>CM066031.1:45318957-45367167 GCA_033557465.1 Ichthyophis bannanicus
AGCCACCCTGTCTGTGTAGGTGGTGGATGGGCCCTACAATGTCCCCAGCCATTGCGCGTTATTCCCTGGGCAGCATGCCATCCTGGGCACGGGCCACCCTGTCTCCAGGCTATAGCTCCCATGGTTTCTTGCTTCCCTCATTATGCAACATTGGCAGGTCCAATACTGGGCAACGAGTGCTGGCCAGTGTGGGCTGTGGAGGGTGTTTGCAGCCCACCACACACTGGATAGATCAGGACACACACACCCACACCTATGCCAGCATTGTGCTACTATAGAGGGGGTTAGCAGCCCTGGCCACCACCACCCCAGTCCTGGGCAGCAGTACAGGCATGGATATTGTACGCAATACTGTTTGGGGGTTCACTTCCCCAGGTTGGTAAACACTGTCAGAGACCAGACCTGAAGCAAACACCGCAGACAATTCAGAAAGACTGTTATTGCTGGAGCTCAATCTGCAAACCGTGCTTAACGTAGGAATTGCTATCTGACCTGGACCTCAATCGCAAACGTTGGGATCAGCTGTGTACCGTTTACCCGGAGCGTAAGTGTGGCATTGGCAAAGGTATGCAAGGTGGTATTATTGGGATAATGCACACAGGGCCCAATGTCCCCCCGACTCTTCCAGGAGGCATTGGCCAAGAGGGGGCCATGTGTGGTGTGGAGGTGCGTCTGCCCCTGTTGGGCTGCTGCTTTACGGCAGATGTTCCCAACTCCAGTCCTGGTGTGCCCAAACACTGTTCGGTGGGAACTAAGAAAGACAACCCAAATGGAAAACAAAAAAGGATTGGTTTTCATGCGGTCCCTCATGCATATGCATGAGCTACATCTGCATAGCCACTGGGGGTGGTGCATAGATATGCAAGCACAGGCATCTTTATTAGGGGAACAGCATGGAAACCAGAATGGTGTGGGTGCCCTCCAGGACTGCATGTTGAGAGACTCGCTCTAGGTACCGCCACATGTTTTATGGTGTTTGTGTTCCATGGCCGGTAAAATATATGCATTTGCGGCATGTCTTCTGTTCCCAGCAATACAGGTTCAGTGTTTAACCGTACAATGTTTTCTTCATGGGTACACAATAAGGGGAATTGGGTTGGAAGGTGCCACAGGAGCCCATGATTTTGAACCTGTGACCCTTCTGTTCCGGACCACACCTACTTGTCTGTGTGCACGTGCGCCACCGTGGTTGCCACAGCTATGCTGCACTCCCTGGGGCAGTCCCATGACTGTACATCCGACAGGGACTCTGTTTTGTTGCGGTGTCAACCCACCCCTGCACAGGGCTTAAGCCATGGTCCTGCTGTGTGCGCCAGCCGCTACCCCCATCCGCCAAAAGTACCCCTCTGCGCCAACCATGCTGACATGCCTGTATATTGGAGCCCGCATCCATTGCTGAAGTGATTATTGGGACCCCACCCATACTGCCTTCAGGGGACTGTGGGCTAGGTAATGCGCATGTGTCTGGTGTCTGTGCTCTGTAGGGTAAAAAAAAAAGGTGTTTGCATCCAGGCTTATGTTCTATCACTGGTTTACTGGTGGGAAACACTAAGGGGGGCTGGTGTTAGGCAGGAGCCAACCAGCTGGATTTGAAACCTCCGACCGCTCTGGCCCTGGCTGTGTTGCTGCTGCACCACCACCTGTGGCCACAGGGGACAGTATAGGACTCGCTGGGCGATAGGAAACCTGGCCGATGGAGTTGGAAACCGCTGCTCTGCACAGTTTCACTGTGGGCTCATTCACCTTGATATGGCGACAAAAGGGCAAATAAACTTTAAAAAATGACCACGAAAAAAGGGGGAAAAAAATAATAAACCAGGCTGGCCAATAGAGGATAACAATGGGCAAACAAGTGAGAAAGAACACTCCTAAGAAGCTCCAGAAAATGACCTGATTTTTGGAAGGGTCTACGGAGCGTAGACCGCTTCCAAAAACTGCATTTATTTTTTTGTGGAAGCTTTCTTGGGCAGTGTTTTGCACTATGCCCAGTGATATCCCTCTTGGCCAGCTTGGTTCTGGAATTTTTTCCCCCTTTTTTCAATGGTCAAATTTTTAAAGTTTATTTGACCCTTTTGTGAACCGTGCACATGTATCACACTGCTCATAGTTTTGGTAGGTTTCCCCGGTTTATGCCTTGTTACATTCGTGCCTGACATAAATGGTGTTCTCTTCCCTTTAAATGCATGCGTATAACCAGAGCGCGAGTGTTTCACTCACGGTAATTTTCCTCCTCCCTTGTAAATTCGGCCACGCTCAAATGTGCGGGGAAGCCGCATCCCCTCCCCTTCCCACTTTCCACCCATTGACCCCATCTCTCAGCCCCTCGGGAAGCCTTCCTCTCGCCCTCCGTAGCGCTTGTTCCACTCCTCTTCGCACATTAGCGCACTTGAGCGGGTGAAGCGCATGGGTGTCGGAGGGCCCATCATAGTATGACACGCACTGACGATGCGGGCACTTAAGAGTACTTAATGTGTTATATTAGCGCCCCGCTCAAAGGTGGGCCCCGCACAATTGCACAGTTTAAGTAAACATACCTCTGTGTGTAGATTTGAAAATCCAATGTTGTTCACGGTTTCCTGAAGTTTGGAGAGCCGATCCCTCACCATCTAGGATCAGATGGAATATGATCAAGAATGCGCCCACAAAAAACTATTCAAAAGTTTTATTTGAAAAGTATTGTACAATTTGGCAGGACAAATGTTTCTGAACTAAAAAAAGGTGCTGGGGGTAAATTTTTCAAATGCAAATCGGGAAGCATGCTCCCCTAAGACGCTTTTGAATGGGTCGAGTGGTACGTCCCACATAATATATGGTGGCAAGGGCATATATGATAATAAGCTACAAAAGAATGGACTCACATGAATGAGTGCCACTTTAGAGTATAAGTTAAAGATTGTATGAAAGGTGTTCCCAACCAAGTTGACCCACCGTTATACTGGTCTGGCAGTAAGGGACAAGAGCCGCACATTGAAAGTGACCTGGATCACATGTGTGACATGACGTGGTCGTAAATAATCTGCGCTGCATGTCCGCACCATCAACCTCTCCCAAGTTCGCTCCCCTCAGAATAAGCTACACATCAACCGCTTATTTTTGGAAAGCAAGAATGTAATTCAAGAATGGGCCAAAAGCGACGTTCGCAGAAATAACCCCAGAAATGCCTTGTACAAAGGGAAAGACTGCCGTGATGTTATCCGTTGTCATCTGATTGCCCTTGAACTGTCCGGGGGCTAGCCAATTTACCATTCTCGATGAGAAAACAAGCCCGTATAAATGCTTTCTTGATAATTGAGGAGGGTTAACCTCTAAGTAATCAACAACTTCGTAAATCATCCACATGATGGTAAAAATCTGTCAATGAAGAGCAATTTCGGCGAAGTATAAGAAACTGACACATATGGTAAACCCCGTTTAAAAGGCAGGAGATGAAAACTTGAAAAACTCAACAAAGTATTATGTTGTACTGGCTTACGATATAAGGATGCGGAAAAACCTTCAGCTGTCCTGCTAGTAGTAATATCCAAAAATTGAATTTGAGTGGGTGAATTGGATATTAGTCTTAAAGGTGATTAATGAGGAAATAAACAGGTCAAGGTCAGCTTTAGAACCTGACCATAAGAAGAAAATATCATCAAGAAACCTTCGCCAAAATATTACATATTGAAATAAAAAAAGCTGAATAGATGTATTGTTCCTTAAAGTGAGCCATAATAAATGGTGGCTATAGATGGGGCAACTGTAGCCACCATTGCTACACCAAAAATCTGTAAAAAATATTTTTGTTGATAGAGAAAATAATTATTGTTAAGAACCAAATCCAAAAGGTCCAACAGAAACGTCTGAGGAATCCGTGAAGGAAGATCCATAGGGTTGTAGCTAAGACTGTCAAAGCTTAATTTTGGTCAATGTTGGTATAAAGAGCCTGAACATCGAGAGTCACCAAAAAAGTACAAGCAGTACTACCAGCGCAGGCGGAAAGTTGAGACAAAAATCTCCAGTTCACGAATATATGAGGGAACCTTAGCCGCCACAGGTTGTAAAAAAAGATCACAAAATTTTGATAGAGGTTCAAGAAGGGAATCCCTGCATGAAACTATAGGCCTACCAGGCGGGTTAATCAGGGTTTTATGAATCTTGGGAACTAAATAAAAAATCGGGATCTTGGGAAACCTGTTTATAAGAAATTGAGACTCCCGTTTGGTAATCCACTGCTTTTGAAGGGCCTCCGAGATCAATGATTTAATACGCTCCATCAAGCTTGGGATTGGACCCACCTCCAAATTTTGTAATATTTCTGATCATTTAGATGAATTTCCATTTCTCGTTGGTATTGATCTGCTGAAAGAATTACCACTGCACCCCCTTTATCCGCACGTCGAATAACTAAATCGGACTCAGACAGTTGTTTATCGCTTTGAAAGTGTTTGTGATTTAGATTTGAGTAGGAGCGGGAAGGAAGGCTCTCGATAGTATTAATTGCCGCCAAAACTAACTCTTGAAAAGTAGAAAGAGTTGAGTCAGGTAGACCAGGTAGTATCCAATTAGAAGAAAACTGTCAACAACGAACCATCAGAATGAGATGCCTTCTGTGAAAAATATTGAATAACTTTTAATTTTCGGAAAAATCTGTGGAGTGCCACGCGGATCTCAAATTTATTGTATTTTCGGTACTGGGAACAAATGAGAGTCCCTTCTCCAAGACCTGCATTTGATCCAATGTTAATAATGGCCCTGAAAGGTTGACAACTGCTGTTTCTTCATTCGGGATCTGGTGTTGGGGCCCTCCCAAAAATCCTGCTGGTAAGGTCTGCGATATCGTCGTCCCCTACGAGAGTTACACCATTGATTTATTTATTTATTTTATTTATTTAACAATTCTTATATACCGCGCTATTTGTTATCAGCGCGGTTGACACTTCAACAACGAGAGCTCAGTGCAGTCAAGACTGTTTGAGTTTACATTATAACAGGAAATAGAACTGGGAACATAAAGGGAAACTATTTACATTGTCCAACGAAGTAGTTTGAGACCGTTGGGGGCCGTAATAACCCATATCTGTCGAGTCTGTATCGGTGGAATCATCCGAGCTCATTTGCAAACGTAACATGCTTAGAAGTAGATTGCTGAGGTAAAGTGTGCCACTTGTAAACACAATCATTATCATAGTCTGATTTGTCTCCACTTAAATTTCCCTATATTATGTGGGACGTACCACTCGACCCATTAAAGAGCATCTAGGGGAGCATGCTTCCTGTTTGCGTTTGAAAAATTTAACAGCACCCTTAAAAAGTTACTGTACTAACGATTAAAAAGGAGTGACAACAGCGAGAGTGTGGTTTTAAATTTCCCTCTCTTGGGTTTCTTTCACTCCGACAAAAAGTGAGGGTCCTTTATTTCCATCTTTCAGAGTTTAACTTTTTATGTTCTTATTTCACTCTGAATTGGGGCTTCCTTTTTTTGTTTTGTCTTGGATCAGAACTTTGCAGCCAGCTATAGAATCTACGTATGTTTGTTTTACTGTTTTTTTTGCAAGGCCCTCTGTAAACCATTCCATCTGTAATCCATTCTCTTGGACTGGAACTATCAATCTCTCATCCTTTGAGTTCATTCCCCTCTCCATAACCATTCTTGTATCCGGTATTGATTGACAAAGGGTTTCTGGAGTAACACTCTGTTTCCCACTGTGTCTGTGTACTTGCCACTTGTATTCCTTGTTTTGCTAATCTATCCCCCCTCTCCCGATCCACCACTTGACCTACATGTGTCAAGCCCTTTCAACCCCATTCCTCAAATAACTTTCCTTTTCTGCCTGGCGTAAACATCCCCATCCCCCGAATAAAGTGTATTAGAGAATCTCTTCTCTCCTCCCCCCCCCCCTCAAAAGGGACAGTCTCCAGTTTTTTTTTCCAAATTTGAAAGGTTAATTTCCATTGTGGATTTTCGGGCTCCTCCCCTCTGGATCTCTCAGTCGGGTCCCAAATCAATGACTCTAAGAGTACCTTGCTGCCCACTTCCATTCCGCTCCCACTGTAGGGCATGTCCTCCATCCCTCCAAGCAAAACAGAGCACATAGTTGTGCTGTGGCATAGTAGGGGGCTATACACAGTACTCCCAGCCCCCCTTCTTCCCTCCGCTTATATATGGTGGACCGTGCCACCTTGGGGACTTTCCCATTCCATACATATTGCATTATCATATTTTGAAGCATTTTTAATACCCCCCAGGGCACTGCATTGGGCAAAGACACAAATAAAAATAAAATTTGCGGGAGCACATTCATTTTGACTATGGCTATGCGCCCCAGTCAGGTCAGATGAAGTCCCATCCAAGAAAGAGGTCTTGTTTGAGGCTTTCTACCAGCAGTTTATAGTTCCATCCTGAAGGTTCTCGAGTAGGCTGCCTAATTGTATCCCCAGATATCAGAAGTGCTTATTTACCCACTTGATGGGGAAATGCCCCATAGGTGATCCTCCAATGCTTTTACTAAATTAAATATTGCAATCTTGCTCTGATTTAATTTATAGTCCCACTACCTCACTGTATCTACCCATCGCTGGTCATCAATATTGGCAGTGTGGTAAGGGGCTGTTGTAGGGTAAACTAATATCGTCTGCGAAAAGGGTGATTTTTGTCCTCTGCCCCCACCCCCTTCCACTTACAAACCCCCTGTATGTCTTCTTGCTCTCAAATATGCTCTGCGAGGGGATGTATCACCAAGGCAAATAGAAGTGGTGATAGTGGGCATCCCTGGCATCCCTCTCCCCAGAGCAAAATTAACGGAATAACCTCGGATTAACTCTGATTGGGCTCTTGGTTGGGCATACAGTGCTTTTATCCATTTTAGAAAATTCTTCCCCAGGCCCATTCATTCTAAAACCTGGAACATAAACTGCCACTGTACCTGGTCAAATGCTTTTTCAGCTTCCAACGTAACAAAATATTGCTTGCTCTCCTGACCTCTGTAGGTCCCAGGTAATATTTCATAGTTACTGAATGTTGTCACCTCCTTGTCGCCCCATCATAAACCCCATTTGGTCTTTGTGTGCCAATTTAGGTACTACCCCTTGGAGCGATTAGCTAGGACCTTGGTCCAGTACTTTAGCATCGAGGTTAATTAGAAAGTTTGGCCCCTGATACGATCCACAGGACCGTGTTATCCTTGCCTGGTTTAGGTAGGACAGTGATACCCACTTTTTCCATCAACTTCAGGATTTCCTCCCCTTGGAGCACCCCATTAAAGACTTTAGTTAACACCAGGGTAATTTGGTCTTGCATTAAACGATAAAATTTGCAGTGACGCTATCTAACCCCAGGGGCTTACCCAACTTGAGGATCTTAATGGCTTCTTGGACCTTCTCCTCACTGATTTCCCATCCTATTCTCTCCTCCTCCTCCGCTGCCCCAGCTTCCTTAGATTACAGTCATTCAAAAATGAGACCTACCTCTCTTTCCCCCGATATTTCACTTTATATAGGCTCTCATAATATTCACTAAATACCTGACTAATTTTAGACAGTCAATGTACCAGCCCCCCTTGTGGTTCTGAATAACTCCTATGTAGGCCACCTGCCTTTTGGCTTTCAGCCAGCTAGCCAGAATCTTACCAGACTTATTACCCCGTTCAAAATTTGCTTGCTGCAACACGGCTAACCGTGTGCAATTTCTTGAGCCCACAATCTGCTCAATTCTCCCTGCAGTTTTAATCAATTCAGCTATTGGATTACAATCAATCACTCTGTTGCCTCCCCTCTAACTCCACAATTTTTTCTAAGAGCTTGTTTTATGTATTTATTTGCTTTTATATACTGCACTTTCTGGAATCAGTGCGGTTTACAAATAACATGAGCAATCAAACATTTTACATAGAACTGGAGATAACAAGAACAAAAACAGTGGAACAGTTTACATGGAACAAATTGAATAGAACAGATTACAATTTAACTGAAATTTCTGCTTTTCAGAATTCCTCCTCTCCCTTTGACCTGGGCTGCTATATTGATGAGGTGACCTCTAGTGACAGTCTTCAGCCTCTCCCAAACGGTGCCCATTTCTCCATTCAAATTAAAACAGACTTATTCCTGTATAGTTTTATGTATTTTATTTACCTGTGCTTTCTCATCTAAAAGTGAAATTTAACCTCCCAGAATTTAACCCCTTCATCCCGATCTCCAGTGTCAAATATAACAATAATGGGTGCATGGTCTGTTCTGGTTATCGGTCCTGCTCTATGGTCCTAGCCTTATAAATCCAGCTTCCACTAGCCCAGATCATATCCAATCGACTGTATGTCCCATAAGCATGGGAGTAGAATGTATATTTACACTACTCTGAATGTCTATATCTCCAAATGTCCACAACCCAAGATATTCCTTAAATGTTTTCAAACTCTTCTGCTCCAGCAGCCCCGCTGGCTTGTCCCCCGCTGTTGTCCAAGTGCGGGTTGCTGATCAAATTATCGTCCCCTCACAAGTTAATCGGGGCCTCCCCTAGCCCCTCTATCTCCTTTAACATCTGCTCGTATAAACTCCCCCTAATGTCCATTTGGGCCGTAAACACTGATGATCCAAACCTCTTCATCAGTAACCCTTAGCCACACCCCTACCCACTGCCCCACTTTATCCCTACATTCTCCCACAATTGCATGTTGAATGTCTCATGAACTAAGATGCACACACCTCCTTTCCTTGGATTTGCTCTTTGTCCGGCAAGGATCACTACCGGGTAATATCTTGAATACAGTAGGTGCTCCTGCCCCACCCTCAGATGCATTTCTTGGGGACACTAAGACATCTGCATTAAGACGCCTGCCCTCTCTCTCCAATAAGTGTCTTTATGCCATGTCTGGAGCCCTTTAGAATTCACCGTGTTCACTGTTAGCTGCTTCCTATTCCAGTTCCTTTATCCTTTGATTTATTCCCAACCCTGGTCCCCTCCTTGCATCCTCTACCCCCTCCCTATCCATCCCCTCCCCCTGGCCCCCGATCCCGTCCACCTTGTGTTGCAGAAGCAAATATAAATTAGAGTGTCCTTGACCCTTCCCGATCTTTTGGCAACTTAACCATTTAACTCTGCCCAGGTCAGCTCCTCCCTCATGTGGTCTGGTGAGCCTTTACCGACCAATCAGTCTATGCTATCCTCTTTCACTTTGATCAGTCCCATCAGTCCATTCACAGCTCAATTTTCATCCCATGCGGCCTGCTCCTTAGCTGTCTAATTCAGCACTTTGTCTTCCTCAAGATGCTTTAACTCGAGTCACCCACTCCTGATGAGCTCCTACCTCTTGCTGATGGAAACCAGCATCTTTTAAAGCTCTGAGTGCCTCTGTCATTGTATGCACTCGCCATGCCTTCTCTCCCTGAAGAACAAGAGTCCAAATGGATGCAGCCAGCGATAGCACAGTTCAGTGCTCCGGAGAGCTTAAGTGATTGCTTTCAGTGCTCTATGCCACTGCAGAGTCCCTGCTGACAGATCATCATAGATGGAGACCGGGTACCTTTGCCAGGTGAAATTCCCAAGGCCCCTCATTTTTGCCACTAAGCGCTCCTTAAGTTTTGTAATCCTTCAAGCAAGCAAATGATGATGTATCTATTGATCGTGGCTGACCAGCGTTCGGTTGTGTCTTTGTCCAGCAGTATTTTCTCTAGGGGGCTACCTCTTCCCCTCCCTTTTGCAAGGCTTCTGAGCAAACAACTACTGCAACTTTTGCACTGTCTTTAAATTTTGAGTCCTCGGTAATGCCTCTGAAATCGCAGGTTGTTTCTCCGGGATCTGTTTTCAGGTCCTCCAGTTTGTATTGCAGTTTGTCCTGCCACTCCTCTCCTTTTCCTACCCAGTTTTCCAATACTTCTTATTGCTGCTCCAAGTCCTGCAGTCTGTTTTCATGCTCTCCCGCGTGAATGCGTCAATTCTGCAAACTCCTCCTTCATTTTCCCGATGAGCTATCCAAGTTCCATCTTAACTGCCCGAACTTCAGCTTTAATTTCATTAAACCATTCCCCGCTGTCCATTTCAGGTGGGGGAAGTGATTAGGGATCGGGAGGGGAGAGTCTTCATTTTCGTGGGCGAGTTGAGCGGGGAGAAAATAACGATGGTAAATCTGTATGCACCTAATGGAGGGCAAGTTCCATTTTGGAAAGAAGTGAGAGGATTATTGGAACGGGCGGTGCAGGGGAAACTCATGTTGGGGGAGATTTTAATTTGGCACTGCATCCAGTGCCAAAATATCGGTCCCTATATCCAAATTATCGGTCGCTATATCCTTAAGAAGGATAGAGCGTTATTGGGAAAAGGTTCAGAGAAGAGCCACAAAAAATGGTAAAGGGGATGGAAGAATACTCCTATGAAGAAAGGCAAAAAAGGTTAGGGCTCTTTAACCTGGAAAAGAGACAGCTGAGGGGAGATATGATAGAAGTCTATAAATTAATGAACGGAGTGGAACGGGTAAATGTAGATCGATTGTTTACGTTATCAGAATATAGAAAGACTAGGGGACATGCAATGAAGCTACAGGGTAAACTATTTAAGACTAATAAAAGAAAATATTTTTTCACTCAACATATAATCAAACTCTGGAATTTGTTACCGGAGGATGTAGTAAAGGCTGCTAGTGTAGCTGGGTTTAAAAAGGTTTGGACAATTCCTGGAGGAAAGGTCTATAAACCATTATTAAAAAGGGACCCAGGTTATCAATGCTTGACCCAGTACAAGCATTGTGGAACCTGTGTCTTTTGGGGAAACTGCTAGGTACGTATGACCTAGATTGGCCACAGTTGGAAACAGGATATTGGGCTTGATGGACCTTGGTCTGACCCAGTATGGCATATCTTATGTTCTTATGTTCAGAATGGGATAGTGTCACAGAGCAGACTCATTAGTGACCCCTCATTTGGAGTATGGTGTGCAAATTCTGGAGACCGCACCTTCAAAAGGATGTGAACAGGATGGAGTCGGTGCAGAGGGTGGCTACTAAAATGATTAATGGGCTTCATTATAAAGCATATGAGGACAGACTTAAGGATCTTAATATGTACACCTTAGAGGAAAGGCGGGATAGAGGTGATATGATTGAGATGTTTAAATACCTCCGTGGCATAAATGTTCAGGGAGAGAGCCTCTTTCAATTGAAAGCAAGTTCTGCTACGAGGGGACATGGGATGCGGGTGATGGGAGATAGATTCAGGAGTGATATGCGGAAATATTTCTTTACGGAAAGAGTAGTGGATCCGTGGAATAGTCTCCCAGTGGAGGTGGTAGAGAGGACAGTAACTGAATTCAAAAAAGCATGGGACCAACACAGAGGATCTCTAAAGGTAGAAAGTGGACTGTTGTAGTTGTTGTTATGGAAGGACAGACTAGATGGGCCTTGTGGTCTTTTTCTGTCATCATGTTTCTATGTTTCTATGGAGACAGATGATATTGCAATGCAAGGAAATACTAATGTTTGGGGAAAGCACATGGTAGAAAGTTGCCATGGGCAACGTAAGCAAGTGAGGTCACGAGCTAGGGAGACACACCCAGCCAGTAGAGAAGCCAGGAGGTTCTCACCTGACTCTAATCAGCTGGGGAGTGGTGCAGCTAGGAAATACCTAGATAAACTCAGCTCACAAGCAGTTAGGCAGAACAGGACTAAGAACAGGACCGAGAGCAAGGTACAGCCTAAGAGCCAGACCAAGAGCCAGGATAGGAGCTGGAGAGAAACCCAGAGAAGGAACTGGATGAATGAGGAGGACGAGAGAAGCTGTGAAGAGAGCGTGTCTAATTACCACATTGGAAGCCTGAACGGAGGTCTGAGTGAGTCCGAGGAATGCTTGAATGAAAGGTACAGACAGCTTGACACAGAAAGTGAGAGTGAATGTAACAGCCCAGATTGGAGCAGAGACAGAAGAAAAAAGGTACAAGCCAGGAAGTTTTATTCCGGTCCAAAAAGGGGGAGTTCAGAGCTTGGAGATAAGGGACAGTTTGTGGAAGTCCAGAAGCCATCCAAAGCTAGCCTAAGGGGAGCAGAGAAACTCCAGTACCCTTATAATAAACAAAGGAAAGGCTTTTTACCTGCAGAAGTAAAACACGCTGAAAGGTACGTGAGACACAGAGTTTCAGAAGGGCTGCCGTCAGAAGTTCCAGCTGGTTCCAGGTTCCTAAACAGAGCAGAGCTCAGAGCAGGAGTAATTCCTTCTAATAGATGGGCAAGGGAATTCTTTAGCCTGCCAAACAGATATCAACAGAGGGGAGGCTCCTACTACCAAAACCCCAGCAATTGTGGTAACAGCAAACAGTTGTCCCTTAGTGAAAAAGAAGTACGTCACAGCCAGGACGGACTGTTTGCCAAGCCCACACAGGGAGAAAGTAAAGAGGTATTAATTCCTATTGAGGAGCCGATGCAATGTGAAGCCTCTGTGATTGAACAGAATATTGAAGAAATGGATTGTAGCCTTTCTCTGGCAGATAATATAATCTCCCTAAGATAGAGAAGAATAAGCAGCCTGACAAGGTGAAGAAGAAGGCCTTATTCTGGGTGGCTACAGGTCTGTGTTTAAAATATATTTCTGTTGTTAAGAAGCTGAAAGAAAGCCATTTTTGTGTTACAGTTTTCTTTCTGTTTTACCCAAGAAGGGTTATGGTTTGTTTCCTGTACATATTGAAATATCCTATTTGGGAAAGGGAAATAAAGCCCTGTTTAACCTTACATCGGTTGTCCACAACTAATTTTTGTAACTGGCAGCAACTACAACTACCAGGAGGCCAGTTACACTGAGGCCCAGTGCAATACCTGATCTCACCGGTAGGTGCACCAAGAGGCTCACGACAATAGGCAGAAGGGGATACTTCGGAAGTTCCACGTGTTAGATGTGTGGAGGGAACATAACAGGGAGGCAATGGAGTACACCTTTTATTCACATCCACATAAAACTTATAGTCGGATAGATTACTTGCTGATAATAAACTGTGGGGGACCAGAGTGCGGGGAGTGGAGACTGGAAATGTTACATGGTTAGATCATGCCCCGACCTGGGTTGACATACAGGGTGGGAATGGAGAGGGAGGTATCAGATTTTGGCGGTACAATGAGAGTCTTCTCCGAAGGGACGAAGTAGTAAAAGACATCAAGAAAAGCTTGCAGGATTATTGGCAGCTGAATGATACAGGAGAAGTGCGGGAGACTAGTGTGTGGGAAGAAATGAAAGAGGTAATCCGGGGGAAGGTTGATTATGTGGGCTGCTAAATACAAGAAGGGTAGGAAAGAAAGGGAGGACAAATTGCATGTTGAAATTAAGGAGGCCACAAAGCTGTACAATAGGACGGGGTCAGGAAGGCAACTGATATATTTAAATCAATTGCGCTTGGTGTTAAACAAGTTACAATTGAAAGCCATTATCAGATGGCCTCACTTGGTTTGCAGCTTGTTGTGCTGTGAGGGCTTGTGTGCATCAGTGATGCTGAGAGCTAAACTATCGGTAGTTTAAGTACTGGCAGGGTGTCCCAAGATGGACAGGTCTCAGCTGAGGTGCCAAACCAAGACAAACCACCCATCTGGGCAGCAGCAGAATGGGATAGTGTTGACGGCAGAGGTTCACATTTCTGTGACAACGGCAACAACACCAAACTTAAACTGCGCGGAAGAAAGACCCGGCAATCTACTAATGTATCTTGCCATGAAAACCCAATGGATAGTTACAACAAAACAAATTGTGCTATAGTGCTGGAAGATGAGAACCCCAGGTCGGAAGGCACTCAACTAGCTACTGGGGAAGAGCTGAAGACTTTTCAGAGTAAAGCAAGCATTTATGATGTGGTTGGATCAAAGCCCTCGGGACGTCTGGCTGCTGATGTAGCTGCGCATGAAATGAGAGTCAGAAGCTGTAAAGATGTCTTACACATTGGAACATGGAACGTATGAAGCATGAACCAAGGGAGGTTGGAGGTGGTCAAGAATGAAATGGAACGTGTACAACTTGATCTGCTGGGTGTCAGTGAAATGAAATGGACCGGCATCGGGCACTTTGCATCAGATGATCACATGGTTTACTATGCTAGAAATGAAAGACAAAGAAGAAATGGTGTTGCATTTATAATAAAGAAGAAACTTGCAAGAACTGTAATGAAATACAATGCAGTCAGCGAACGTTTAATCTCTATTCGTCTACGAGGAATGCCTATCAACACAACTATAATTCAAGTATATGCCCCAACAACAGCTGCAGAAGAGAATGAAATTGAAGAGTTCTATGAACAAGTACAAGCTGAAATTGACTGAACATGCAGACAGGATATCCTGACAGTCATGGGTGACTGGAACACAAAAGTAGGCAACAAAGAAGAAGGCAAAGTAGTTGGAAAATATGGACTTGGCAACAGAAATGAAGCTGGAGAAAGACTGATAGAATTCTGCAAGACCAACGATCTATTCATCTCAAACACCTTCTTCCATTAACCCAAGCGGCGACTGTACACATGGACTTCACCCAATGGATTGTATAAAAATCAAATTGACTACATCTGTGGAAGTCAACGATGAAAAAGTTCTATAACATCAACAAAGACAAAACCTGGAGCTGACTGTGGTACAGATCATCAACTACTAGTATGCAAACTCAAGCTAAAGTTGAAAAAGAGCAAACCACTCATGAATGCAGCAAAATATGACCTTGAGAATATACCACTGGAATTTAAAGACTGCCTGCAAAATCAATTTGCTGCTTTAGATACAAATGACAGAGCTCCAGAAGAGTTATGGAATGACATCAAGAAGGTTGTGTTGGAAGAAAGCGAGAAGTCTCTACAAAAGGTGAAAAAGCAAAAACAGCCAAAATGGATGACGAAAGAAATTCTGAAAATTGCCCAGAAATACAGAGAAGCTAAAGCCAGAGGAGAAAGAAAGACAATAACAGAACTCAGAGATTTCCAACGTGCAGCAAGACAGGACAAGGAAAAGTACTACAATGACGCATGCAAGGAAATAGAAGCAGAAACTATTAGAGGAAGAACAAGATTGGCTTTCCTAAAACTACAAGAGTTAAAGAAAAAGTTCCAGCCTCAAATTGGAATGTTACAAGATGCTCAAGGTTCTATGTTGAATGATGCTGAGAAGATCAAGAAAAGGTGGAAGGAATATACAGAGTTTTTATATGATAAAGATCAAGTGGACCAACAGCCGTTTCAACCTGTACCTTATGATCAGGAACCACTGGTGACGAAAGAAGAAGTTAAAGCAGCATTGAAAGCCTTATCAAAGAACAAAGCACTAGGCATTGATAGCATTCCCATAGAAGTATTACAGCAATCTGATGCAGTTGTTACCATACTTATAAGGCTCTGCCAAGAAATATGGAAGACATCATCATGGCCAAATGACTGGAAAAGATCTGTGTTTATACCAATACTAAAGAAAGGTGATCCAACTGACTGTGGAAATTATCGCACAATCGCTCTGATCCCACATGCCAGCAAGATTCTACTGAAGATTGTTCAAAAGAGACTACAACCATACCTGGAACAAGAACTACCTGAAGTGCAAGCAGGGTTCAGGAAAAGGCGAGGAACGAAAGACATCACTGCGGATGTGAGATGGATCCTTGAAAAGACTAAAGAATACCAAAAGGATATCTATTTGTGCTTTATAGACTATAGCAAGGCTTTTGACTGTGTAAACCATGAGAAACTCTGGGCCACATTAAGAAACATGGGTATACCAGAACACCTGATCGTACTCTTGCACAATCTGTACATTGATCAAGAAGCAACAGTTCGAACAGATCAAGGAGAAACAGAATGGTTTAAAATAAGCAAAGGTGTAAGACAAGGCTGCATACTTTCCCCCTACCTGTTTAATTTATATGCAAAACAAATCATCAGAGAAGCAGGATTGCATGAAGACAACAGAGGTGTGAAGATTGGTGGAAGACTCATCTACAACCTTCGCTATGCTAATGATACCACATTACTGGCTGAAAGTGAAGATAGTCTGAAACATTTGCTTCTCACAGACCAAGAACATAGTCTCAAAATGGGCCTGCACCTTAATGTAAAGAAGACAAAGATCATGACAACTGGCATAATCAACAGGTTCATCGTT
Organism: Ichthyophis bannanicus; assembly: GCA_033557465.1. Taxonomy (NCBI): domain Eukaryota; kingdom Metazoa; phylum Chordata; class Amphibia; order Gymnophiona; family Ichthyophiidae; genus Ichthyophis; species Ichthyophis bannanicus. The sequence continues at coordinate 45,335,028 of CM066031.1, forward strand.
GCAGAAGAAATTGAAATCATGAACAACTTAAACCTACTTGGATCAACTATTAATAAAGAAGCAACAAGCAGTCAAGAAATCAGACGACGCGTTGCTCTTGGCAGAATGGCTATGAAAGACCTAGATAAGATTCTCAAGAGCAGAGATGTCTCTCTCCATACAAACATTTGACTTGTTCAAGCCATGGTATTTTCAATAACATCATATGGATGTGAAAGCTGAACAGTGAAAAAGATAGACAGGAAGAAAATTGATGCCTTTGAATTATGGTGCTGGCGGCAAATATTGTGTATACCATGGACTGCCTGAAGAACAAACCAGTCGGCACTAGAGGAGATCAAACCTAAGCTTTCTTTAGAAGCTCAGATGACAAGACTTCGACTTTCATACTTTGGACACATCATGCAAAGAGAGAGATCATTAGAGAAAGACATCATGCTTGGCAAGATAGAAGGTCAACACAAAAGAGGAAGGCCAGCAATGAGTTGGTTCGATACAATAACAGCAGCTACGGGTACCAGTCTGTCAACAATGAGCCGCCTGACTCAAGACCGAACACAGTTTAGGATAGCTATCCAGAGGGTCGCCATGAGTCGACTCCGACTCGACGGCACTTAACAACAACAACATCAGATGGAGCGAGTGAAACAACGGTTCAATGAATGGGGGGATAGGGCCGGGAGACTGCTGGTGAGAAACCTTAAAAAGAAGGAGGTAAGGAATGCAATAATAGCAATTAAGGGCCAGGATGGGGCAATTCTGAGGGGCGGAAAGCAAATAGGGGATAGATTTTGCCAGTACTATGCAGAGCTGTACTCCCAAAGGGGGGTGGAGGGGAAATGGCCCCCATAGGGGAATTTTTGGGATCAGTGGAACTTCCAAAAGTGGGACAGGATTTGGGGCCAGTCTAGAGGAACCCATTTCCATAGGGGAAATTGAGAAGGTGATTAAGGAAATGTCACTGGGGAAAACTCCAGGCTTGGATGGCTTGCCTAGTTTTATAAGACCTTCCAGGAGGACCTGGTGGATTTTCTAGGGAAATTGTATAATGGGATTGTAGAGAATGGAGGGACACTATCACAGGGAATGTTGACAGTGGGTATAACAGTAATACCAAAGGCAGGGAAGGATCCGCTGAATTGTGGGTCGTTTCGCCCAATATCGCTATTGAACACGGATGTGAAGATTTTGGCAAAAATACTAGCGAATTGATTGGCTCAGGGAATGCCTACTCTTGTCAACATAGATCAAAATGGGTTTATTAATGGTAGGCAGGCATCGGACAACATCAAGAGAGTGTTAGAGGCAATTTGGGGGGCACATAGAGGCAAGGATAGTACGATGGTGCTGTCTATTGACGCGGAAAAAGCATTTGATCGGGTGGGTTGGGAATATCTATTTGCAGTAATGGAAAAGATGGGGTTTGGGGACAACTATGTCCCCTGGATGAGAGCTTTGTATGATAGGCCACAGGCGAGGGTACGAATTAATGGTCGGTACTCAGAAGCTTTTTCCCTTCAGAGAGGTACAAGGCAGGGATGTCCCTTATCGCCCTTGCTTTTTGCTTTGGCTATGGAACCTTTGGCACAGAGGATAAGGAAGGAGGAGAGGATTAAGGGGGTATGGGTGGGAGAGAGGCAGCATAAGATATCATTGTTTGCAGATGATATTTTATTAACACTAATGCAGCCAGAGGTGACATTAGGAACAGTCTTAGAAGTGACAGAACAGTATGGGGAAGTGTCGGGTTTTAAAATAAATATGGAAAAGACAGAGGCACTGAATGTTAACATAGGGGTAGTGGAGATAGGCAGGTTAAAGGAGAGGTATCCCTTTAAATGGGCAAAGAAAGCAATTAAGTATTTATGGGTATAAGGAGTGGAGGAGTGGGATGAAATTCAGAGATGGATAAGACGGGTGGTGGGTGAAGAGATAGAGAGGAACGCCAAAGATTTCTTGTTTGGATGGTGGAGGGAAGGGGGCCCGAGGGAGAATAGGAAGGAAATATGAGCATGTCTCAGTGCGGCCAGAGGTGAAATAGCCTATCGGTGGAAGCAGGAGGAGCCGCCGCAGGTGGCACACTGTGAAGATCAGCTAAGGCGAATTTACCTAATGGAGAAATTAACAGCATTACGAAAACAAAAGAGGCCCAAGTTTGATAGGGCTTGGCGGAAAGTATTGGTGTACTTGCAGGAGGGGGGGGGAGGGAACTGGGGTAGGGTGGATAAGTAGGGCTGTGGGCTTAAAACTGCCTCACGGGCATTTGTACGGTAGATGAATGGCTTCAACGGGTTTACTGCTTAAGTAGGTTTCTATGCAAATGTTTCAGGGGAGGTTGTGCAGTTACTTAGCAATATTGTTAGTTGAATATAATATATAATAGAGGGGGAAAACTGTACACCAGTTGAATGTTGATGTTTACATGCAAGAGTATTTATGTATGTTACTTGATTCTATGTAAAGGGGAAAAAAAACCATTCCCCGCATCTTGGTTCGAGTTATGCCTTGAATGGTACCTTCTCCTTTTTCTAAATTGGCTGCGGGTGTCTCCCATTCCACTCGCTCTGTCTCCTTGGGCTGCTGTGGCCCACTCGTCACCATTTTGTTCTCTCCGCTGTCCCCACTTGCACCCGCATATTCTTATTCCTGCAGGTCCGCTGATTTCCCCCTCATTATCTTGCTCCCACTGGCCAGAGTACTCGGAGGCCATGTACAAGCTGTTATCGGTGCTGATTGGAAGATGTTTTTTCACTGTTGATCAGGAGTGGCTCCAGAGCAGAGCGCTCAGGCACCCATCGTGCTAGGTGACATCACTTCCTCCCAAGAAGATTTTCAATACATGGAATTCTACTAATTCTTGATCATTAGAACTTCAAAGCTTCAGGTCATCTACAAATAGTGTGATGTCACCATTGGGCCATGGCCATCTTTAGATTTCAGGCTAACTCCATATCACAAAGAATTTATGAGAGTACTCATTGGATTGAGCGCCATACAATACAGAAGTGGTAACAGGGAATCTCCCTGATCTTGATGATGAACTAACCATCCTTATTCTTCAAAAACAATATAGCTTGCCAGATTTTCATGGTGAATTTAATGTACTCTGTCAACCCAGTTTTTATTTCATATGATTCAAATCAATTGTGTGGATGAGTTTTGCGCATACCATGATAGTCATGAACCTCACTTCTAAGCCAAGGTATGTGGAGTATTATCTCAGTTTCTTAAATTTACTGCTAATTTTTTCAACTGTGGATCAGTTGATCGCTTTTAAGATGCAATGCGATGAGTGAAACCCTTGTTGTACTCAGTACACGTAAAAGATTTCTTTCCACTGTGGATCATTTGATGATTTTTAAGATGCGATGGCCAAGTGAAACTCTTGTTGCACTCAGTACACATAAAAGGTTTCTTTCCACTGTGTATCATTTGATGGCTTTTAAGACTCGATGACCAAGTGAAACTCTTATTGCATTCAGTACACGTATAAAGTTTCTTTCCACTGTGGATCATTTGATGACTTTTAAGATGCGATGACCGAGTGAAACTCTTGTTGCACTCAGTACACATAAAAGGTTTCTTTCCACTGTGGATAATTTGATGGGTTTTAAGATTTGATGGGTGAGTGAAACTCTTATTGCACTCAGTACACGTAAAAAGTTTCTTTCCACAGTGAATCATTTGATGGATTTTAAAAGTCGATGACTGAGTGAAACTCTTATTGCACTCAGTACACGTAAAAGGTTTCTTTCCACTGTGAATCATTTGATGACTTTTAAGATGCGATGGCTGAGTGAAACTCTTGTTGCACTCAGTACATATAAAAGGTTTCTTTCCACTGTGGATCATTTGATGACTTTTAAGATGCGATGGCTGAGTGAAACTCTTGTTGCACTCAGTACACATAAAAGGTTTCTTTCCACTGTGGATCATTTGATGGCTTTTAAGACTCGATGACCAAGTGAAACTCTTATTGCACTCACTACACGTAAAAAGTTTCTTTCCACTGTGGATCATTTGATGGGTTTTAAGATTTGATGGGCGAGTGAAACTCTTATTGCACTCAGTACACGTAAAAAGTTTCTTTCCACTGTGAATCATTTGATGGTTTTTAAAAGTCGATGAATGAGTGAAACTCTTATTGCATTCAGTACACGTAAAAGGTTTCTTTCCACTGTGGATCATTTGATGACTTTTAAGATTCGATGGCTGAGTGAAACTCTTGTTGCACTCAGTACATATAAAAGGTTTCTTTCCACTGTGGATCATTTGATGGCTTTTAAGACTCGATGACAGAGTGAAACTCTTATTGCACTCAGTACACGTAAAAGGTTTCTTTCCACTGTGGATCATTTGATGACTTTTAAGATGCGATGGCCGAGTGAAACTCTTGTTGCACTCAGTACACGTAAAAGGTTTCTTTCCACTGTGGATCATTTGATGGGTTTTAAGAGTCGATGAATGAGTGAAACTCTTGTTGCACTCAGTACACATAAAAGGTTTCTTTCCACTGTGGATCATTTGATGGGTTTTAAGAGTCGATGAATGAGTGAAACTCTTATTGCACTCAGTACACGTAAAAGGTTTCTTTCCACTGTGATTCATTTGATGGTTTTTAAAAGTCCATGACTGAGTGAAACTCTTATTGCATTCAGTACAGGTAAAAGGTTTCTTTCCACTGTGGATCATTTGATGGGTTTTAAGAGTCGATGAATGAGTGAAACTCTTATTGCACTCGGTACATGTAAAAGGCTTCTTTCCACTCTGGATCAGAGACATTTTTCCAGTGTGTGTTCTTTGGTTTGTAATTAATAGTCCCTTATGACAGAAACCTTTGCTAAATTCAATATAGGGAAGTGGTTTCTCTTTAGCATGAATTCTCTGGTGTATTTTCAAGCTTAACCTCTGTTTGAAATATTTTCCACACTGAGAGCATTTAAACAGTTTCTCCCCATTGTACGTCCTCTGATGCAATAATAAATGATATTTCTTATCAAAACTCTCTCCACTGGTGTCACACAGAAAGGATTTCTTCCCTTTCTTCCCTTCCTGGTAGCATTTAGAATTCATTTGATCACTGCTGTTATTTTGGAAGGATCTCTCTGCCCTCTGGTGTCTCTGTGGCTCAGGGATGTTTGTGAGCTCCCTGTCACTTCTCTCACACTCAGTGACTCCATCCGGTGAGTCTCCTGCCGGGTCTCTGTGCTCCTTCTCTGATTCCTGGCAGTTCCTTGTGTTTCTCCTCTCAGTCCTATGGGAAATATTCTCAGAGACATTTCCTGATTGTTCCATTTCTGCAGGAGGTTCTTCTCGATTCTCCTCCTTCTTCTGTTCCTGTATGGCCTGATTCTCTGCAGGATACAAATAGAAGATATTAATGATGCATTAATGACTATGGAATGCTACTAATGATCCAGGAAATAAATTTTTTGTGCTCACACAATAACATCATGGGTTCTGTGATAGTTAGAAAATTCCATGGGTTAGCACAGGTGTCCTCGAACTATTCATGTGAAGAGTCATTAATAGAAATTTCAGGTGATGTGCATAATTGCAGGGCAGTTGCAAGTGTATTAGGTGCCCTAGGCAAAACTTCACCACTGCACTCTTTTGCAATGGTCTTTTAGACCCCAAGCCCCCCACCTCCCCAAGATTTTGATTACTAATCACATGTGTTATCATCTCAACATTATCCCTCCAAAGACAATGCAAGAAAAATGCATATTTGGACATCACATGTTTAAATATTAAACTTTGTTTTGTAAATATATGCATAATGAGGAGCTTTTCAAAAAGCCACTTGCAAAGCTAACTTGACTATTTGCATATTGCCCATTCTTCCTGAAGGTAAAAGCATGCACTGATGACTTTGTGTGGCTATTAGGCTCCATTGCTTTGCTTTGACTGTTATTTATTTACTTAGCAAGGCTTATGTACTGCTTTTCTACAAGTCAAAGTGCTGCACATTCAGGTACTATATATATTTTTTTCTCTTGTCCCTGAAGGGCTCACAATCTATGGGGGGTGTTTACTAAATGGCGGTAGCGGACTCTGCGATATCAGAGCTGTGGCTCCATTACTGCCATTTAGTAAACACCCCCCTATGTTTTTGTACCTGAGGGTTAAGTGGCTTACCCAAGGCTACAAGGAACACCTTTAGAACTAAAAACCCCAGTCCTCCCAGCCCAAGGTTGCTGTCTGCTAGGGGGATTTGAGCCCTGGCCCGAGATAACTTGCACCAACCACTAGGCCACTGTGCCGGCTCTTTGCTACTTCCTCCTCCCAGAAGCTCTTGCCCAAGGTGACTGCCTGGTTTGCTGATAGCTGGCCCGACCTTGCAAACTTCCTTTACTGCCCAGCTTGTCTGACTGGACTGGAGGGCAGATGAGGAATATGAGCCATTTTCTGGATGTAAATCATGCGTAACATGCAGATAAAAAGGATTTTCTCACTACGACTACCTCTATAAAACTCCTGATTTGTGGGACAAGTTACACACGTACAGCCCGTAGATATGTTTAAACTTATCCTAACTGAGCAGAGGCCTCCCTGAACCTGGGTTAGTGAGGGGCTTGCATTTATGCAGATACCTTTGAAAACATATGTATAATTGTGTAAAATAAATCCCAAAAACTGGGTGTGCCAAAGAGCGGCTGTAAAGGTAAGCTCATAAATTCCATGGGGTCATTTTTAAAATGGAAAGATGTGCACACTTTGATTTCATTTTGAATATTTGCTGAAATGCACACAGGGAAAAGTATGCACATACTGCTTACAGATACACAAAGTTATAAAGTTTTCAAGGCTTTTTCCAGGTAGAAATGGTTCTTCTGACAATTAACCACCCTATCATAAGAACCTAAGAACAGAAGAATTGGACTCTTCAACTTGGAATATGATAGAGGTCTTTAAAATAAGTGGAGAGCAGGTAAACATAGATTGGTTGCTTACTCCTTCAAAAACTATAAAGATTGGAGGACATGCAACAAAGCTACAATGTGGCACACTTAGGACTAATTGTAGAAAATATTTTTCACTCAATGCATAATCAAACTTTGCAATTTGTTTCCGGTGGATGGAGTGAAAGCTGTTGGTGTAACTGGGCTTAAAAGAGGTTTGGACAAGTTCCTGGAGGGAAAGTCCATAAACCATTAGTAAAGAGAGTCTGGGATAAGCATCATGGACTTTTTCGGAACCTGAGAGGTACTTGTGACCTATATTAGCCACTGTTGGAAACAGAATACTGGGCTTCATGGACTTTTGGTCTAACCCAGTATGGCACATCATGTTTTTTATGCTCTTAAAGAGGATAGTGTGTAACTAGAAAAGGTTCAGAGATGGGCAAAAAAAATGATAAGGAACGTGGAGCACCTTCCTTATGAAGAGAAGCTAAACAGACTAGGACTCTTCAGCTTGGAGAAGATGAACAAGAAGAGATATGACAAAAGTTTATAAAATCATGAGTTGGGTGGAAGTTACTGTATGTAATCTTTCGAACAACAAAACCCCCCCTAGAAGACATTTCATGAAACCAATGAGAAGCAAATTGAAAACAAATTGTGGAAAGTATATTTTTTTCACGCAGCACATAATTAAGCTGTGAAATCTTGCCGGAGGATGTGGTCAAGGCGACTGTCCTGAGCTGAAGAAGGTTTTAACCTTAAAAAGTTAGTCCAAAAATGCATTAAGCTATTCCAATAAAAAAGTCATCTTATTTTCCTTTTCTGTTTCTCCTTTTATTTAATAACCTAGCAAATTGATTTGGTCAAGTTCTTGGAGAAAAAATTCATTAATTATTATTATCTGGGTGGACCTGGGAGAGCCACTGCACACTGGTGAAATTAACCATCAGGATGAGGTGTGCATTATGGGATCTGCTGGGTGCTTGTGACCCAGTTTAGCAACTGGCAGAAACAGGATGTCCTAAATCTAACTCAGCTTGGCATTTCTTATCTGTTTGTTTATCTAATGAATATAAAATTGATTCATTTACATTAACCATTTTTTCTCTTGTTAATCAAATTTTACAAGCATTAATTCTGAAACAAACTGAAATAAACCCAAAAATTAGCCAAAAGAAATAAAAAAAATAGATCTGGAAATAAACCTGAATTTTTTTCCATGCACTCCCTCCTACAGAGGTGCCAGGTCTCACTCAATAGGAGTGTGTCCCCCTCATTTCAAGGCTCTCACTCTCACACTCTTTGAGCCCCTTCCCTCAAGCATTTGAGCCTCAGTATCAGTGCCCAGCCAGTGAGAAGAAATCCGAGCCCAGCTTCCTCTGTATTGCCTCACCCAGTGCCAGTCCAGGTGCTGTGAAACCTCGGCACAAAGTTTTAGCCATTGAGTGAAGAGCAATTTTCAGCCCAAAGAATTTACCCATATTGCCGCCCTTATGTCTATATCCTTTCAGAGGCTCCAAAGGCAAGCAAATATTTTATGCTGTTTTTCTTTTACATTTTGAAAGCAATATTACATTTAAATCTTTCTAGATTTATACAGTGGATACACCATTAGAAAAAATCTCACTCTTTGCAGTTCACTCTCTGGGATGGTTCAGCCTTGGTATCTCTGCTCATATCAAGCAGCTATGTACTGTGTGACAAGCGAGAAAGAACGGGATTATACTTTCCTGTGTCAGAGACTGTCAGAATGGGGAACTGGGCCATCTTACATGAGATAACTCTCAGAGACATGTATCTGGCTGGAAAAGACAACGTCCTCGCAGACAAACTGTGTCGTGTTCTACAACCACATATTGGAGTGGAGAACCTCTTCCCATGTCCTCTGAACAGGAAAGTTCACTAACCCTCATCATGCAGCTTCAGGGAACTCTGCTACTTCCCAGCATCAGGACCACTGTCCTCATGGTCTGGATGCTGAGCGGTTAACTGCATGATAATGGGGGGTATTTTAGAAACACCTCATGTGTAAATGGTAGCATTTACATGTAGAGATTGGCACACATGTGTACATCTAACAGTAAAAAGCCGCTCACAATATTAAATATATAAACTACAAAAAATATAACTCATACCCTAACATCATTTCCAGGCAATAATGACCTCAGATGGCACAACTCCACATTTAGTGATAAATCACCATAGGGTGTTGATAGACGCTCACATCACCGGTCATAGCCTCCCTACCTTCCTAAATTAAATATACCAAAACCTCACAATACATCTAACACACCCTTAACTACAACCCTGGGAAAAGTCTCAAAATGTCTTTATAGCAATAGAGCAAATATTCAAACACTAAAACATACTCACAAATATCCACACACACACCACCAATACAATCTCATTCACTCATACTAAAAAACAGCGTCAATATGATATGCGTCTGCACTGTAATTTCAAGGCTGAACGCAGCCTAAACAAATCACAGAGCGATACCTGCAAATATAATAAAAAATAATGAAAGTTCGAAATTCACCAACGGTAACACAAGAATTCAAATAACTTATCTTGCAACAGTGATCTTGTAACCAGCTAAGTCTCTAGCTCTTCAACAGACGCTTCTCATAGTCAATTCCGACCTCCAACGCAGACAGAGGAATCACACAGCTCGGGAGAAATATCAAAAGTCAATGTTGCTAATAAACTTCTAAAGATGACCAAAGCTCTACAAAAGCCTTTGTTTCGCCGTAACCTGGCTTCATCAGGAGCGACGTCATACTAAAATCTATCTTCCAAAATGACTCCTCACTTATTGCCTGGAAATAATGTTAGGGTATGAGTGGGGAATTTTTTGGACTTCTTTCTAAAGAGTGAGGTTCCTAAAATTCGTTCATATGTTAAAGACACTACCCATTTTTTGCAGCTGTTGGAAGGTGAATGTCTAGTTGAACAGGTATCTTTTATGGTATGTCTGGACGTGGCAGCTCTTTATACCTCTATTCCTCAGGAAGAAGCCTTAATAGTTCTGCAATAAATATGGGAGGCTCGGGTACCGCCACATCGGGTGCCCACTTCATTACTATTAACTTTGGCTACTATAGCACTTAGAGAAAATTATTTTGTTTATCAAGACACTTTTATTCAGCAAATATCTGGCACGGCGATGGGTGCTACATTTGCACCATCACTGGCTAATCTGTTTATGAGTGACTATGAGGATCGTTATGTGTATACGTCTCCATATAGTCAATATATTATACGGTGGTATTGATATATAGATGATATCTTCCTTCTATGGCGTGGCACTCGAGTACAATTAGAAGAATTCTATGTATATTTAAACGCTTGCCATGATGCCACTAAGTTTGAAATTAATATTCAAGTGTGTGAAATACACTTTTTGGATGTGAAGATATTAAAACAACGGAGCAGTTTTGTTACTACATTGTATTCGAAACCCACCAACCGCAATACATTGTTGCATTTTTCTAGCTTTCATCCTCCTCATCTTAAACGTAGCCCGCCATATTCGCAGTTTTTGCGATGTCGGCGTATCTGTTCTACAGATGCAGAATTTCGACAGCAAGCTAAAGATATGATGGAAAAATTTCTTGATAGAGGCTACCCGATATCTGTTTTGACTAAAGCCTATAAAAGGGCGAAGTATAATCACCGAGATTGGCTGCTTTATCCTAACATTCTACCATCTTCTGAGCCTTCAGTGCCTATTGTTACATGTGTTTTACCTTTTTCCAGTTTATCTCATCGCATATCTTCTGTGATTCGTAAACATTGGGGTCTTATCAACCGGCACCCTAAGCTTACTACTTGTGAACTAAGGATGGCTTATAGCCGAGGGCGTAATTTAAAGGATCGCTTGTGTCCAGCAGTTTTACGACGTGCAACTGATCCTTTATCATCTATGCAAGGTCATTCAGCTTGTCAACATTGTTCCTATTGTGGTGTTATGAGTACATCTATTTGTGTGAAATATAGTCAACAAGTGAAAAGCTTATCCGTGGCTACGATCTGCAATACCGTGTATGTGATATACGGTATCTGGTGTGAGTGCCAGTTGCTCTATATCGGAAAGACTACCAGGCCTTTGAGAACTCGGCTAGCTGAACATAGATATAGTCTTAAAAAAGCCCGGATAGATACTCCACTGGTACAGCATTGTATTGACTTGGGTCAAATTTTTGAAGACCTTTGTTGCACAGTTTTAGAGTATGTACCCCCAGATGTTCGGAGAGGTGATCGTAAGAAGGTGCTTTTGCAAAAGGAACAATGATGGATTTTTAATTTACGGACTTTGCAACCTGGCGGTCTTAATGACCGTCTTGAATGGACATTATTTTTTTGATTAATATTATTGATGGATGCTTCGTGCCTCAGTTCGGCTGAGGTGTCACTGTGCAGCTTTTGGATTTAGAAGATGGTTTTATATGTGTCTGTTACTTTAAGATGATGTCATAGTTTTGAGTTGGTTTTTGATTGGTGTTTGGTTGTGTTATTAGGCGCGTCACATGCTGAATTGGGACGGCGGGAGATAGTGAGGAGTCATTTTGGAAGATAGATTTTAGTATGACATCACTCCTGATGAAGCCAGGTTACGGCGAAACAAAGGCTTTTGTAGAGCTTTGGTCATCTTTAGAAGTTTATTAGCAACATTGACTTTTGATATTTCTCCCGAGCTGTGTGGTTCCTCTGTCTGCGTTGGAGGTTGGAATTGACTATGAGAAGCGTCTATTGAAGAGCTAGAGACTTGGCTGGTTACAAGATCACTGTTGCAAGATAAGTTATTTGAATTCTTGTGTTACCGTTGGTGAATTTCGAACTTTCATTATTTTTTATTATATTTGCAGGTATCGCTCTGTGATTTGTTTAGGCTGCGTTCAGCCTTGAAATTACAGTGCAGACGCATATCATATTGACGCTGTTTTTTAGTATGAGTGAATGAGATTGTATTGGTGGTGTGTGTGTGGATATTTGTGAGTATGTTTTAGTGTTTGAATATTTGCTCTATTGCTATAAAGACATTTTGAGACTTTTCCCAGGATTGTAGTTAAGGGTGTGTTAGATGTATTGTGAGGTTTTGGTATATTTAATTTAGGAAGGTAGGGAGGCTATGACCGGTGATGTGAGCGTCTATCAACACCCTATGGTGATTTATCACTAAATGTGGAGTTGTGCCATCTGAGGTCATTATTGCCTGGAAATGATGTTAGGGTATGAGTTATATTTTTTGTAGTTTATATATTTAATATTGTGAGCGACTTTTTTACTGTTAGATTATCTTCTCTGCTCTCGGCTATTTGTTGTGTGTATTGTTACACATGTGTACATGCCATTTTACAACAGGAGCTATGTAAACCTGGGGAGGCTTAGTATGTTTAGATGTCAAGGGGTGTGGCCAGGGCAGGGAGAGAGAGTGCTTCAGCAGGCCTAAAATATAGATGTGGATTCCCCACTTCAAATAGGGAATTGATATCTCTAGGAAAAAGCATAGACATTGGCATTTATAGTTGCCCCAAAGCACGTATAAGTGCGTACTGGAAGTCCACCATCCCCCAATTACCACTGCCAACATCCAATTCCCTCTGGACCCCTCTTGAGAGGCAACTGCCCTGACCACCTCGGTCAGCATCCCCCCCCCCCACCCTTAGATCCAATCTTCCTAGTCGATCCCACTGTGGAAAGAATCACCCGCTGGAAGCTCCCCACCCTCCATTCCCAACCCAGGCCTTACCGGGTGTCCCTCATGCAAAGTGGAGCAGGAGAACCCCCCAGTCGCTCCTGATCTTGGTACCAGGACCCCCAGACATAATCTCATGGTTTTACTCCTAGGGCTAAGGTTGCATTTTCCCCTTATCTAGGGAAGATCAGACAGTCTAAGGGAGTGTCCGAGGGATTCAGATGACAGGGGTACTGGTGCTGCAGGACTGGCTGCCTGTCTACATGAGGAGCAGTAATTTTACAAGCTACTCCCACATATATAGTATCTGAGGGCTATTTCTATGTTTTTTTGCTCATGTGCAGTTTTCTAAAATCACTGCTCCCACTGGATGTGGAGAGATATACACATGCAGTCCTGCACCGATTCTACAAGAGGCTCTCTCTTTGGCACAGCCTCCTGTAAAACACTATGGAGATCATTCTGAACTATGAATAGCTATTCGTGCCAGCTTCAGCCTCCGACTAACTTCCCTGCCAGTTGTGCGGGGAAGTTAGTCAGAGGGGGGGGAATGGGCGGCCTGGGGTCAGAGAGTGGGCAGACAGCGGGCGGTTGCCGGCCCTGGACATACCGGGCAAATTCTAATGTCAGTCCTGTACGTCAAGGGCCGGTGAAATGGTCGAAGAAGTTATTCCACCTCTGAGGTGGAATAACTCCCCTGGATGTTTGTTCTTTTTTTTTTTAAATTCGGGGTGCGGAAGAGGCTGGGAGGGCCAGGGGACATTCCCCGAAGCCCAACCCTGGACTTTGGAGGCCAGATTGGGGGTAGGACTGTGGGGAATTTGCAGTTTTAGTTGGCGGCCAGCATTGCGGCTTTTAAATGGCGCCATGGCACCTTGACTCCATTTAAATGCCCTGACTGAGTTACCGGGTGCAGTCCTGCACCTGCAGGCTGGACAGAATCGCTGTCCCAGGCTGCACGTGCAGGACAGTTCGCGATTCTGATCTTGTGGGGCTAGACGTGCCTAGCGGGATCACAATCGCGATCCCCTCTGTGCATCCAGTTCACACCGGATGCACAGACGGGATGGACTTGCGGGACAGAATTGGGCCCTATGGGAATTCTCCCGGTCCTGACTTGAACATGCTTATTCCCCTGGGCTCCGAAGAATAGCATCACTTACCTGTGAGGACATATATTTTCCATATGTGAGAATACAGTGTACAGGTAAATAGAGTGCATTACTCAGCTGTATACTGTAATATTTCCTATTATCCAGTAAAGTATTTATTATAACTCACCTGGGTATGAGTCAGCAACTGCTCTTTCTCTTGATTCCTGAAGATCCCAGACATTTGGCTCTTCCTCTTCTTTAATCCTTGATAATATATCAGGATTGATTCCTTCAAAGCCTGTTTCCAGGAATTAATATGAAAAATGACAGCAACTGATCCGCACCAAAACCTCAACCTCACCCCCATTCCAGCAACATCAAGGAGTACCTCAAGGATCCACATTATCAGCCATGCTTTTCAACATTTACCTCCGTCCACTCTGTTCAGTCATACGCGCACACAACATCAACTTCCACATATACGCTGATGACATAATGCTCTACGTCCCAATTACAACCACAGACCCAAAAAACGACCAGCTATCAGCCTGCTTCACCAACGTATCCAACTGGCTACAAGAGAACAACTTATCCATTAACATAAGGAAGACCGAAGCTCTTATAGTGACAAAAGACCCAGACTTCAAACCACCCACTCACCTCACCATGGGAACCACGCAAATTCAAATACAACCACACATAAGATATCTCGGAATTATCATTGACCAAGCCCTAACCCTTAAACAGCAAATCAACAAGACCACCGGAACTGTATTCCACAAGGCAAAAACGGTACAATGTCTCCGACCTCTCCTCGAACCACAGGACTTCAGAACAGTAATGCAGGCTCTGACACTCCCTCATCTGGACTATTGCAACATAATTTACCATGGCCTACCTGCCACACAAACCAATCTCCTCCGAACTGCCTTAAACACCACGGCGAGAATAATCCACAACGCAAAGAAACGGGACCACATCACCCCAATTCTAAGAGACCTTCATATTCTCCCCATCGAAGCAAGAATCAAGTACAAAGCTCTTCTACTCACCCACAAAACCATCCACCAAACACAAGGCACCCCCTCCACACACTTCTACCTCGCCCAACCCACAACAGAACAACCAGACAATCCTCCAACAGCTCCATTGCTGTCCCCCACAAAAGAACCAAAGCAACACAACGGACCTGCAACAGAGCCTTTGAACTCTATGCCCCATCCCTCTGGAACTCTCTACCAAACCACATCAAGAACAACGGTGATCTCCCTTCATTCAAAAAGCAGCTAAAAACCATCCTATTCCAAGAACATCTCTGAACAGGAACCCCTATTCTCTTCAAGATCCTCAGACCATAAACTGTCTATCTTGTCAGTCTCTATGTCCATCCAAAATCATTAATGTAGACCCCGGTGATGGGCCCCCCCCCCCCACTTTTTGATTCCCCACCCCCTGTTATATGTTCCACCGCTTTGACCCGGTGAAAAGCAGGATATAAATACAGATAAATAAATAAACAAATAAAATAAATAAATAAATAAATGTTTCCCTTATAGTCACAGAAAAATACACAGCAGTAGCTCTCAGGGGGCAGCACATGATGGGGGAGAGGAGGAAAGGTCTACTACTGGCGTCCATACATAAAGCAGAATAATCTGGGGAGGTTATTATTCCTCACTTTGAGTATTCTGGTAGTGGAACAAGTCATATATTTTTATAATAAATAACTTGAATCACTGAAGAAAGGGAGGCTGGGATCGTTTGATATTGACTAAATAGATTTTCAAGAAACTGCACTTTATGTGGTCCCTTGGTATTAACAGTTGATTTAGGAAGCCCCAGTGACTGTCTTATGGGATGATTGCTGAGCTCTTCATCACCTTCACCCCTCAGAATCAGATACAAGATTTTACACACCATCACTGTGAGAGTATGAAATTCTATGAGAATTAAAGAGGAGAAACACCTGCTGATGAAAGGGAAATTGTGGCCTAATGAGGGCAGGGTTCAAATTTTACTCTCCCCCCGTCATTCCTTCTGACTTCAGGGAAGTCCCTTTGGGAGTAATTTTATAACTGCTGACTGTCAGCATACATCAGCATGACATTATGCCTAGCATAGGTGTCATGGCTTTTCCCAGACCTTGGCCTGCAGCTCTGATCCCCTGGTGATGTCAGATAGGACGTCTCCAGACTTGATGGGCTTAGTATGCCTGATGAGATTAGTCTGCAGGACAACAGCCCCTCCTTGCTAATCAAGTGATAACAGACCTCAAACAAACCAAAGTATGACAAAGGGAGGTGCTGGAGAAATTCACTATAAATACAGAGAAGGACAAAAATACCTTCTCTCTTCCTATTCATCGGACATAAGGCTCTGACACCTACTTCTCTTTACCCCCCCTTGTTCTCTCTCTCTCCCTATTCATCGGACATAAGGCTCTGACACCCACCTCTCTTTACCCCCCCCCCCTTGTTCTCTCTTCTCTCTTCCTATTCATCGGACATGAGGCTCTGACACCTACTTCTCTTTACCCCCCCCCTTGTTCTCTCTCTCTCTCCCTATTCATCGGACATGAGGCTCTGACACACACTTATTCCCCCCCTCCCTCTCTCTCTCTCTCACACACACATGCACCCACACACAGAGTCATTCGTATACACTGAAGCAGCTCTGTAACAACCTTATACTTCTGTTCTGTACCTATGTTATAAGCCAATTTCTATATAAAAACCTTTTTCCAAGCCACACCAGTTTGGTTGACTTCTGCTACAAACCCTACTGCCGCTGTGAAGTGGACCCAGAACCAACAGGAGAGTAACCGAACGTAGGAAGCGGCGCAAGGTGACACTGACATTAGTGAGAAATGTATGCTTTGTTTTTCAAAAGTATCACTTAAGTGCAAACTCCTCCCTCAGAAATCCCTCCTCAAACAGCAACTTAATTTAGGTACATACAAATCATACAGATGTAACTTTACTCTACAGAGGGGGCACAATCACAGTATATAAAACCAATTTCCACAGTAGAAGCACTGCTTAATCCAAGGAACGCCTGGAAAATTACCCTCCCCTATCTCCCCTCACCTCAAGTGCCCACTTAGATTGTAAGCTCACTGGGGTAGGGACAGAGTGTGTCTCAATTATAAAAATGCTGTAAGTTCCCATGAGCTAAAACTGGAAGGGGGAAACTCGTAGGACATATAGGAGGCCTTATGATCTCTCAGACCTGGATCTTAAGACAGTCGGTAGGACTGAGACAGAATCCTGCTCATATCTGCAAGTTCCTGGAGTGGAGGATGTACACAAAAACATCTCCTATTCTTGTGTCTGCTTGAAATACAGATTCAGTCCTTACCTAGGGAAATCAGGGTCTCATAATTCTCCTTCATCACCTCCCTGTACAACTCTTTCTGTCCTTCATGCAAATACCTCCACTCCTCTTGGGAGAAAGAGACGGCGATGTCCTCAAATGTCACCTGCAGCAGAAACACAAACCAGAAACACTCAGGAGCAAGAGAAGGGGCTCAGAATGCCTTAGATTTCAGCTGGAAAGGATGGTGCTTCAGTGTTACATTTTCCATTGCAGGGGGCAGCCACAGGCAGGATCTGTGGGACTCCTGTGGAACTGCCTGTCCCTTCTGACTGAAAATGTGACATTGATGCACCATCTCCACCATCAGGAATGTGGGTGCAGGACCCATGCAGCTTAGTGGATGTTTTGGACGTGTGTTCCCCTGTGTATGGTCCTAGAATCCATTTCCCCCTTCAGCTCCCAGGTTTGCTAATCTACTATAACTATAAAAACGCCTCAAATACAGGACAAATAGAATATCAAATGTCACTGCCTGGATAAATCAGCGTGTAATAAAACCAGGGCCTGAGCTTTCAAGTCCAACTGCACAAGCCAAAGTAAATGTCCCCTTCCTACACTAGTTAAATCTAAATTTAGCACAGGATTCAGAAATTCAACTGACATTTTCTGGTACATCTGACAGTTTCAAAATTCACCCTGTGTCAAATTTAAAGGAAACATTTATGGGAAGCATTAATGGTGGTACTGTGTAGCCACAGGGAGGTAGATGCTTAGAATGCACTAATGTCATAAAGGAAAGTGAGCACATAATCTCCCTTATGACATAGGTGTACGTGCGCTGGAATGTGTGCGTGTAATAAAGACCTAGATGAGAAAGCAAGAACCTGTGTATCTATGCAGTAGGACTAAGCAGGATGCCTTCTTTCTCTGTTATTATTCAGTATACAAATTAAACAAATAGCCCTTTCAGTAAATATTTGGTTACAAGTTTTAAGCTACTACATATAGAATTTTATTATTTACTGGTCTTACTAATTTTGAGCAACTTTGCAAAGCCAGCAGCAATGGTAAGGAAGATATTTGATGAATCTAGTAATAAGTCCATTGATGAACAAATGAGACTTTTTAACTCTAGAGCACAATTTCAATACGTGCATGTCCTGGTTAGCAGTGGAAGAGCTCCAGGCTGAGAGTGTGAGTTTATGGTTCTTCCTTACAGCTTAGCTCGACACTATGAAAGTGTGACAGATTTGTACTGTGAGCTCTATAAGAGCACACTGAGTTAAGGTACAGAGAGAGCAGTGAGGACATTTTAATAAATTCATTGGTAGATATTTCTCTGTTCTTGGTATTGAGCTACATTTGAAATAGTTTCAGTT
The DNA here is from genome assembly GCA_033557465.1 of Ichthyophis bannanicus. Taxonomy (NCBI): domain Eukaryota; kingdom Metazoa; phylum Chordata; class Amphibia; order Gymnophiona; family Ichthyophiidae; genus Ichthyophis; species Ichthyophis bannanicus. The sequence continues at coordinate 45,353,419 of CM066031.1, forward strand.
CACAACTTTTCTGTACTTTTGGCTGATTGGAAACAGAAAGGTTTAAACTTTCTTTTTCATTTACAGAAAGATAAAGCTTTTTAAATTATAGTTTGCTCATATTAAGTTAACTCCAGTTAAGTTGATCTACTCAGTTCTATGTACGTTTAAGTTAAATTATTATCTGCAAACCACCTTGGCAATCTGATAAGGCAGTATATAAACCAGTTAAATAAATAATAAATGATTAATGTTGTTGATATACAGAGTTATCCCCAATTTATGTCCAAGTTAATTCTCCTGTTCATTGTAAATGCCCTACCGGCATAATATGTAAACCGTGCTGATTTTTAAGAGTGCGGTATATAAGAACAATAAAATAAAATAAATAAATAAATTGTGATCTGAAATTCAAAATCTATCTGCCTTCCTATATATTATTTTTAAATTTAAGCTCTTATTTTCTCATGGTTCACTCAAAACAAAGTGCAGAAAGGAAAGAAAGAGGCAGAGAGGAAGGAGAATCTAGAGAGATGAGATGAAGCAGAAAGTGAGGGCATAATAAAAAACAAACAAACAAACTGTTAAATAAATATTAAAGCCAGAGGGGAGAGGAAACAAGGAAGAAGAGCCTCAGGGGCTTTCTGGATTGAGCAGTGTCTGGCACATTTCTTCTGTTTTTTCTCTATGCAGAGTGTATGTATCAAGGGAGGATGGCATTGCCTGGCACTGCGTCCCTTGCTACCCACCTCCTGCCAGTCTCCCTACCTACTGCTGAGCAGAAAAGCCCTGCAGCCATTCTCCTGCCCTTCCCACAGCACCAGTCCGACTCTCTGCAGGGCCCCCTAGGCTGCAGCTTTGCAGGATCACAGCTTGCTCTCAACTTCTCTCTGGTATTGCAGGATATCAGTACTAACTGAACAGTACAGTAAGCACCGCCCCTTCCAGGAGGAGGTGATGTCACAAAGGCTGTCCTACAGCTGAAGGCATGGATGCTGGGAAATGTAGTTTTACTGTGCTCTTTAGCTAAAGGGAGACTGCTATGGTGAAAATGCAGTCCTCTAATATTTTAAATAAAAGCTAAATCTTACTGTGGCGAAAAGGAAGAAGGGGAGAGAAGAAAGAAAGTAGAAAATGGAAGGGAGGGGAGAGAGAGAGAGAGAGAGATCCATCTTTCCCAGAATGAGAGAAAATCAAAGAATGAGCATGAAGTAGTCTCTATAATCTTGGCGATAAAGAGGTGACATAGCAACAAAATATATTGTATCCTGCCACCAGGCAAGAAATATGAATGGACCCAGAACAAATATGAACCATTACCAAATTTCTACTTGATTTTACTTTAACCTACTACTACTACAATTTAGAACTTATATAGTGCTACGTACGCAGCGCTGTACAGAATACATATAAAGTCAGTCCCTGCTCATCAGAGCTCACAATCTAGTCAAGACAACACAGAGTAATAGTCAGTTCGGGGGAAAAACAGGATATGGTATTTACAATTCGGGGCAAAACAAAATAAGGCATTTACAATTTAGTCATGACAAGGGACGGGAGTCAGGTCAAGACAAAGGCTAAAAGTCATGACAAAGGATGAGACTCAGGTCAAGAGAAAGGCTAAAAGTCAGGATCTGAAAGCGACAGTGAAGAGGTGGGTTTTCAACCTGGACTTGAAGAGGGCCAAGGAGGGTGCCTGGCGTATAGACACAGGTAGGTTGTTCCAGGCGTAGGGTGCAGCAAGGTGGAAGGAGCGAAGTCGGGAGTTAGCAGTACGAGTGAAGGACCTAGATAGAAGTAATCTGTTAGAAGAGCGAAGCTCCCGAGAGGGGATGTAGGGAGCAGGGCCGGCCCGTCCATAGAGCAAGAATGTTTTTTGCACAGGGCCCCGCGTTTCAGGGGGCCCCGCACAAAGAACATTCTGCTTTTTAAAAAATTAAATTTAAAAAAAAAAGCTGGCTGCTGCCGCTGCCGCCGCAGCAGCAGCAGAATGGAGTGTTCCGCGGGGCCCCCTCTGCCCGGCTGAGCCCCTCTGCCCGGCTTTCAGATTCGCGAAGGGAGAGTGTCTCCCTCGTGTCTCTGTTAAGCCTGCAGGGGCAGATGGGAAATTTCCCATCAGTCCCAAAATTTCCCATCTGCCCCTGCAGGCTTAACAGAGACGCGAGGGAGACACTCTCCCTTCGTGAATCTGAAAGCCGGGCAGAGGGGCTCAGCGGGTCAGAGGGGGCCCCGCGAGACACTCCATTCTGCTGCTGCTGCTGCGGCAGCGGCAGCAGCCAGCTTTTTTTTTTTTTTTAAATTTTCCCGAGCCGATGTGGGGGGGGGGGTTAGGACCTGACTTGAGGTGGGCTGTGGGTTGATGGGGGGGGGGTAGGACTGGTAATGGGCTATGGGGGGGGGGCTAGGACAGGAAATGGGCTGATGGGGAGGGGTTAGGACTTGAGGTGGGCTGATGGGGTTAGGACTGGTAATGGGCTGTGGGCTGATGGGGGGGCTAGGACTGGCAATGGGCTATGGGGGGCTGACTGGAAATGGGCTGATGGGTTTAGGACTGGAAGTGGGCTGATGGGGTGTTAGGACTGGTAATGGGTTATAGGGGGGGCTTAAACTGAAAATGGGGTGATGTGGGGTTAGGACTGGAAGTGGGTTGATGGGGGGCTAGGACTGGTAATGGGTTGGGGGTTGCTAGGACTGGAAATGGGCTAAGTGGAAGGGGAGGCTTGAACTGAAAATAGCTGATGGGGACAGGGATTTGGAATGGAAATGGGCTGAGTGGAAAGGGGGCTTGAACTGCAAATAGCTGATGGGGAGGGGGCTTGGAATGGAAATGGACTGTGAGGGAAGGGAGCTAGGACTGAAAATGGGCTGATGGAGCAGCTAGGATAGGTTTGGAAATGGGCTGTTGGGGGGAGCTAAGATTGGAAATGGGCTGTGGTGGGGGCTTGGATTGAAATGGACTCATGGAGGGGCTAGAACTGTAAGTAGGCTCATGGGAGGCTTGGACTGGAATTAGGCTGAATGGAGGGGAACTAGGATTTGACATGGGCTGATGGTGGGGCTCGGAAATGACTAGAAATGGGCTGATGGGGGGCTAGGATTGGAAATGAACTAATGAAGGGACTCGGACTGGAAATGGATGGGGGAGCTAGGACTGGAAATGGGCTGATGGGGGGCTAGGACTGGAAATGGACTGATGCAGGGACTAGAAGGGCATGGATGCTGGGTGAGACTGGAACTAGAAGGGAGCTGATGTTGGGGGAGGATTAGAATGGGATGGGGCTGCGAGAGTAAAATGGAGAGGGTAAAAATATTTTGTGTGGGAGGGATTTAAAATCTACAATTGGCCAGGTATTGGGAGAGTAAGTGGGGATTGAGGATGAAGGGGTAAAATTTGAGTGGATGAAATAGGAATGAGGAAAGAGCAAAAAGAGAAAGATTAGTATGTTAAAGCAGATGTAGAGAGAGAGAATGGAAAAAAAACTAGGAGAGAAGAAAGGACAAATGGACAGCAGACGATGGAGAGTTAGCAGAAAACATGAAGAAGAAACCAGAAGAAGAAAGTGCTGGAGCAATTGCAACTGAAAAAAAAATGCACAAAAGGTAGAAAGATATCTCTTTATTTTGAATTTATAACTGGAATATGAAAGCTCTGGGAAATGTGCATCATTAACGTCTGCGCTTTGTTTGGTACAAGAAGAAATTAATTTATAGTTTTATTTCTACAGTGTTGTTGTACATTCCAAGTTTGGCTTTTGGGGTTTCCCAGTTTAATTATTGCCTTCCTGTTTCTAAATTGTGATTCCTTGTTTGGTGATGGTCTATGTTCTGCATGTGTAACTGAGCTGAGGTATTCGGTTTATGTAATTCCTATTTGACATTGCCACTTGTTCTCTTTCCCCAGTATTCTCTGAAATGTATTGGTTTAATATTTGCAGTGTTGCCTTTTGATAGGTAGGGTATGGTGCTTTGCAAGTCCTGGTAATGCTGTCAGGATACGGCGGGTTTGCTATGGGTTCTAAATGGGCAGCGTTTGTAGTAGTTCCTAATGTGCCTGGCGGTTGGCACTGGATTATAGTAATGTAGAAATCTTTTAGTCTTTCTTTATCCATACACTCATTAAGAGACATGTTTACTAAAAGTTAGTGTATGGTAACATTATGCAAATATTTATGCAAATAAGGCCACTTATGCAAACGAGGCCCCGCACCAAGTCTCCACACATGGCCCCGCACCCCCCTTGGGCCGCCCCTGGTAGGGAGAGATAAGAGATGAAAGGTAGTGAGGAGCTGCAGAGTGAATGCATTTATAGGTCAGGAGGAGAAGTTTGAATTGGATGCGGAATTGGATAGGGAGCCAGTGAAGCGACTTGAGAAGAGGAGTAATGTGGGCATGGCGAGGCTGGCGAAAGATTAGTAGAGCAGCGTAATTTTGAATAGATTGAAGGGGAAGAGATGGCTCACAGGGAGACCAGCAAGGAGTAGGTTGCAGTAGTCGAGGCAAGAGGAGATTAAGGAGTGGACAAGCGTTTTAGTAGTGTGTTCAGAAAGGAAGGGATGGATTTTGCTAATGTTGTAGAGAAAGAAGCAGCAGGTCTTAGCTACGAGCTGGATATGTGTGGAGAAGGAGAGAGAGGAGTCAAAGATAACTCCCAGATTGCGGGCCGAGGAAACAGGAAGAATCATAGAGCCATCCACGGAGACTGAGAAGGGATGGAAAGGAGGTGAGTAGTTGGGGGGGAAAAAGAAGGAGTTCAGTCTTGGCCATGTTCAGTTTCAAGCGGTGGTGAGACATCCAGGCAGCGATGTCGATAAGACAGGCAAAATCTTGGTCTGGATTGCTGGAGGGATATTAGGGGTAGAGAAGTAGATTTGGGAGTCATCAGCATAGAGATGGTACTGAAAGCCATGGTATGAGATAAGCGCACCAAGGGATTGGGTATAGAGAGAGAAAAGGAGCGGACCCAGGATGGATCCCTGGGGTACACCAACATGGAGCAGGTTGGGAGAGGAGGAGGAGCCATCAGCGCATACACTAAAGGAGCGATGGGAGAGGTAGGAGGAGAACCAGGATAGTACAGAGCCCTTGAAACCAAGCGAGGAGAGGGTATCGAGGAGACGTTTGTGGTCAACAGTGTCAAAGGCGGCAGAGAGGTTGAGAAGGATGAGGACAGAGTAGAGGCCCTTAGATTTAGCCAGGAACAAATCGCTAGAGACTTTTGTAAGAGCCGTTTCAGTGGAGTGTAAGGGACAGAAGCCGGATTGTAGAGGGTCCAGGAGGGCCTGAAAGGTGAGGAAGTCGAGGCAGCGGCGGTGGGCTCACGTTCTAGTAGTTTAGATTTGAAGGGAAGGAGGGAGATGGGTCGATAGTTAGAAGGACAGGTGGGATCGAGTGAGGGTTTCTTGAGGAGAGTTGTGACCATGGCATGTTTGAAGTTACGGGGACAGTTGCAGTGGAGAGTGAAAGGTTGAGAATAAGAGAGATGGCAGGGACAACAGTGGGGGAGATGGGGTTCAGGAGGTGGGTGGGGATAGGATCAGAGGAATAGGTGGTGGGTTTGGAGGACGAAAGAAGGAGTGTGGTTTCATCTTCAGAGATCATAGGGAAGGAGGAAAGGGTAGCAGAGGAAGTATGGACAGGGGGGGGGGAGAGAATTGTGGGAGGGGTCGTTGGGGAGGTGGGGCATTGGGGGGTACTGTTGGGGCGTTTGTCAGGGAAGTAGTCCGCCCGGGTTTGGGCTGAAAGTGAGTGGGCGGGCGGCACCCGGGGCGGGGCGCCTTAAGGAGAGAACTGAGGGTATTAAAGAGGCGGCGAGGATCAGAGGCAAAAGAGTTAGTCAGATGGATGTAGTATTCTTGTTTGGCAAGTGCAATGGCTGACTGGAAGGTGCCAAGCATGAATTTGAAGTGTAGAAGGTCTTCCAGGTAGCGGGATTTGATCCAAGCACATTCAGCTGAACGGGCTGAGGTGCATAAATAGTGAGTTGTGGATGAAAGCCAGGGCTGGGGTGCAGAATGTCTGATAGGACATGGGGTGGGTGGGGCAAGAGAATCCAGAGCCGAGGAAAGTGCAGCATTATAGGAGGTTACTGCCTCGTCGAGAGATTTGGAGAACATAATGGAGGAAAGAGATGGAGAAATGGTGGAGGCAAGAGTCAAGGGATCAATATTATGAAGGCTTCTAACTATATCGGAGGAGACAGGATGAGGCTGAGACAGTGGAAGCTGAAGATTAAAGCTTAAAAGGTGATGGTCAGATGATGGAAGGGAGAGGAATTAGAGAAGAGTATCAGGTCAAGGCAGTGGGTGGCCGTGCTGGCCAGTGGGGGCAGTAGAACAAAGTTGGAGGTCAAATGAGGAGGTGAGGGCGAGGAGCTTTAAAGCATGGGGATCAAAGGGGTTATCAACGTGAATGTTAAAATCGCCAAGAACAAGAGTGGGGGAAGAGGGATCCAGAAAGACGGAAAGCCAGGAGTCGAAGTCGGTAAGGAAGGTGGATGCGGATTTGTCGGGTGGGTGATAGATAACAGCTACTTGGAGGGGAAGTGGTGAGAAGAGGCGAATGGAGTGGACCTTCAAAAGAGAGAAAGGAGTGAGACTGAGGCAGCAGGAGGGGTTGGAATTGGCAAGATGGAGAAAGTAGAAGCCCCACACCACCACCGCGGACTGTGGAACGAGGTGTATGGGAGAACTGGTAGCCCCCGTGACAGAGAGCAGCAGTAGATGCGGTATCATCTGGGAGGAGCCAGGTCTCAGTTAGGGCGAGAAGATATAGAGCGTTAGAGATAAAGAGATCATGAGTAAAAGCAAGTTTATTAGAGACTGATTGTGTGTACTATAAGGCACATGAGAACGGGAGAGTGGAGGGGGAAAGGAGAGGGATATGGATAAAGTTGGACAGGTTACATGAGGATTTCTTTTCAGAGTAAGACAGAGGTCTAAGGGGGTGGTTATGTGAGGATCTCTTGCCAGGGTAAGAGTAAGACAGAGATCTAGAGGAGCCAGGGTAAGGGTGGGTATCTCTGGATGAGTGAGCCTTCCATGAGGCACGGAGGGGGAGTGGAAGGGGACTGAAGGGGGATATTGATGATATTGGACAGGTTACGTGAGGATACCTTCTTAGAGTGAGACAGAATTCTAAAGGGGCCTGGGTTGGGGTTGTTATCTCTGGATGAGTGAGTGGCACATGAGGGAGGAAGAGCGGAAGGGGAAAGGAGGAGGATATGGATGAGATTAGATAAGTTACGTAAGGGATTCTTCTTAGAGTGAGAAAGAAATCGAGGGGGGCCAGGGTTGGGGTTGATATTACCTGATGAGAGATGAAGAATGAGTAGTAGAGAGCGGGGTAAAGAGGAGGCAGTATGGCAGAAGCGAGGGTGGGGTTGCCTTAAGGAGAGAGGGGCTGGTTGAATGACGGGGAGGGGGAGATGAAGCTCAAGAGCAGATGCTAGGATAGAAGACAGAATGGAGAGAGAAGTGAGTAAGGTAAACTCTGAATCAATGTTCCCTCCAATTTTCTGTAGGCTGTGTACGCATAAAATATCAGCTGTGCAGCTTTTGAAGGAAGGTTAAATTTTTGTGCGCCACATAACGACACTCGGAGTAATATACTTTAAAATTTGACTACACGTCAGAATACAGTATGTACACCACATTGATTGCACTAGAAAATATTGTAGAACTTGTGAAAACCATAAATACACAACAACCTTTAAATTTTAAGACGTCTTTGTTGTTTTCTATCAGAATCAGAACCGTAATTTTTGTGCGCTCTGTAATAAAGTATGTGTGCTCGCTCGGCGAGGTGTGTGCGCGCGCACACACGCACAGCTTAGAGGGAACAGTGTTCTGAATCTATTCATAGTATATTTTGAATTGTAGGTTTTTATCTGTTCATTATTAGTAGTAGTAATATTTTACTATTACTATGCACTGTCTACTAGATATTAGTGACTGGATTTGGTTCTCTGAGTATCAGATCTTTCCTAATGGTTTGAGATACTTAGAGGTCAAACTGTTGTAGGAGATGGGCTGTACTACTATTTGTAGCTGATGGCTGGAAATTTTATTGACACTGTCAGCATACATCAGCATGACATTATGCCTAGCATAGGTGTCATGGCTTTTCCCAGACCTTGGCCTGCAGCTCTGACCCCCTGGTGATGTCAGATAGGATGTCTCCAGACTTGATGGGCTTAGTATGCCTGATGAGATTAGTCTGCAGGACAACAGTCCCTCCTTGCTAATCAAGTGATAACAGACCTCAAACAGACCAAAGTATGACAAAGGGAGGTGCTGGAGAAATTCACTATAAATACAGAGAAGGACAAAAATACTTTCTCTCTTCCTATTCATTGGACACTTCTTACCATGAGGCTCTGACACACACTTCTCTTTACCCCCCCCCCCCCCGCCCCCTTGTTCTCTCTCTCTCTTCCTATTCATCGGACACTTCTTACTGTGAGGCTCTGACACACACTTCTCTATACCCCTCCCCCCTCTCTCTCTCTCACACACATGCATACACATAGAGTCATTCATATATACTGAAGCAGCTCTGTAACAGCCTGATACTTCTGTTCTGTACCTATGTAATAAGCCTATTTCTATATAAAAACCTTTTCCAAGCAACACCAGTTTGGTTGTCTTGTTGTGCTACAAACCCTACTGCCTCTGCAAAGTGGACCCAGGACCAACAGGAGAGTAACCAAACGTAGGAGCGGTGAAAGGTTACATTTTATGGGTACCCATCTTACATTTTATGGGAGCTCGTCTCGGTTTCACAGCGGATCTCCAGCTGGGTAAGTAGCAATTTTGTTTTAAACATTAAAGTGGATTTCAGACAGGGTGCGACAGGAAAATCAAAAGCCCTTGTGACCATTTACAATTTACAATTTTGGGTTACAAGCTGGATGACACGGTAGTAGCGAAAAGACTCTGTAGACAGGCAGAGTGACACTATTTTGTGAAATGTTCCAGTGATACCTTTGGTTTGTGGGTTTAGACAAGGTGAGATTTTCATTGTCAAAAGGCTCTGTAATAATCCAGGATTTTTAATATTACCTACACCTAGTGACATTACATAGGGTGCCTTGCAATTTTCTTATTATTATGTATAGGCGTGTTATGGTTTGTTACAAGGCACAGATTTTTCTCTAGTATTTGAGCTGCTAAGAAAAGACAGAGATAGTCCAGCTTTGGTTTGGAAGTGGTACACAATTAAACAGTCCCTCATTGAATACAATATACATCTTTCCTGGTAACACTACTTTACCTCCTGTCCCTCTGCCTTTTATTTCTCAGTCTCCTGCCAGTATGTATCTTGGTGAGGGCAGGCTTAAAGTTTGCTGCAACTGATACAGTAATCTCCTAACAACCTTCTTACTATAATTTCACCCTAAACCTCCACCCTGTTAAAAGGTGGTAAGCACTTTTTATTCAGGTATAATTTTAAAGTGTGGTCTTTATGCCAGTACTCTCTACTGAACACCCATAAAATGTATGCCATTCCAACTATAATTCTAAGTCTCACTTCTTCATAAAAGTGAGCATTCCTCCTTTCAAGGTTGCACATTGAGATAGTCGCATAAAACCAAATAAAAACATAATAAGCGTAGGCCCCTGTACCAACTACAGTCTTTCTGCAGTCTCAGATATGGAAGCCTTTAATTTTAAGGAACTGAAAGAAATTGTAATGACATACTGTAAGAGAAAAGGTGGTCCCTTTGAAGGGGAATTCCATGAGGCATCATGGTATAATATTCAAAGACAATGTTAAACCATTATCAAGAATTAAAAAAGAAAACAAATAAAAGAAAATGCCTTTTTATCCAAGGCATGTGCAGGGGGCTAATTAGCATGAAACAGGACAAAACTGAACTGACTACTCAGTGTACACAATTAACCAAAGACCTGGAGGAGGCACAAATTTGCATTTCCATGCAACGTGCTCAGGTGATACAAGCCACAACTCCTTTATAACTGTTACTGAGCAATTAGAAGCACTTAAACTTGAACTGAGGCACGTTAAGGATGAATTGGCCTCTGAAAGACAAAAGAAATATAAGCCCTGGCCAACAACCATTTCTCCCTCAGCCCCCCCCCTGCCTATGACACACCCTATAAGCCATGCATCCAAGCTATTGAGAAAAAAAAGAACACAGAAGTATATAGCAGGGCTTAGGAATGGGAAAAATAAAGATGAATCAGACAGTACAGAGGAAGAAATCCTAATAGTTTATCTCAGCCAGAACAGAGCAATAACCAGGACCTGTGTCAGGAGGATAATTCCAACGACTCAAACTCAGCACCCAGTACCGAACTCAGAGCACCAGTTAAAGTCATGCTGCAGGACTCATTAAAAGATAGGGACATTGAAAGGATAGTTGAGAAAGCTGGCCCTATGTCTTTTAATGTAAATGAGTGGTGCAAATGGGCCACTGATATTCTGATTCACTGGGGTCTAGGGAAATGCAGAAGGAAACAATCAGACTTTGATAGACTTATGCATCTGGCTCTGGGGCCACACTATTATAAATTTGACTCTCTCACTCACCCATACCAGTTGGTTAAAAGGGGTATTGAAAAACTATTTCACTGTTCCCCAATGCAAGTATTTAAAATTATTTCACCTCTACCAAATGATACACTGGAACAGTTTAAATATAGAGCCTGGATCTTAAATGCAGTTCTTAATGAGCAGGAGTCCTGGCCCAATGCGGAAGATTATGGGGAGAGTACGCATAAGGCATTTTTATTAGAATTACTATCCCCTGAGATTACAAAACACCTTCAGTTATTTTCTGAAGACCCTCAAGCAACCCCTTTTGATACTTTAATGCTCAGAATTGGGTCTGTTTGGAAGACCCAGCCCTCGCAGGTCATAACAGTATCAGAAGCACGGAAGTGGCAAGCTGAGGGATCCTCTCAATACACAAGAAACACAGACAAAGGATACAGAGGACACACACCTTGGAGAAGACAAGGCAGAGGCACTTTTAGAAATTCCTCAGGTTACATTTCCTTTCAAGAGCTCAAAGCACAGAGAGATGGATTAGAAAAGGAGAAAATTAAATGGGAACAGGACAGACACATGACTGCAGGTAGAAATAGGTAAATTAAAACAGGACTTACAAGCAACTCAGGACAAACACAAGGCTAGTGCATAGTGGTTGTCCTGACCTTCTGGGTTCAGATATCAAAATGTCTCAAGCCTTCATAGCCCAGCCTGCCTCCGTAAGGCTTGTAACATCCTTGATACTGGACTCTTGTGGACGCCCCAATGATATCAGCAGAATAGGGGGTCAGGATAAAACTAGCTTTGATTGACACAGGGGCTGGAATTAGTTTTACAAACAGAGCTTCTCCCACTGCAGATCAGAAAAATATGGAAATTTATGAAATTCAAGGAATTAACAACACAGCTTCCAAAGGTGTGGCTATCCCCGTTAAATGGGGGTATCCCGGTGCACAGGGAACAAAACAACGAAATGTTGGAAACCACTGCCTCCACTATAGTGAACACACCAAAAGAAATAATTGGAATTGATGTTCTCAACCAGTTAAATCTGGTGGTGGATATGGCTAATCTTAAATTGTGCGGCAGTATACAGGAACTTCAAGTGCTTCTAAAACTATAGTGCATGAAGTCATTCCCATGCAGTTAGCAACTCAGTGCACCAAGGCAGCTCAGCAGTATGATCTGTGTGTAATTCCCTCAGAGGTGGCTGATATTTCAGTATGGGCACAAGACAAGTTAGATTGTGGGAAAATGCACACAGAAATACTGTTGAAGGCAAGGATCCTCCACCACAGAAACAATACCCAGTACCTCCTCAGGCTATAGAACCAGTGACTAAAATTGTGAAGATACTGGAGGAGAGGGGTCTGATTAAACCTATTTCTTCCACATGTAATTCACCAGCCTGGCCGATAGTTAAACCGGGGGGTTCCTTCAGGCTCACTATGGACTTCCGTGCCCTGAAATCAAGTTTCAAAATCTGTAGTGCCCGTAGTAGCCTCATACCCGGAAAGGATCTCTAAACTGAATCCCAAATGTAAATTTTTCTCTGTTTTAGACACATCCAATGGGTTTTGGAGTCTGCCCCTGGCCCTTGAATGCCCAGTACAAAACAGCCTTTCAGTGGCTGAATAAACAATATGCATGGACCGTGCTGCCACAGGGTTATAAAGATTCACTATCAATCTTTCATAAATACATGCAGGAAGCCCTGTCACTAGTGTCTTGCAGAGATAATATAATTCAGTATGTAGATGACATTCTGATTCAGTCTGAGAATGAAGCTGTACACTGGAAATCATGTAAGCGAAGTTTTAAATGCCCTCCTACAAGCTGGTCTTAAAGTTAATCCTGCCAGGCTCAACTGTGCAAATCACAGGTTTCCTTTTTAGGGGTTACAATTGGCGAGGATGGTAAATCTGTATATTCTCAGAGGATAGAGCTGATACGGAAACTTCCACTTCCTACAGACCAGAATCACTCCAGTCCTTTCTAGGGCTCACTGGTTTCTGTCATGACTTCCCTGCACAACTATGCTGAAGTGGCAGCTCTACTTTACTCCCTGCCGAAAAGTAAAGGTTATGTTTGGGAGGAAGAACATACAGAGGCTGTAACTAAATTAAAACACATTTTGACTTCTGCTCCGGTTCTGGCCACACCCAGATCACACACAACCATTTTTTCCTGTACCCTGTAGTTGGAGAGAACAGTATAGGTGCAGCTCTAACACAACATCTAGGAGGAGTAGATCGCCCTATTGCTTTCTGTTCCAGAGTTCTCACTTCTCCTGAACTCAAAATGGGAAAACTGTTGAAAACCTGTACTGGCTTCCTATGCTGCTAGGCAGAAATTTACATACATCATTGGGTGCTCAAACCACATACATATGCAAGCCATCACACCTCACTCAAATTCGTTGTAGAGGGAAAAGTTAGCATGTAGCAAGATTAGGACTGAGAGAATAGTCCATTGGACTCTCATGTTGCAGGCACAGAATGTAAAGTTTGAATTGTTGAAAGAACCTAACGTGCAAGTGGCTGGAATCTTCGCTGGAGGGGCAACCTCTATGACTGTCAGTCCTCACCCAGTGCCCCCAATCACATGATCTTTAGGGAACTGGGACTAGACAAAATTTCACCTTTTCTTTCCTACAGTATATATTGATGGTAGTAGCCAATGTGACGTGAGGCAGGCGACTAGCAGGTTTTGCACTTTGCTGTACAGTTCAAAACTATTTACTAAACAATACCTGGGTGTAGTCATGCACCACTGGTCTCCATCACCATTCAAATGGACACAACTTATTCCACACCTCTGGTTTTACTAATGGACTTTATTGACATTCCAGACGTTACTCATATGCGTGTGCTGTGCATCCATTACACACTTGGCATGGGAGAAGAGACAATTACATTAACAAACTGCTCAACTTTACAGAACTCCATTCCTATATTGAATCACCTTAAAACAACATCAAATGAAGTGAATCACACCGTCACTTATGAGAATGGTCACATTCGACAAACTGTTGAACACTTGCTACAAGATGCTCATGTGTCTGTGGGGAATTGTTATTTGGTTACTCACCTCTGCTGATCCATGTCTTTAATGTTTTTATTCACCCTATTATTTATTTTAAACTGCTGCTTACAAATATTATGCATTTTTCATATTGTTTCCTGTGTTGTAAAATGAAACACATGTACATCTCTTTGCAGTGCATGTCCTACAAAATTACCAATGACATTTTAAGGT
>CM066031.1:45367667-45669557 GCA_033557465.1 Ichthyophis bannanicus
CAAAGATAACTCCCAGATTGCGCGCCGAGGGGAAACAGGAAGAAATCATAGAGCCATCCACTAGGAGAGGACTGAGAAGGTAGGGAGAAGTAGGGGAGGAGAGTTGGGGGAACAGATATAAAAGGGGTTTCCAGTCTTGGGCCCAGTGTTCATTGTTCCAAGCGGTTGGTTGGATACAACCTCCTGCAGGCAGCGATGTCGATAAGAACAAGGTGCAAAAATCTTGGTCTGGATTGCTTGAGGGATATGTAGGGGTAGCAGAAGTATATTTTGGATGTCATCAGCATCTAGAGATTGTACTGAAAGCCATGGTCATGAGCATAATCGCACCAAGGGATTGGGTTTAGAGAGGAGAGAAGAAAATGAGCGGACCCAGGCTTTGGATCCTGGGGTTCACCAAGCGATGGAGGCAGGTTTGGAGATGGAGAGATGAGCCATCCCGCGCATACACTAAAAGGAGCGCTGGGAGATCGTTCCCTCTCCGAGCTTCTGCTGCGGGCTGCGGCGACGTGTAGAAACAGAACCACAAAATATAACAAATGTACAGAGCCCTTGGAAACCAATCTAGGAGAGGGGTATTCGAGTAGACGTTTGTGCGTCAACAGTGTCAAAGGCGGCCTAGAGGGTGGAAGGATGAGGGACAGAAGTAGAGGGCCCTTAGATTTAGACCAGGAAACAAATCCGCTAGAGGACTTTTGTAAGAGCCGTTTCAGTGGAGTGTAAGGGCCAGAGCCCGGATTGTAGATTTCCAGGAGGGCCTGAAAAGGGGAGGAATTCGAGGCAGCGGTCGTGTGGCGTCACGTTCTAGTATTGTTAAGATGTTGAAGGGAAAGGGAAGGGAGTATTGGTCCGATGTGATTAAGAAGGACAGGTGGATCGAGGTGAGGTTTTTCTTGAGGAGCAGTGCGTGACCAGGCATGTTTGAAAGTTTAACGGAGGAAACAGAAAAAAACTTGCCGTGTGAGAGGTGAAAGGTTGATAATAAGAGAGATGGCAGTGGGACAACAGTGGGGAAGATGGGTGTTCAGGAGGGGTGGGTGGGGATAGTATCAGAGGAATAGGTGGTGGGTTTGGAGGACGAAAGAGGGTAGTGCTTGGTTTCATCTTCAGAAGATCATAGGGACGGAGGCAAGTGTAGCCGAGGGAAGTATGGACAGGGGGGGGGAGGAGAATTGTGGGAGGGGGTAGATGAGGAGGTGGGGAATTGGAAGGGGGGTTAAAATTCCTTGTTGATTATTGTCATGAAAAGTAGTCCAGCCCGGGTTTGGGGCAGAAAGGGAGGGCGTGGTACCAGGGGCCGTGCGCCTTAAGGAGATGAACTGAGGGGGTCTTAAAGAGGCGGCGAGGATTCAGAGGCAAAACGAGTTAGTCAGATGGATGTAGGATTCTTGTTGGGCCGTGCAAATGGCTGACTGGTAAGGTGCCAAGCATAAATTTGAAGTGGTAGAACGTCTTTCCAGGTAGCGGGATTTGATCCAATCACATTCAAGCTGAACGGGCTGAGGTGCATAAAATAGTGAGTTTGTGTGGATGATGAAAGCCAGGGCTGGGTTGGGCGATGTCTGATAGGACATGGGGTGGGTGGGGCAAAGAATCCAGAGCCGAGGAAAGGTGCAGCATTAATAGGAGGTCTACTGCCCTCGGCGAGGAGATTTGGAGAACATAATGGAGGGAAAGCGATGGAGAAAGTGTTGTGGACGCAACGAGTCAATGGATCATAATTAATGAAGGCTTCATAACTATATCGGAGGAGACAGGATGAGGCTGAGACAGTGGAAGCTGAAGATTAAAGCTTCAAAATGTGTAATTGTCAGATGATGGAAGGACGAGAGGAATTAGAGAAGAGTATCAGGTTTCAAGGCAGTGGGTGGCCGTGCTGGCCAGTGGGGGCAGTAGTAGAAACAAGTTGGAGGTTCAAACGAGTCTGAGGATGTAGGGCGAGGGAGCTTTAAAAGGCATGGGGGGAATCAAAGGGGGTTTCAACGTGAATGTTAAAACTCGCCAAGCAACAAGAGTGGTTGGAAAGAGGGATCCAGGAAAGTCACGCTACAGCCAGGAGTCGAAGTCTGGGTAACAGGAGGTGGATGCAGGAATAATTTTTAATATAGTCAAGGATTTTGTCGGGTTGGTGATAGATAGACACGCTACTTGGAGGGAGAAGTGAGTTGGTGAGAAGAGGCAGAATGGATTGTGACTTCCAAGAGAGAAAGTGAGTGAGACTGAGGCAGCAGGAGGGGTTGGAATTGGTCAATGATGGAGATAAGTAGAAGCCCCACGCCACCAACCCAGCGGACTGTGGAACGATGGTGTATGGGAGAGACTCTGGAGTAGCACGCCATGACAGCAGCAGCAGCAGTTAGATGCGGTACGTTCATCTAGGGAGGAGCCAAGGGGTCTCTAGTCTAGGGGCGCAGAACGAGTAATAGAGCGTTAGAGATAAAAGTCAGACTCATGCGGAAATAGCTAAGTTTATTAGCAAGACTGAATGATGGTGTACTAATAAGTGAACATGAGAATCGGGAAGAGTGGAGGGGGGAAAAAAAAGGAGAGGAGATCTGGATAAAGTTTGCACAGGTGTACCATGAGGATTTCTTTTCCGGACGTATAGAGCGAGAGGTCTATAAGGGGGTGGTTATGTGAGGACGTCTTGTCCAGGGTAAGAGTAATGACGTAGATCTAGAAGGAGCCAGGTGTAAGGGTGGGTATCTCTGGAATGAGTGAGGCCGTCTTTCCATGAGGCACTGAGGTAGGGAGTTGGAAGGGGGGCCATTAAGGGGGAGGTGCAATTTTTCTTTTTTTTTTTTCTTTATTTTTTTTTTTTTTTTGTTTGTTTTTTGGTTTTTATTTACTTTATGATGATATTGGACCAGGTTACCTTGAGGATACATTCTTAGGGAGTGAGACAGAATTCTAAAGGGGACCGTTTCTTTCTCCCTTTTTGATGTTCCCTCCTGCGGTGTGGGGTTGTTATCCTCTGGATTGGAGTTGCAGTGGGGGGGTTGTCACCATTGAGGGAGGAAGGAGCGGAATGGGGAAAGTGATTGGCGGATATGGATGGAGATTAGATAAGTTACGTATAAGGGATTCTTCTTGTAGAGTGAAGTAAAGACACTCGTAGGGGTGGCCATGGGTGTGGGGGGTCTGCATATTTACCTTATGAGAGATGATAGAATGTTAGTAGAGAGCGGGGTAAAGAGGAGGTCCACGTCTGGCAGAAGGCGAGTGGTGGGTGTTGCCTTTAAATAGGAGAGACTGGGGGTGGTTGAATGACGGGTGGATGGGGAGATGTGAACTGCTCAAGATGCACTTGATGCTAGGATAGAAGGACAGAATGGAAGAGAGAAGTGAGTAAGGTAAACTCTGAATCAATGATTTCCCCATCCCATTTTCTGTAGGCTGTGTTACCTGGCATAAAATGATCCTATGCTGTGTGCAGCTTTTGAATGGAAGGGGTTAAATTTTTCTGTGCGCCCCATACACGACACTCGGGAGTAATATATATCCGATTTATCAAATTTGACTACACACGCTCATGACATACCCGTATGTACACCATCATTGCATGCACCAAGAAAATATATTGTAGAACTTGTGCAACACCATAAAATACAATCAACACCCTTTAGAATACTTTTAAGACGTCTTTTGTGTTTGTTTTCTATCAGAATCAGAAACCGGGAATTTTTGTGCGCTCCTGTATATAAGTAGGTTATGCTCCGCATTCGGGCGAGGTTGTGTGCGCCCGCAGCACAACACGCACAGCTCTCCGAGGGATACAGTGTTCTTGAGCTTATTCATAGTATAGTTTTGAATTGAAGGTCTGGGTTATCTGTTCCATTATTATGTAGGAATAGTAATTTGTTGGACTATTACTATGCACTGTCTACTAGATATTAGTGACTGGATTTGGTTCTCTGAGTATCATAGCTTTCCTAATGGTTTTGAGATACTTAGAGGTCAAACTGTTGTAGGAGATGGCTTTTACTACTATTTGTAGCTGATGGCTGGAAATTTTATTGACACTGTCAGCATAACATCAGCATTGACATTATGCCTAGTATAGGTGTTCATGGCTTTTCCCATACCTTGGCCTGCAGCTCTGACCCCCTGGTGATGTCAGATAGGATGTCTCCAAACTTGATGGGCTTAGTATGCCTGATGAGATTAGTCTGCAGGACAACAGTCCCTCCTTGCTACTCAAGTGATAACAGACCTCAAACAGGACCAAAGTATGACAAAGGGAGGTGCTGGAGAAATTCACTATAAATACCGAGAAGGACAAAAAATACTTTCTCTCTTCCTATTCATTGGACACTTCTTACCATGAGGCTCTGACACACACTCTCTTTACCCCCCCCCCCCCCCCCGCCCCCTTGTTTCGCTCTCTCTCTCTTCCGATTCATCGGACACTTCTTACTGTGGATGCTCTGACACACACTTCTCTATACCCCTCCCCCCTCTCTCTCTCTCACACACATGCATACACATAGAGTCATTCATATATACTGAAGCAGCTCTGTAACAGCCCTGATACTTCGGTTCTGTACCTATTGTAATAAGCCTATGTTCTATATAAAAACCTTTTCCAAGCAAGCACCAGTTTGGTTGTCTTGTTGTGCTACAAACCCTACTGCCTCTGCAAAGTGGACCCAGGACCAACAGGAGAGTAACCAAACGTAGGAGCGGTGAAAGTTTACATTTTATGGGTACCCATCTTACATTTTATGGGAGCTCGTCTCGGTTTTCACAGCGGATCTCCAGCTGGGTAAGTAGCAATTTTGTTTTAAACATTAAAGTGGATTTCAGACAGGGTGCGACAGGAAATCAAAAGCCCTTGTGGACCATTTACAATTTACAATTTTGGGTTACAAGCTGGATGACACGGTAGCGAAAAGACTCTGTAGACAGGCAGAGTGACACTATTTTGTGAAATGTTCCAGTGATACCTTTGGTTTGTGGGTTTAGACAAGGTGATATTTTCATTGTCATAAGGCTCTGTAATAATCCAGGATTTTAATATTACCTACCCCTCGTGACATTACATAGGGTGCCTTGCAATTTTCTTATTATTATGTATAGGCGTGTTATGGTTTGTTACAAGGCACAGATTTTTCTCTAGTATTTGAGCTGCTAAGAAAAGACAGAGATAGTCCGCTTTGGTTTGGAAGTGGTACACAATTAAACAGTCCCTCATTGAATACAATATACATCTTTCCTGGTAACACTACTTTACCTCCTGTCCCTCTGCCTTTTATTTCTCAGTCTCCTGCCAGTATGTATCTTGGTGAGGGCAGGCTTAAAGTTTGCTGCAACTGATACAGTAATCTCCTAACAACCTTCTTACTATAATTTCACCCTAAACCTCCACCCTGTTAAAAGGTGGTAAGCACTTTTTATTCAGGTATATTTTTAAAGTGTGGTCTTTATGCCAGTACTCTCTACTGAACACCGATAAAATTTATGCCATTCCATCTATATTTCTTAGTCTCACTTCTTCATATAAGTGAGCATTCCTCCTTTCAAGGTTGCACATTGAATAGTCGCATAAAACCAAATAAAAACATAATAAGCGTAGGCCCCTGTACCAACTACAGTCTTTCTGCAGTCTCAGATATGGAAGCCTTTAATTTTAAGGAACTGAAAGAAAATTGTAATGACATACTGTAAGAGAAAAGGTGGTCCCTTTGTAGGGGAATTCCCTGAGGCATCATGGTATAATATTCAAAGACAAATGTTAAACCATTATCAAGAATTAAAAAAGAAAACAAATAAAAGAAATGCCTTTTTATCCAAGGCATGTGCAGGGGGCTAATTAGCATGAAACAGGACAAAACTGAACTGACTACTCAGTGTACACAATTAACCAAAGACCTGGAGGAGGCACAAATTTGCATTTCCATGCAACGTGCTCAGGTGATACAAGCCACAAACTCCTTTATAACTGTTACTGAGCAATTAGAAGCACTTTAAACTTGAACTGAGGCACGTTAAGGATGAATTGGCCTCTGAAAGACAAAAGAAATATAAGCCCTGGCCAACAACCATTTCTCCCTCAGCCCCCCCCCTGCCTATGACACACCCTATAAGCCATGCATCCAAGCTATTGAGAAAAAAAAGAACACAGAAGTATATATAGCAGGGCTTAGGAATGGGAAAAATAAAGATGAATCAGACAGTACAGAGGAAGAAAATCCTAATAGTTTATCTCCGCCAGAAACAGAGCAATAACCAGGACCTGTGTCAGGAGGATAATTCCAACGACTCCAAACTCAGCACCCAGTACCGCACTCAGAGCACCAGTTAAAGTCCATGCTGCAGGACTCATTAAAAGATAGGGACATTGAAAGGATAGTTGAGAAAGCTGGCCCTATGTCTTTTAATGTAAATGAGTGGTGCAAATGGGCCACTGATATTCTGATTCACTGGGGTCTAGGGAAATGCAGAAGGAAACAATCAGACTTTGATAGACTTATGCATCTGGCTCTGGGGCCACACTATTATAAATTTGACTCTCTCACTCACCCATACCAGTTGGTTAAAAGGGGTATTGAAAAACTATTTCACTGTTCCCCAATGCAAGATTTAAAATTATTTTCACCTCTACCAAATGATACACTGGAACAGTTTAAATATAGAGCCTGGATCTTAAATGCAGTTTCTTAATGAGCAGGAGTCCTGGCCCAATGCGAAGATTATGGGGAGAGTACGCATAAGGCATTTTTATTAGAATTTACTATCCCCTGAGATTACAAAACACCTTCAGTTATTTTCTGAATACCCTCAAGCAACCCCTTTTGATACTTTAATGCTCAGAATTGGGTCTGTTTGGAAGACCCAGCCTCGCAGGTCATAACAGTATCAGAAGCACGGAAGTGGCAAGCTGAGGGATCCTCTCATACACAAGAAACACAGACAAAGGATACAGAGGACACACACCTTGGAGAAGACAAGGCAGAGGCACTTTTAGAAATTCCTCAGGTTACATTTCCTTTCAAGAGCTCAAAGCACAGAGAGATGGATTAGAAAAGGAGAAAATTAAATGGGAACAGGACAGACACATGACTGCAGGTAGAAATAGGTAAATTAAAACAGGACTTACAAGCAACTCAGGACAAACACAAGGCTAGTGCATAGTGGTGTCCTGACCTTCTGGGTTCAGATATCAAAATGTCTCAAGCCTTCATAGCCCAGCCTGCCTCCGTAAGGCTTGTAACATCCTTGATACTGGACTCTTGTGGACGCCCCAATGATATCAGCGAATAGGGGGTCAGGATAAACTAGCTTTGATTGACACAGGGGCTGGAATTAGTTTTACAAACAGAGCTTCTCCCACTGCAGATCAGAAAAATATGGAAATTTATGAATTCAAGGAATTACAACACAGCTTCCAAAGGTGTGGCTATCCCAGTTAAATGGGGTATCCCGGTGCACAGGGAACAAAACAACGAAATGTTGGAAACCACTGCCTCCACTATAGTGACACACCAAAAGAAATAATTGGAATTGATGTTCTCAACCAGTTAAATCTGGTGGTGGATATGGCTAATCTTAAATTGTGGCAGTATACAGGAACTTCAAGTGCTTCTAAAACTATAGTGCATGAAGTCATTCCCATGCAGTTAGCAACTCAGTGCACCAAGGCAGCTCAGCAGTATGATCTGTGTGTAATTCCCTCAGAGGTGGCTGATATTTCAGTATGGGCACAAGACAAGTTAGATTGTGGGAAAATGCACACAGAAATACTGTTGGAAGGCAAGGATCCTCCACCACAGAAACAATACCCAGTACCCTTCATCAGGCTATAGAACCAGTGACTAAAATTGTGAAGATACTGGAGGAGAGGGGTCTGATTAAACCTATTTCTTCCACATGTAATTCACCAGCCTGGCCGATAGTTAAACCGGGGGGTTCCTTCAGGCTCACTATGGACTTTCCGTGCCCTGAATCAAGTTTCAAAATCTGTAGTGCCCGTAGTAGCCTCATACCCGGAAATGATCTCTAAACTGAATCCCAAATGTAAATTTTTCTCTGTTTTAGACACATCCAATGGGTTTTGGAGTCTGCCCCTGGCCCTTGAATGCCAGTACAAAACAGCCTTTCAGTGGCTGAATAAACAATATGCATGGACCGTGCTGCCACAGGGTTATAAAGATTCACTATCAATCTTTCATAAATACATGCAGGAAGCCCTGTCACTAGTGTCTTGCAGAGATAATATAATTCAGTATGTAGATGACATTCTGATTCAGTCTGAGAATGAAGCTGTACACTGGAATCATGTAAGAGAAGTTTTAAATGCCCTCCTACAAGCTGGTCTTAAAGTTAATCCTGCCAAGGCTCAACTGTGCAAATCACAGGTTTCCTTTTTAGGGGTTACAATTGGCGAGGATGGTAAATCTGTATATTCTCAGAGGATAGAGCTGATACGGAAACTTCCACTTCCTACAGACCAGAAATCACTCCAGTCCTTTCTAGGGCTCACTGGTTTCTGTCATGACTTCCTGCACAACTATGCTGAAGTGGCAGCTCTACTTTACTCCCTGCCGAAAAGTAAAGGTTATGTTTGGGAGGAAGAACATACAGAGGCTGTAACTAAATTAAAACACATTTTGACTTCTGCTCCGGTTCTGGCACACCCAGATCACACACAACATTTTTTCCTGTACCCTGTAGTTGGAGAGAACAGTATAGGTGCAGCTCTAACACAACATCTAGGAGGAGTAGATCGCCCTATTGCTTTCTGTTCCAGAGTTCTCACTTCTCCTGAACTCAAAATGGGAAACTGTGAAAAACATGTACTGGCTTCCTATGCTGCTATGCAGAAATTTACATACATCATTGGTGCTCAAACCACATACATATGCAGCCATCACACCTCACTCAAATTCGTTGTAGAGGGAAAGTTAGCATGTAGCAAGATTAGGACTGAGAGAATAGTCCAGTGGACTCTCATGTTGCAGGCACAGAATGTAAAGTTTGAATTGTTGAAAGAACCTAACGTGCAAGTGGCTGGAATCTTGCTGGAGGGGCAACCTCATGGACTGTCAGTCCTCACCCCAGTGCCCCCAATCACATGATCTTTAGGGAACTGGGACTAGACAAAATTTCACCTTTTCTTCCTACAGTATATATTGATGGTAGTAGCCAATGTGAAGGAGGCAGGCGACTAGCAGGTTTTGCACTTTGCTGTACAGTTCAAACTATTTACTAAACAATACCTGGTGTAGTCATGCACCACTGGTCTCCATCACCATTAATGGAACAACTTATTCCACACCTCTGGTTACTAATGACTTTATTGACATTCCAGACTTTATCTCATATGCTGTGCTGTGCATCCATTACCACTTGGCATGGGAGAAGAGACATTACATAAACTGCTCAACTTTACAGAACTCCATTCCTATATTGATCACCTTAAAACAACATCAAATGAAGTGAATCACACCGTCACTTATGAGAATGGTCACATTCGACAAACTGTTGAACACTTGCTACAAGATGCTCATGTGTCTGTGTGGGAATTGTTATTTGGTTACTCACCTACTGCTGATCATGTCTTTAATGTTTTTATTCACCCTATTATTATTTTAACTGCTGTACAAATATTATGCATTTTCATATTTTTCCTGTGTTGTAAAATGAAACACATGTACATCTCTTTGCAGTGCATGTCCTACAAAATACCAATGACATTTTAAGGTAGTTACACTTAATTAATTAATTTATTTAACATTTCTTATATACTGCCTTTCATGATATCAAGGTGGTTTACATTGAACAAACTGAAATTACATTGAACAGGGCATTATAACTTGGAGATAACTATTTTACAGGGAACATGGGCTATGGAGGGTTAAGTGGCTTGCCCAAGACCACAAGAAGCACCTGTGGGACTAGAAACCCCAGTCCTTCTGGCCCAAGGTTGCTGTCCTCTAGTGGGATTTGAACCCCTGACCCTCTGGCCTGAAGTACCTTGCCCCAACCACTAGGCCACTCCTCCACTCCAGCATCTACCTCTACATCCAGGCTCATTTGGCCTGCTAATTTGGCAAATTTGGCATTTCCTACTGCATTGAATACCAGAGTCAGCTGCAGTCTAGTATTGCTTCCTACCCGCACCCATAGCATCCTGGTACCTTTCAGCTTTAACCTCCTCAGAAATTCCTGCATCCCTTATGCACTGTTCATTCTCTCTAAGACGGGCACTGAGGTGGCATATTGGGTATCCCCATCCAGTAGTGGCTGCCCTACCTAAGACACGCGGTTTGGACTCATAATGGGACTTGCTCATCTCTAGAACACTAGAGACAGTACTGTGCAGGACAGGGGACCTGCTGGACATAGCAAGGTATTTAAACAGGAGGTATTAGACAAACTACCTACTATCATGTGTATAGTAATTGCAGCTGAGACAGGTACCACAGGTTTGCTTCCACCATTTCCCAGAGAAAATAAAAAAGGTGTGGGAGATGTCAGCATACATCAGCATGACATTATGCCTAGCATAGGTGTCATGGCTTTTCCCAGACCTTGGCCTGCAGCTCTGACCCCCTGGTGATGTCAGATAGGATGTCTCCAGACTTGATGGGCTTGGTATGCCTGATGAGATTAGTCTGCAGGACAACAGCCCCTCCTTGAGTTGATGGGCTTGGTATGCCTGATGAGATTAGTCTGCAAGACAACAGCCCCTCCTTGCTAATCAAGTGATAACAGACCTCAAACAGACCAAAGTATGACAAAGGGAGGTGCTGGAGAAATTCACTATAAATACAGAGAAGGACACACACTTCTCTCTCTCCCTATTCATCGGACACTTCTTACTATGAGGCTCTGACACTTCCCTTTACCTCCCCCCCCCCTCCCCCTTGTTCTCTCTCTCTCCCTATTCATTGGACACTTCTTACTATGGGGCTCTGACACACAGTTCCCTCTCTCCCTATTCATCGTACACTTTTTACTATGGGGCTCTGACACCCACTTCTCTTCACCCCTCCCCCCCCCTCTCTCTCACACACACACATGTACACACATAGAGTCATTCATATACACTGAAGCAGCTCTGTAACAGCCTTATACTTCTGTTCTGTACCTATGTAATAAGCCTATTTCTATATAAAAACCTTTTTCCTAGCCCCACCAGTTTGGTTGTCTTGTTGTGCTACAAACCCTACTGCCTCTGCGAAGTGCACCTAGGACCAACAGGAGAGTAACCGAAAGTAGGAAGCGTCTCATCTTACATTTTATGGAGGCTCATCTTACATTAAATAAGTTCATACTGTTCAGTGTATCAATGTTGTTTAATAGACACCACCACTGTATAGGAAAACTGTTAAAGAAATAATTAAATAAGGCGGAGAATATACTAAGCTGCAGTCTACAACATCTTGTCAACAAGATGTGTCAACCTGTTGCATTTCCTCCATATGATCTAATCAGCTTTTTGGTTTGGTTCAGTCCCTGATTGGAGTTTTGAGAAAGCTGGGGCACGCCATCTCTTCCCTCTCCTTAGGCAGCAGATTGCCTTGAGCCACCCCTGCTACTGACTCACCAATACCTTCTGGTTCTGGTCATAGTTAGTCAATAAGAGCAGCTGGGTAACATCATAGTTGCATCAGACCTTTTCTTCCTTTGCAACCATCACATTCTCTCCTATGGCAGGACTAATACACAGGTGGCTAATTATTACTATTAAAACATTCTCTCACTCTCCCAAACAAACCTTCTTTTTATACTTTACACACTTTTCCCTTGCCAAGACTGTAGCAGCTCTAAAAACAGGTCTGCATTCATTAACAGCCTCTAGTTTTCTCCCCTAACATTCACCTGTTACCTGGGTGATCTGTGGGATTCCGCTGTGCTCCTCCTATTGGTGTTTCCATGGCGTTGCCATGGATTAGCCAATGGGGCATCAAATAAAGGAGTCTCTTCTACCTTGTCACTCTGCAACTGTCCATCATGGAATGTTTGGTATTTTCAGCTGTTGCCAGGAAAACGTCCATAGACTTTAATGTGCTCCATTACTTTCCATGGGAACGTGACCATCTTTTCTAAGTTCAAATACAGGCCACTCAATCAAGCCGAGGGGGTTCAAAGTTAAAGGAAATAAAAAATATCTTTATAATAACATGTTTAATTTTAGCCCAACATTATAATCCGTAGACTAGGTTTATAATTTTACTTACAAATGTGCCGATCAGGCCTACTTGTACTTCTCTAGAGAGTGAATTTTCTTCAAACTAGCAACATTTCCACTAAGATAACTGAAAAATTATGGGCAACTCAACTCAAAATTGTACTTTACAATCATTAGACATTTGAGAGACTCTACATGCAGTTGGGCTTTTTCTGTAGCCCACACTTTGTTCATGATTGAAAAGCACTTTTCAGTTCGAGCATTGGAACTTGGCAAATATATAAAAATAATTCAACCAGTTTGCATAAATTTTTATATGGTACCTCATTATTTTTGAGGTGTCCAAACACCTCCTTCCATTTGTCGGCAAACATGGTGTCTTTTTTTTTTTCCATTCTTGAACTTTTTCTTCAGAAACAAATGACTTAAGACAAGAGAACTCAAACAGTTTAGTATCTTTATATTACTGAGTCTAGGCCGGGTCTTGTAGACAAAACATATTCTAAAGACGACTCCAGCTCACACACCACTCAGGTTGTTTTGGAAGGAGAGTCCACCATTGTTTCCCAATCTTCTGGAAGCGTGTGGTCTCCTTTGGAGATTGTCCCCTGTTTTAGGTGTGCGTATTTTGTTTAGTGTTGCACTTGCCACTTCCTGTGTCAGTTTCATTGTGTTTGTGTTCGTCTCCTTCTTCCTGAGGTCTAAAATTGAGGAGGAGCAGGTCGTTCCCACTGTTTCAGGCTATGGCTGGAACAGTTTATTTTCTCCCATCTTTAAGCCCTGTCATGCTTGTAAATCTTCAAGGGACCCGTGTGACAAATACTAAGGGAACTGTGAATGTCCTGCCTGGGTGCCCTTATAACAATATCTGCTTCCCAGGAACCCGTATAATATACTAAACATACAAAATAGGATCCACTCTGTGAAGAAACAAACACACTTGCAGGTATACCTTCAAAGGTAAAGAAAATCTTGGGGTAAAAAAGACCTCAGGATCTCAATACAGCCAACGCAATGGGCAACAATGCCTACACAAAGGCTCTTTCTCTGCTTGAGCCACACTGGCTTCCTGCAGTCGTGTATCCTTTCATCACCAGTCTCAAGAAAAAAAAAATCAAACAGCTGGAAAAGTTTTCAGACAGCAAACTGGGACTGGTAGTTATAACTTCATAGCTAATAAACAAGTACATGCAGGCAAACTAGCAAAATCACTAGATAAAAATGGCAACAGCAGTATAAAGACTTAGTTGAAAGTGGGTACACCCCAACAGGTCAGATTTTTGGAATCAGAGTGGATCCAGTTCCTATCTAGACATCCAATGCAAAGTGGGGCTTTGTATACAGTCATTGTACTCACTTAATACTTTATCATTCCAACAAAATCATTCATTTTGGTTTTCACCCCAGCCCCTCCCTTCCCAGTTCACTGCCCAACAGGAACAGGCCCTGTAACACACAATCAGGTTGATGCAGTAAACTGGTGCTAGATGTTTGCTGAATCAACCTTTTACACGCCCGACAATGCACACTTTTTAAAACATGATGCAACAAGGATAGGGTGTGCAAATGAAGAATGCGGTAGCCATGCACATGCAAATGAGCCACTGCAGTGTTAACCTGGGAGAGCAAGCCAAACACCTGTGCACAAGACATTGGCGCTAGTTTGGCATGCTCTCCCAGAGAAATGTACACTGCATGGCTAATTTGCATATCAGCCCTGACAGTATTTTGATGGCATTGGGGACGATAGCAACAGCGGGGAAAACCCCCGATGCCATCAAAATACTGTCAGGGGCCGGTGCCCCGACAATAAGAGAATCCCAGGTGGCCCAGCAGCCCCAATCCCTCCCGATAGTATTTGGATGGCATTAGGGATGATCACGGCATCGGAAAAAGTCCCTGATGCCATCAAAATACTGTCAGCAGCCAGTGACCCAAAAGAAAGTGACTATCTGGTGGTCTAGCGGCCCCTGACACCCCCATGTCCTATCACAAATTAAATTAATATAACCTGGTGGACCAGCAGCCCCTGAAACTCCCATCGCAAATTAAATTAAAATAACCTGGAGGTTTAGCGGCCCCTGAAACCCCCATGTCCTATCACAAATTAAATTAAAATAATCTGGTGGATTAGCAGCCCCTGAAACTCCCATCGCAAATTAAATTAAAATAACCTGGTGGACTAGCAGCCCCTGAAACTCCCATCGCAAATTAAATTAAAATAACCTGGTGGTCTAGTGGTCCCTGAAATCCCCACCACACTCCAAATTTAAATAAAATAACCTGGTGGTCTAGCAGCCCCTAAATTCACCCCTCCCACCCGGTACCTTAAAATAAGCGGGAGCGCTGCCTACATGTGCCCGCTGTGGGTCTGCCATCTTGAAAAATGGCAGCGCCTGGTCCCACGCGGTGCATCCTGGGATGCACTGGGTGTGATCAGACTGCCATATAAGGTAGACTATGTGGCAGTCTAATCCCACCTCGTGCATCCCAGTGCTCCCGCTTATTTTAAGGTACTGGGTATGGGGTGGTGGATTTAGGGGTTTCTAGACCACCAGGTTAATTTAATTTAATTTGGGTGGGGGTTTCAGGGGCTGCTAGACTACTAGGTTATTTTATTTTAATTTGGGCTGGGGGGTTCAAGGGACACTAGACCACAAGGTTAGTTTATTTTAATCTGGGATGGGGGGGGGGGGGTCAAGGGCTGCTAGCCCACTAGGTTATTTTATTTTAGTTTAATTTGGGGTGGGGTGGGGTTTCTGGGTGTGATCAGACTGCCATATAAGGTAGACTATGTGGCAGTCTAATCCCACCTGGTGCATCCCAGCGCTCCCGCTTATTTTAAGGTACTGGGTATGGGGTGGTGGATTTAGGGGTTTCTAGACCACCAGGTTAATTTAATTTAATTTGGGTGGGGGTTTCAGGGGCTGCTAGACTACTAGGTTATTTTATTTTAATTTGGGATGGGGGGGTTCAAGGGACACTAGACCACAAGGTTAGTTTATTTTAATCTGGGATTGGGGGGGGGGTCAAGGGCTACTAGCCCACTAGGTTATTTTATTTTAATTTAATTTGGGGTGGGGTTTCAGAGGCCGCTAGATCATCAGGTTATTTTATTTTAATTTGATGTGGGAGTGGGGGTTTCAGGGGCTGCTAGACCACCAGGTAGGCTCCGGCCCCCGACAGTATTTTGATGGCATCGGGGGCTTTTCCCGATGCCATGATCATCCCCGATGCCATCAAAATATTGCCAGATGGGGGGGGGGGGGGGGGAAATGGGCCTGCTGTGGCACCAGGGATTTAATTTCACAATTTTGATGGCATTGGGGGCTTTGCCTGATGCCAGATCATCTGAGGAGAAAATGATCTAGGCATCAGGGAAAGCACTTGGTGCCATCAAAATACTGTCAAGGGCATGTGTAGAGATTTAAGAGACCTCAGACCCTGCAGTAAAAACATCGGTGCTATGACTGGTTGCAAAATCCTCTACGCCTGTCTCTGCATCAGGTGTAGCCATGATTCACATACCAGACTATTATGTTTATCTCATTTTCCTACAATTTAAATACTCATGGCCTTAATTGGGTGCTAATATTTCCTCGATGTTTATGCACATACTCCGTCCTGTTTTCTGTTTTTCTGCATTTAAAATGTACTTAAAAGTAGCATTATCTGTGCTTAAAGGGCACACTAGCTTTCTGCATCGGCCTGAATATGCTTCTTAATTAACCAACCCCCCCTGCCCTCCCCCCCCATCTACCCCCCCCTTGCCCTCCTCCCCCATCTCCCCCCCCCCTTGCCCTCCTCCCCCCCCCCTTGCCCTCCTCCCCCCCCTTGCCCTCCTCCCCCATCTCCCCCCCCTTGCCCTCCTCCCCCATCTCCCCCCCTTGCCCTCCCCCCCATCT
The DNA here is from genome assembly GCA_033557465.1 of Ichthyophis bannanicus. Taxonomy (NCBI): domain Eukaryota; kingdom Metazoa; phylum Chordata; class Amphibia; order Gymnophiona; family Ichthyophiidae; genus Ichthyophis; species Ichthyophis bannanicus. The sequence goes on from CM066031.1 coordinate 45,383,709, forward strand.
CCCCCCCTTGCCCTCCTCCCCCATCTCCCCCCCCCTTGCCCTCCTCCCCATCTCCCCCCCTTGCCCTCCTCCCCCCCATCTCCCCCCCCTTGCCCTCCTCCCCCATCTCCCCCCCTTGCCCTCCTCCCCATCTCCCCCCTTGCCCTCCTCCCCCCCATCTCCCCCCTTGCCCTCCTCCCCCCCATCTCCCCCCTTGCCCTCCTCCCCATCTCCCCCCCCCTTGCCCTCCTCCCCCCCATCTCCCCCCTTGCCCTCCTCCCCCCCATCACCCCCCTTGCCCTCCTCCCCCCATCTCCCCCCCCCTTGCCCTCCTCCCCCATCCTCCCCCCCTTGCCCTCCTCCCCCATCTCCCCCCCCTTGCCCTCCTCCTCCTCCCCCCCCCTTGCCCTCCTCCTCCTCCCCCCCCCCCTTGCCCTCCTCCTCCTCCCCCCCCCCTTGCCCTCCTCCTCCCCCCCCCTTGCCCTCCTCCTCCCCCCCCCCCCTTGCCCTCCTCCTCCCCCCCCCCCTTGCCCTCCTCCTCCCCCCCCCCCCTTGCCCTCCTCCTTCCCCCCCCCCCCCTTGCCCTCCTCCTCCCCCCCCCCCTTGCCCTCCTCCTCCCCCCCCCTTGCCCTCCTCCTCCCCCCCCCTTGCCCTCCTCCTCCCCCCCCCCCCTTGCCCTCCTCCTCCTCCTCCCCCCCCCCTTGCCCTCCTCCTCCCCCCCCCCTTGCCCTCCTCCTCCTCCCCCCCCCTTGCCCCCCTCCTCCTCCTCCCCCCCCCTTGCCCTCCTCCTCCCCCCCCCCTTGCCCTCCTCCTCCTCCCCCCCCCCCCTTGCCCTCCTCCTCCCCCCCCCCTTGCCCTCCTCCTCCCCCCCCCCCCTTGCCCTCCTCCTCCCCCCCCCCTTGCCCTCCTCCTCCCCCCCCCCTTGCCCTCCTCCTCCCCCCCCCCCCTTGCCCTCCTCCTCCCCCCCCCCCCTTGCCCTCCTCCTCCCCCCCCCCCCCCTTCCTCCTCCCCCCCCCCCCTTGCCCTCCTCCCTCCCCCCCCCCCCCCCCTTGCCCTCCTCCTCCCCCCCCCCCCCCTTGCCCTCCTCCTCCCCCCCCCCCCCCTTGCCCTCCTCCTCCCCCCCCCCCCCCCCCCCCTTGCCCTCCTCCTCCCCCCCCCCCCCCCCCCCCTTGCCCTCTCCCCTCCCCCCCCCCCTTGCCCTCCTCCTCCCCCCCCCCCCCCCCCTTGCCCCTCCTCCTCCCCCCCCCCCCCCCCCCTCCTCCTCCCCCCCCCCCCCCCCCCCCTTGCCCTCCTCCTCCCCCCCCCCCCCTTGCCCTCCTCCTCCCCCCCCCCCCCCCCCCCCTTGCCCTCCTCCTCCCCCCCCCCCCCTTGCCCTCCTCCTCCCCCCCCCCCCCCCCCCCTTGCCCTCCTCCTCCCCCCCCCCCCCCCTTGCCCTCCTCCTCCCCCCCCCCCCCCCCCCCCTTGCCCTCCTCCTCCTCCCCCCCCCCCCCCCCTTGCCCTCCTCCTCCCCCCCCCCCCCCCCCTTGCCCTCCTCCTCCCCCCCCCCCCCCCCCTTGCCCTCCTCCTCCCCCCCCCCCCCCCCCCCTTGCCCTCCTCCTCCCCCCCCCCCCCTTGCCCTCCTCCTCCCCCCCCCCCTTGCCCTACTGTGCTAATCCTAATAGGGCAGGAAGAGTTTGTTCTGGGCCAGTAACATGTCTCCCATTCCTAGTTATTCTCATGGGATTGCAGAGAATAAAGAGCAGAGGTTTTTTTTCTGGAGCCCAAAAACAGGATTGAGCAGTGTCTGGCTCATTCTTTCTTCTGCTTGCCCCATGAACCATGTGTTTATCAGAGACTGGATGGCACTGCCTCCCCTGCTGCCCATCTCCTGCCACTCTCCTACCTGCTGAGGAACAAACCCTGCAGCCATTCTCCTGCCCCTCCCCACAGCATCAGCTACAGCCCTGGCTCTTTCTTCAGTGTGAAGCTCCGCCCTCCCTTGTGATGTCATCAATCACCGTCAAGCAGGAAAAGGAGCTGCCTGGTGGTGCCTGAGAGATATAATGAGTCTTTTCTGCTTTCTTCCTTTAATTTACAGATTAACCTAAACCTCCAGTCTCGTCTGAGCTTTACAAAAACCAAACCCTCAGATCCTCTCTTGCAGCCAGAGAAAGAGCTCCTGATTCCTTCCAATACTGCAAACAGCAGAAGCAGAGAAAGAAATGCCTGCAGGAGCTTATGCACAGGTAAGAAATTACTCTGAACTTTCAGCCCTCTTCCTCCAAACACTGTTGCAGCTTTCTATACAGGGCTGCTGCAGAGTCAGGACTCAAGCAGACCTGAGGAAAGCCACTTTGGGACCTCTTGAGGGGAAGGAGAAAGATCAGGAGTCCCACAAGGGCAAATTTTGTGTCACAAGTGGGTTTACAGTTGCTATAACCCTAGTCCAGGACTTTGTTACGTTAATAAATTGTAGAAATACATAAAATGCCCTCAGTCCTAGCACTGAGAGATCTCCTGAAATATAATCCTGCTCTGCGACTGTGTACTGTGTGAATTGTATATACCCATGGAACTTTTCCCCTGCCCTGCTGAACCTCAGTGCTGGAAGGTCTCCTGATAGAACTGATGTAGAAGGGGCTGTGTTTGTTTCTGGTTTGTATTTCAGGTCCCAATTAAATTTGAGGATATAGCTGTCTCCTTCTCCCAGGAGGATTGGGAATATTTAAATGAAGAGCAGAAAAAGCTTTACAGGGATGTGATAAAGGAGAACTATGAGACTCTTATCTCTCTATGTGATGATTGAATATTTTGCATTTTTGCTAGACATAGGGGCTGAAACCTCCAAGTCTGATTAGGATCTGTCTCAGCTCCCCCCACCCCCCTCTCTATCTTAAGAAGACAGTGTGCGGGACCTTAAATCATCCCCTGTGTTCTACAAATTTCCTTCCCTTTAGATCAGAGATGGTTCCTTCTTCTAGTTCTTGCAAATGCAGGGCTCAGAACCAGGAACAAGGGTGCACAAAAGTTTATATTGAAGCAGCCTGGCTACAAAAGTTTATATTGAAGCAGCCTTCTAGACCAGTGAAAAGTGCTGTTGTGCTCATCAACCTCTCCTCAGCTTATAGCACTGTCTATCATTGTGAGCTGCTTCTAAAGCTGCAGAATTGTCTCCAGGATCACCGTATGATTTCATTTCAATTCATTTTTATTATTTATAATCTGGATATCCTGGCACTAGGAGGCAGTTCATAACAATGTGCACAGAACTATATCACACAAAAACAATTATAATATACAACAAAAATAAAACCTTGCATTAATTAAAAACATCACTATAAAATAATGATTTCAGTTTCTTCTGAAATGTGAGTTAGCTGGATTTCTGACACAGACATTGAGGGAAACACTTCCTAATATTGGGACCAACAGTTAACAAAAAGCGCTTTATAGTCAATTGTTTCAATGATTTTAACAAGGGAATATTTCATAAGCCTCATTCATTAGAACACAGGTTCCTTCCAGCTAGATAAGGCTGCAAAGGAAACTTCAAGTGCATATTATCCCACATACAACTGAATGTGATATTTCACAGAGTCAAAGCAGTTCACCTATGACTGGGGAGATATGATCACACTGCCCCAGGGCAGCTGTCAGTCTTGCAGCAGAATTCTGCGCCAACTGCATTGCACTTAGAACATTGTTAGGTAACCCAGCGTATATCACATTACATACAGTAATCCCTGTCTGACCATGCAAGGCATTGCCCAGCTCTACAGAAGCACTCTGGATCCAGAATATACTGTAATTTACGTACAGGGTGCAGTTTAAAATAGGTATTACTTATGATTTAAGAGTCAGACTTCAGTCAATTAGTATTCCCAGGTAGAGGATTTCTTCCTCACTGACATCCTGCCCAGCCAAACATATTTTCTCAGGAGACTTGTAGTTTTTATCCCTGCATACTACCAAAATCTCATTTTTTCCAAAATTAAAAGACACCCCATGGTTGGTGCAGCAATCTAAAATTACATCAAAATTCAAAATCATTTTTAGCGATTGCACACGTCAAGATTTTAAATGGACAACATAATAAAAGAACTTCAGCATAAAGTTGAAAGAAATATTCAGTTTTCTCATTCCGCAACATATCAAAATCCATCAGCTCCCCCGATTAGGGGTAGAGCGCCCGAACGAGAGAGGAGCTTGATTCTCCCGCTCGGAGGCTCCTGCCCAATCGGGGTAGTGGGAGGTGCAGCAGAGCCAGCATAAGAAGCCGGCCCCAACCAGCGCGCCCGTGCTCTGTGGGCCCAAGCCTGAGGGCTTCGCCAGAGGGCGCTTTGGCGGATGCCACGTACCATCCAGGAAACACTGCAACGGCCCAAGAGTAGCCGTAATCCAGGACACAAATGCAGGTACTGTAGATCATCATTTATCTTGAGACCTTGTCTTCCCGCGACGCTGAATATATCTACCACGATACCCCTTACAGATACCCAAGAAACGTGCTGGTGATACCCGCGCTGATAATAGCTGAACCTTAGCTTGTTGTCGTGGGCCTACAGCTCCAGGAACCACCTATAAGAGTAACTACTAGGAGAGACCTTCCTTACCAATTGCCTGTTCACGACTGTGCCGCTAATACTGCTATACTGCCTGTATTCCTTGCATTGCCTGTATTCCCTATATTGCATGTACTCCTGGTATCGCCTGTATTCCCTACATCGCTGTATTACTTTGCACGGCATTGCTGTATTTCTAGACTACCGCCTGCCTTATAACAACCTGCATTACCCAACCCTCTAGCCCACAAGTAAGTCAACGCAGCAAGATAGCGACTTTGTTAAATCCGGAGCGGAGACACAACATGGCCCTCTCAAGCATTTACATAGTGACATTATACCTCCTAGCTGGTTGGCTAGGTAATGCCGTAGCGCTTTCCTCAAACCATAACCAAATACCCATTCTTCAAAGCCACAGGAGGAGGTGTGCAAGTACACCCCACCACATATCCGATGGGGATGCGCACCCTCGCCAACCCCACCTACTGCACATATCACTACAACATAATACGAAAATAAAAAAAGAAATACTCACCCACAGAATATAAAATGTGCCCTCATAAACGCACAATCAATACGCAAGAAATTTATTTATTTATTTTTCTTATATACCGTGCTATTTAGCATTAGCGCGGTTCACATGTAACAGTAACTGTTCAGTGAAGACAATCTACACTGAACTTACAATATAACAGAAATGTACAGTTTTAACAACATAGCTACATTACACATAACTTGTGTTAAGGAGTAGCTAACTATTTACATGTTGGCTTATCTGAGACTTGCAGATGGTTCGGGTGAGGGTAAATGCTATTTGTCAGGTGGAGCAGGGTCAGTCATACCAGAAATGGCCGGTCATACCAGACATGGTTTCCCTCCATTGCCTAGATATATTCTTGATAACCGAGACATGGCTATCAAATGATAAATGATGATAATGTCCTCCTCAACCAGCTACTACCTAGCAAATTTTCAATACACACATGTCACAGAAACGGTAAACGAGGAGGAGGTGTACTCGCTATCACCAAAACAGACCTCCAGTTCCACTTGAGCAATGCAACCAACACAACATACATAGACGCAATCACTATTACCAACAAACACTGTTCCATCATCCTGATATACAGAGCCCCATCCACAGAATACGATTCCCTTGCAGCAACAATTGATCTCGCATCCAACTCACAATACCCAAACACTCCAAGCTGGGTCATAGGTGATTTCAATTTACCATCCTTGCCAGAGGCGCAGGCCTCAGCATTCCTTGATACATTTAAGGAATTAGGATACATACAACTCGTCCTTGAGCCCACCCATGTGAAAGGCGGAACACTAGACCTTGTTTTTGCCCCGCAGACTACCTGTAACACAATAACCACTACAATACTCTCCACCACTGCAGTCCCCTGGTCTGACCACAGGTTAATTATCTTCCAAATATTACTGTCCAACAAAATCAAGAAGAATGCCAATAAGCCCAACAGTACCACCAAAACAGCACCTCGTAGGTTCCAAGCCTTGACAAAGACTCGATCTTAGACCAAACCTGCTCACTCCTCGACTTGACATCTCTCGATCCTGAAGAGCTGGTTTCCGCCTGGAACGAAAATTTCAGTTCTATTGCTCTACGACCACCATCAAACAATTCACCCAAGAAAAGAGCCTCTGCAGCCTGGTACTCCATCGAGCTTAGAGCGTCACTCTCCTGCCTAAAAAAACTGGAAAGTCGCTGGCGCAGAACCCACTCCATGGATGACCTAAAGGCATACAAGGTTCAAATGGAAAAGCACCACCAAGCAATATCGGAGAGCATGAAAAGATTCCACACGGACACACTAAAGCGGTCCCTAAACAAACCACACGACCTGTTCACCCTTGTAAAGAACCTAGCAAAAGAGCCAGCACCAGAGCAACCTAGTCAGATCCACCCCCAAGTCTTCGCTGACTACTTACAAGCGAAGCTGTGCCAGACTAATAAGTCCCCTGCACCCACCATGGCACTCAAGCCCCATTGTCCATTTTTTCTAAGCCATCCAAGAAACACATTGAGGACACAATCACTGGAATCAACACAACCACTGCACAAACTGACCCTTGCCTGGTGTTCTGGATAAAAGAGTTACGATCAACGGTCAGCCCTTTTTTAGCTAAGCTAATGGATTGCTCCTTCACGATAGGTACTTTTCCCCAATCCCTCAAACGTACCTCAATCAGGCAACTACTAAAAAACAGCAAGCTTGACCCCAAGAAGTCAGAGTCATATAGACCGATATCAAGCATCCCACTCTTGGCGAAAATCATCGAAAAAGATGTCCAAAGACAAATCCAAGAACACATTGATGCTTCTGCCCCACTTGATTCGTGTCAGCATGGCTTTAGAGCTGCGCATGGCGTGGAAACTCTCCTCACCATCCTCTTTAGTACCATAATAGCGGGAATTGATAACATACGTCAAGGATATGTGCTCATCTTCTTGGATATAGCAGCCGCGTTCGATTCAGTCTGCCATGATCTCCTCCTACACCGCCTCAAGGAGAAGGGGATATGTGACTCAGCTCTTGAATGGTGCAAGTCGTATCTCTCAGATAGATGGCAACACGTAAGATCAGGGGAAGCAACATCAGAACCTTTCCACCAGTCAAGGGGTCCCGCAAGGATCCTCTCTCTCTGCCCTGATGTTTAATATATATATATGCAACCTATCTGCGATATCATCCGGTCCTTCAAGGTGAATTGACTGTTATACGCCGACGATGTTCTCCTATATATGCCATTCTCTACAGAGAGCCCTGACTTTTCCCCACTGATGGACTGTTTCAACGCAGTTTCCAGCTGGCTCCAAACGCAAAATCTTCAAATACAACATAAGAAAACGGAAGTCCTTTTCATCACAAGGAATCCAAAATTCATCACATCACCCTGCTTGAAAGTCCTAGATGCAGAACTTCTTACCCAACCCTCTATCAGATATCTGGGAGTTACACTTGACCAGCGACTAGACATGAAGATTCATATAAGCAATGTACCAAGAGCCGTATATCATAAAATCCGATCCCTCAGACACTTACGCTCCCTACTGGAACCGGACGACTTCCGGACAGTGTATCAAGCCTTGATCATACCACATCTTGACTATGCAAATGCCATCCTCCATGGCCTCCCACAATCCACTCTGCATCCTTTACAGTTGGCAATGAACTCAGCAGCACGTGTTCTCCAAGGCGCTTCCATGTGGGAACACATGACACCCATCCTGAAACAACTCCACTGACTCCCCATAAAAGGTAGGATCACATTCAAAACCTTAATAATGACCTTCAAGATCATAAACAGGCTTGCCCCATCTTCCTTAACCGACCTCATACAGATAATCCCCCCCTAACAGATCTAGAAGATCTCTAGCAGCCAATAAACTAGTAGTCCCAAAAGCAATGACCAAGTGCTGCCAGACAACAGCGAACAGGGCTTTTAAGCTCGCCGCACCGAAATGCTGAAACACCCTTCCACACAGTATCCGGGCAATTACCAATCTAACCCACTTTAGGAAAGCTTTGAAACATTACCTCTTCCTCATGCATTACCCGGATGACAATGCCACAAATACCTAATCAACCAGCTAGCTAATGGTTCAGTCAGTTCGCATTGTACAGATGTAAATGGTTACCCTTGTTTCTATCCAAGTTCTGGTACCTGTTAATTGTAAACACAAACCAAATGGGTTGAAATGTGTATGTAATTGGTTCCATGTAAACCGCAACTGATGGAAAATAGCGTGGTATATAAGAGAATGTAAATAAATAAATAAGGTGTGAATGAACAGGTAGATAAAGGTAAACTGTTAAATACTGTTAAATAAATAAAATAAACTGTTTAATGTGGAGGCCAATTCCGAACAGGGAACGTCCGGCCCGGATTTGCACCCAATTCTGCACCTGTGGGAGCTAGACATTCCCGTGGGAGCAGAATCGGGCACTTGGATGGGATGGACATGCTGCGCCTTCCCTGCCTAACCATCCCCATGATCCTTCTTGAACCCCAGTGCCTGGAAATAGGAACAACAAGTGAGGTTATGAAATTTACAGATGATAGAAAATTATTCAAAGTTGTCTAAAACCCAAGAGGATTATTAAAAATTGCAAGAGGACCTTGATAAATTGGAGGAATGGATGTCCAAATGGCAGATTAACTTTGCACTTGTCCACATTAAATTTCATCACCTAGGAAAGAACAACCCAAACTATGGTTATACGATACAAGTTACCACCTTAGAAAACACCACCAAGGAAAAAGATGTAGGCGTCATCATGGATAATACGTTGAAACCCACCACTCAGTGCGCAGTGGCGGCCAAGAAAGCAAATAGAATACCAGGAATTATAAGGAAAGGAATGAAGAATAAAACCAAGGATATTATAATACCTTTTTATCGTTCCATGGTGCAACTGCACCTTGACTATTGTGTGCAGTTCTGGTCATCATATTTTAAAAAGGATATAGTGGAATTAGAAAAAGGACAGAGAAGAGCCACCAAAATGGTAAAGGGGATGGAAGATACCCCTTTGAGGTGAGGCTTAAAAGGTTAGGGCTCTTTAAATGGAAAAGAGAAGACTGAGGGGGGATATGTTAGAGGTCCATAAATTAATGAATCAAGTGGAATGAGTAGATGTATATTGGTTGTTTACAGCATCAAAAAGTAGAAAGACTAGAGAACATTCAAGGAAGCTACAATTTAACCACTTTAAGACTAACGAGAAAATATTTTGTTTACTCAACGTGTAATCAGAATTCGTTACTGGAGGATGTAACAAAAGTTGTTAGTGTAGCTGGGTTTAAAAAAAGGTTTGGACAAGTTCCTGAAGGAAAGGTCCATAACCAGTATTAAAGAAATCCACTGCTTACCCTGGGACTAGCATTGTGGAACCTATGTGCCTTTTGGGAACCTGCTAGGTATTTGTGACCTAGATTGGCCACTGTTGGAAACAGGATACTGGGCTTGATGGACCTTGGTCTGACCCAGTATGGCATTTCTTATGTTCTTATTCTTTATAATGGTTTCTACCATTTTGCCCAGTACTGACGTCACTCTCATCGGTCTGTAGTTTCCCGGATCATCCCTGGAACCCTTTATAAAAATTAGTATTAAATAGGCTATTCTCCATTCTTCATGTACTACAGATGATTTTAATGATAGATCACAGATTACTAATAGTAGGTCTGAAATCTCATATTTAAGTTCTTTCAACACCGGTCGCAGCTTTATTAATTTAACCTTAACAATAACCATTTCCAAACAATTAACTTACGCCTTCACTTCTACAGAAATGTCTCACCAGCCATGTGGGTAGCAAAGTGATATAATTTCCGCTTCCACCGCCTAGCGTCCGCGGCTACAACCTACCACCCCTTCTTCCGGCTTCACCATATTATTAGCAAAAGCCCACTGGGGTTATCCGGGTCGGGGGTACCCCACTCCTGCCCTACCAATCTCTACGGCTCCGGACCCCGGAAACGTCCGGGATCCTGCCACCGGCTCAGGCGATCTTTAAGTCCCTGAGCCGCCCCCCCTTTCCAAGCTGCGTCCAGCGTCCCCCCGCTTTAGGACATATTCCAAGGCCTCCTGCCAATCGTTCAGGAGCAAGTCTAAGCCCACCAGGGATAAATGTACCCCATCCTGCCGGAACAAACCCGTGCAGGCAATTTCCACCCAGGGATGCTGTATCTGATAACCCCCTTGCTCCGTCACCCAATGTCCAAGCTGGCGATTGATCTTCGTCAGGCCCCTGGCCCATTGCCGCTGCTCCCAGCAAGCCGGCCTTGGAATAATATCCGACCATAACCACAATACCCCAGGAAATATCTTCAACACTGCTCCCAAATCCGGTTTGGCTGCCCTTATCAACTGTTTACAGGTTCAGGAACCCAAGCAATTGCCCCCCAAATGCAACAGGATTAGTGCAGGCCACTCCTTCGTCCGACCGTGGTGCCTCAGCAAAGGCAAGAGCTGCATCCTCCGCAGCCCACGCTCGCCCAGCCATATGACCACCTCCTCTGTCGCCTCTAATCCAATATTAGGCCCCACTGGCCGCACTGCTGCTCGCTGCTCCGCCCAGTGCACGAAGAAGTGACCAAATAACCACAAGTCCTCGGATTCCTTTCCCCATCTGCAACAAAATCAACAGTTAGCCTCCACTCTGTAACTCCTTCTCCACTCACAGCTGCACATAGCCCTGAAATGCTTGGGTACGCCATCGGCCTATGCGCTGGATCTCCCTATAGGGCAGCCCCGCCGCCGCTGCACTGGTTGCAGCCCCATTATGGAAGGAATGAGGGGCGTAACAATGGGGGTCTAAGCCCAGAGGCCGCAGTGCTAACCTCATCGCTGCCGCAAACTGATAGCGTGTCAACGGGCTAGCATCCTCGTGTACGAATAACCTCCCCTCCCCCGCAGGCTGCACCCTCAAGTAATCCCGCAATGAAGCCACTGGGCATGTTGGAGAATTACCCAGTGCCTTTAACACAACCCATTGCCCTTTCCCCATCTGGTCTGTCTTGGACTTGGGGAGCAAGATGCGCATTTCCCCTTCAAAGACTCGTACCTGCTGCTTCCCCATCCCGTCCAGAAGCTCGGCGGGAATCTGCTACTAACTCTCCCATCCTAAAGGTGCCAAAAAACGCCACACAAAAGACTGCCTGAAACAGACAGTTCCTGTTCGGTAATCCAGTTTAGTCCTCCAACATCGGGTAGTGCCCCTCCTCCTGCAGCCTGGAGACTGGACCAATCAAGTCTTCTGTAGTATATATGCAGACGGAGCTCCCAGAAGTCCCCAGTGTGTCCAGTCTCCTTGCAGCTTGCAGACTTCTGTGCCCTTTCTGGGCACACTAAGTGACACTTGAAGGAGCAACACTAGTTAGTTAGTTCTTTTGGGGTTTTATTTTGGGTCCTTTATTTACCATTTCTTTGCTAGGTAGCTGTATCTTTAAAAAAGAAAAAGGAGCATTGCCACAGGGGACATCCTGGGGGAAGACAGACCTGCATTGGGCTCCTGCCTTCCTGCCTGGGAATATCTGAAGCCTGGGTTGAGCTCTCCCCAGGACTGTTCGGGGAAGAGTCATACCTGCTACAGCATTGCCTGTCACTTGGAGGAGTTGGCTGAGTTCCTTGCTGTTCCCTGAGCTGGTAGGAATTTTCCTTGCTTTATCTTTTCAGCTCTGTTATTTTTTGCATTGTCAGAGGCTCTGTCGGCTCCCCTGGCTTCCGAATTGCACTTTTTCCTGATTTTTTTCGCTTGCCCTGTATTAGAGGGTCGTTTTCTTTCTTTTCCATATTATTTGGTTACCTTTGTATTTTCGCGCCTTTTTTTATTGTGGGTGAAAAAGTGCGGCGGCCATTTTGGATTTCTAAAGTGTGCTTTTTAAGGGCACCTTTTAACACTTGTGCAGGGTTCCCCTGGCATTTTTGGGGTTTCTTTTGCTGGCGATTTTGCTCAGGGCACCCCTAGGATTCTGGGGAGTATTTTGTTTTCTGTAAAACAAAAAAAAAAAAAAAGTTTTAATTTTAAAGCTGTACTGATTTGAATAGGGTTAGTCCCTTTGCTGTGGGCTTCCCTGTTCCTGTTTCCTTCTTTCCCCCTGGAAGCAGGTTGCCTTAGCATGGCTGCCAAACCTCAAGGTGGGATTTGTGGGTCCCGCAGAGGTACAATGACTGACTCTGGCATCTGTAAGAGCGGTGCTGCAGTTTATTCAGCACTAGAATGTCTTCTCCCTCTGCTGTTTGCAGCTCTGTGGTAACTCGATTGATTTTTCTTGATTTTTCAGCGAGTTTAGGCATTTCTCCCATGCCTGCAACCCTCCCACCTTCTTCTTTGACTTTTTAAGTTAATTCCTTAGCTTGGGGGTTTTAATTCACTCTTTTGGTGTTTTATTTTTGCTGGTGGCCATTTTGAATAGCTAATGAGCCTCGGTTTTTGGCGGGAAGCCAGATTACTTTTCTGCTGGCTTCTAAAAGCTATATTGTTGTTTCAGTTTTTTTTTTCTTCTTTCCACAACACTTGCTAGAGGTCAGTTGTGCAGAGGTTATTTTTTTCTCTGCCTCTGTATGAACATAATGGATAAAAAGTACAGAAGGCATGGATAGAGAACAGTATGCAATTCAGAGCCACAGTACAATGCTGAGTCACTGATGAAGGGTGCAGGGCTCATGGCTTCTATTCCCCACTGTGCCCAACAAAGAAGGCTGGCTGAGGCATTACCTATTATGGGGAATATTGTTAAATGCCTGTTCCTGCGGGACGCAGTTATTTCTTTTTAGTTCTCCCTGTGCCTTATTCAGGTTTAAGCTGCATAGGCTGTCAGAAGAAACACAGGGACCTCAGGCATCAGCTCTGCCCTTCCCCCCGCATCTTGCTTCCCCTGAGGAACTTGGGAACTCCGGAGCTTGGCTTCGGGGGAGCTCTCCATTGGCTTTACGCTGCACTGAGTCTTTACCACGAGAGTTTGAATACCTCCAGGAAGTTCAGGTATCATTTTCTTCCTTGCCTCAGCTGCTCTGGGATGCTTTCAGCTGTATCCGGACCGGCTGCCCCTGAGTTGGAAGTGCCTACTTTGACTTTTTAGTCCACAAACTGCAGCCGGGTTACTTTGTACGTCCTACTGATTATTGTACCTGTCTTATTCAATATACCATTTGGTTGAGGTTTTAAGTCAGTGTTTTGGATCCTGACTGTTTTGGGCTCGGCCTAATTAAGCATGCTCACTGTAATTTTCTTATGGCTGGATTGAGCTTCTACATCCCTCCCCAGAAACACCTTTCAGCCCCTACCATGGAGGTCTGAATGGCTGCGGAGGGATCCCACTCTAATTTCCCTACTTTCAGTCACTGTAATTGCCTTACCCTGACCTTGAAAGTTTCTCTATGCCAGCACAGTGAATGACTGACAGTTCCCTTCTCAGTTCTGCGAATACCTGACAGTTTTTTCGGTGCCAGCGGCTGTTTTGTTTTTCTCTTCAGTGTTTCTTTTTAGAGGCAACAGCTCTAAACAGCAGTTTCCACACACTTAATCATGCTGTGGAGGCACGTGCAGTTTCAAAATCCTTTTCTTAAACAGTCTTGGGTTTCCCTGAGCCTTCCTTGCTTTTTGTTTTAAATGCAAAAAAAACCCAAAAAAAATAAATAAATAAATAAATAAATGAAACCCCACACAAGAAGAGGAAAGGTGGTTTAAGTCTCTACAATGCTTTTTTCTATGGCTGTATTATATGTGAAATGTAATCAGCCGAAGGGTACATTAATAGCTTGCTTGTGTTACACCTGCATGCTGCATCCCGGAGGCTTTCCCCATACCCACTGCATTGCTAGCTGGGTCCCCCAGCACCTTATCTCCCCCCTCCTCAGAGCCCCTGCTGCAGGATCTTCCACAGCCGCTGCAGACCACATTACACATTCCCATCCGGCCGTCTCATCAACGGTTTCTCCACTTCGCTCTTCCGTGGGGCCACTTCCAATTTCCGGCCATGCCGTTTGGTCTCGCCACGGCCCCCCGCACCTTCACAAACGTGATGGTAGTGGTCGCGGAGGCCTTGTGCACAGAGGGCATCCTGGTCCATCCGTATCTCGACGACTGGTGGATTCGGGCAAAGTCCAGTCGGGAGTGTGTGCACGTCACGAGCAGGGTGGTGGCTCTGCTGCGGTCCCTCGGCTGGGTGGTGAAAGAATGCAAGAGTTGTCTGTGCCCGACTCAGGATCTCGAGTATCTGGGAGTGAGCCTCGACACAGCACGGGGCTTGGTGTGCCTGCCGGAGCGCCGCATTCGGTCTCTTGTCCGACTCTTCAGGGGGATGCCCGCTCCGTCTGCATGGTGATAGCTACAGTTCCTCGGTACGATGGCAGCGACCTTGGAGGTGGTGCCCTGGGCGCGCTTCCAAATGCGCCCGGCTGCAGAGTGCCCTGCTGCGCCGTTGGTCCAACCAATTCGACTCGTTGAACAGGAGATTGACTTGCCCAAGGGCGGTTCGCCGATCACTCCGGTGGTGGCTCTCCTCCGAGAACCTGGCGCGGGGGATTCCCTGGAGCCTCCACTTTGGGTTCCGTTCACAACGGATGCCAGCTTAACCGGCTGGGGGGCTCACTGCGAGACCCGCTTCGCTCAAGGGGAATGGTCTCCCCTGGAGACTTCTTGGTCGATCAACCTCCTCGAATGGCAGGCGGTGCGGCTAGCCCTCTTGGCCTCAAAGCCCTAGTTCTCGACCGGCCGGGGCGAGTCCTTTCGGACATTGCGACCACCATAGCTTACATCAATCGCCAAGGGGGCATCGGCAGCATGGCCCTGGAATCAGAAGCGATGGCCTTGGTCAATTGGGTGCAGTCTCGTCTTCTGGCCATCTCGGCAGCGCCTATTGCAGGCGCAGACAATGTTCAGGCCGATTTTCTCTGCAGAGTGCGGGTGGACCCCGGAGAGTGGGAGCTAAACCCGCAAGTTTACGCGCAAATAGTTCGTCGGGGGGGGGGCCGCCCTTCATGGATCTCATGGCGACATTTCAATCGGCCGAGACAGGACGCTTCTTCAGCAGGCAAAGGGAGCGTATGTCCGTGGGGCTCGACGCTCTCATTCAGCCGTGGCCAACGTCCGGCCTTCTTTATGTCTTTCCTCCGTGGGTTCTGATTGGCCGGGTCGTTCAGCGCATCGAGGGCCATCGGGGTCGAGTGTTACTGGTGGACCCGGACTGGCCTGGGTGGCCCTGGTATGCCGATCTGGTCCGGCTGAGCGACGGCATTCCTTGGCTCCTATCCACGCTGCCGAATCTTCCTTTTCAGGGACCCTTGCGGATGCCCCAAGTGGGTCAATTCTCGCATACGGTTTGGCCATGGAGAGGGCTCGGCTGAAAAAGAAGGGTTACTCCCCCCGCGGTGATTTCTACCGTACTGCGGGCGGGGAGAACGTCCACTTCTCTTACTTACGTTCGGATTTGGGGGATCTTTGAAGACTGGTGCTCCCGGCGTGGAGTCCGGGCGGCGACGGTTTTCGTTTCCGTCGTTTTAAGTTTCTTCAGGTTGCTTTTGATAAGGGCCTTGCGGCTAGTTCTCTGAAAGTCCGGTTGGCGGCTATCTCTTGTTATCGATGCAAAGTTTTAGGCCGTCTCTACGGTTCTTATCCGGACGTACGTCGTTTTCTTACGACTGTTTTTCATTTGCGGCCCTCCCGCAGGATTTTCGTTCCTCCGGGGGACTTGAATCTAGTGATGCGGGCCCTGGTTCGTGAACCTTTTGAACCCCTGAGTAGGGCGTTTCTGAAAGATTTTACGCTGAAGACGGTTTTTCTTGTAGCCATCGGTTCGGCACGGTGTATTTCAGATCTACATGCGTTGTCCTGCCGAGAACCTTTTTTGTCTTTTTCCCCGGTCCCTTCCTTTTTGCCGAAGGTGGTTTCCCCTATTCATGTGAATCAGGCAGTGTTTCTTCCAGTTCTTTCTTCCCACTCTGTCGGGTCGGCGGACAAAGGTCTTCACCGTCTCGATGTGGGTCGTGCACCTCGTCGTTCTTTGAAGGCTACCGAATCTTTCGGAAGACTGACCGGTTATTCGTGCTCTTCGGTGGTGCACGTAAAGGAGAAGCGGCGGCTAAGGCCTCCGTTGCAAGATGACTCAAGGAAGCGTTCGCGTCTGCGTATCTGTTGCAGCAGCGGTCTGTTCTGGAGGGGCTACTGGATCATCCCACTAGGGCTCGGGCTACCGCTTGGGCGGAGTATAGCCTAGTTCCGCCAGCAGATATCTGTAAGGCGGCCACCTGGTCGTCTCTGCATGCTTTCAGTACACACTATCGTTTAGATGTGTCAGCGGCTCGGGATTCCTCTTTTGTTCGGCGGTTCTGCGCGCCGGATGGCAAGGTCCCGCCCGGTCTTAACTGCTCTGTTACATCCCGATGTTGGAGGACTAAACTGGATTACCGAACAGGAAATGGAAATTACACTAACCTGGTAATTGTAGTTCCTGGAGGGTCCAGTTTAGTCCTCCTTCCCTCCCGACTATCTGTTATAAAAATGCGGCGCGCTTTCCGAACGGTGGATCATAAGACGGTTCCTCTTGCCGTTCGAACCTTTTTTGCAGCCGCGTTTTTGGCTATGGCTCTTCCTTTCTCAGGTGTTCAGTCAGCTCCTGAGATTTCTGATACGGAGCTGTATTTTGATTTCTGGGGCGTTGGTTCCAGTGCAATACAGTGTTCTGACTTCCTCGTTTGGAGAGAAAGTTGGATATTTTTGTGGGGGGGAAACAAATTGTTCTTTAATTATGTCATTTTCATTATGTCATTTTGTATATTAATCTAATGTGTTGCTTCGTTAAGTATGCTTTGTTACTAGTACACTGGGGGCTTCTGGGAGCTCCGTCTGCATATATACTACAGAAGACTTGATTGGTCCAGTCTCCAGGCTGCAGGAGGAGGGGCACTACCCGATGTTGGAGGACTAAACTGGACCCTCCAGGAACTACAATTACCAGGTTAGTGTAATTTCCATGTTTCATATGGGGACCTCGTCAATCGCGGCAATGCCGCGCAGACCCATACCAACAAGTTGTGCGTAATTGGCATCCGCCCATCTCGTGGAGTAGGCTGCGCCCGCTCCCTTCCTTGCAAAAGTCTGCACATCAGGAACCCTCCGACATGGAAGCCCCAACCCACCGCCCGAGCAAAGAATGTAAATCCTGCTGTGTGCATCCGGACCGATACTTTCGACGCCCCCGCCGCTTTTGCAAAGATCACATATTCCGCCATCAACTGATCAGATACCTGCCCCTGCTGCCACCCCCTACTCATGAGAAAGTCCACCACTCTGTCACAACCATGCTGATACGCCGCCCATGTCACTGGCAACACCGACCTCTGCAGCAGCGTCAGCTTCTCCGCAGGCCAAGCTGCCATAAGTGCTCTGGGACCTCCGCTCCTATGGCGTCTGCATCCGGTGCCAGCCTCCTGAACAGGTCCCACTGGAAACGAGAAAGAGCATTAGTGATTCTGTTAGTGCTACCCGGGATATGCCGTGCCTTAACCACAACATTCAAACACAGACAGTTAAAACTACTGCTCTCATCAACGCCGCCATCTTCAAACACCGTGGAGAATAACGGTTTATCACCTGCACTACTGCCTCGTTGTCGCACCACCAGACCAGCCTACGATTATGCAGCCTGTCCGGCCACAATTCCAAAACCACTAATAACGGAAACAGCTCTAGAAATGTGATATTGGTCAGCAGCCTTTCCTCCCGCCATGACTGTGGCCAAACCGCTGTGCACCACGAACCTTTAAAGTAAATGCCCAGTCCTCCACTACCCGCCACATCTGTAAACAGTTGCAGGTCCTCAGAAGAGATCGCCGCCTCCAACAAGACTGATGTACCATTGAACTGCAAAAACACATCCCAGACCCCCAAATCTGCCCTAACACTCTGCAATAACCGGATATGGTGATGAGGTTTCCACACTCCCCCCGTTGCCGCCGCTAAACGCCGCAAAAACACCCGACCCATAGGTATCACCCTGCAAGCAAAATTCAGCGAGCCTATTAAGGCCTGCATCTCTTTCAATGTGATTTTTTTATTTTATTTAACATTTTTATATACCGCACTATTCTTTATCAGCGCGGTTTACAAAGAACAAGGAACATCAGACAAGATACAATTATCTGATTTTTACAGTTAACAGGGACATCAACTTGGATAACATGATAACAGGAATAACTATAAACACAACAACTATTTACATAACAGAGTCAGAGTATGATTAGTGTCATGTTAATTTGTTGAGGTAGTTTGATGAGCTGTTGAGATGGGGAAGTTTATGTGTTTGGAATGTAGTTATTGATGTCTGACGCGATCTCAGCACATTGGCTACCAACACTCGCAGCCTCTCCACCTTCTGCCCTGGCAAGCGCGCGACCATTTCAACTGTATCCAGCTGCACCCCCAGGAAAATGATGCATGTGTCCGGCTCCTCCGTTTTTTTTCCCCCGCCAAAGGCACTCCCCAATCCCGAGCTAATTCCACAAATCCTTCCAATAGCTCTTGGCACTGCAACAACTGCGCTGCTCCCACGAAGAGGAAATCGTCCAAGTAGTGCACCACATTCGCGCATCCCACTTTTCTAACGACCGCCCAATGCATAAACGAGCTAAACATTTCAAAGTAGGCACATGAAACAGAACAACCCATCGGCATGCATTTATCAAAGTTCCAACTGCCCTTGAACCCAAACCCCAACAATGGAAAGGCCGACGGGTGGACCGGTAGCAATGGGAAAGTCGATTCAATGTCCACCTTAGCCAGCCTACTCCCCATGCCACATTTGCAGACCAAGTCCACTGCTGTACTGATAATGGTTTCCTCCCACAATGAACCTGAGGTACTTTCTGTGGTCTGGATGAATGAGGATGTGAGTGTACGCATCCTTTAGATCTAAGGAGCATAGCCAATCTCCCTGCTGGAGGTAGGGCAGAAGGGTTCCAAGAGTAAGCATCTTGAACTTTTCCTTCACTAGGAACTTGTTGAGGTTCCTGAGGTCCAGAATGGGTCGAAGGCCACCGGTTCTTTTGGGCACCAGGAAATACCTGAAGTAGAATCCGTGACCCTGCAAGTGGGGAGGCACAGGCTCCACCGCCCTGTCCACCAACAGACCCTGAAGCTCCTGAAAGAGAAGGTCTGTGTGCAGGGGAGGCCTGGGAGGCTCCCCTGGAAAGTATGGAGGAGGCAGTTGGTGAAAATGGAGGGCATAGCCCTTGTGGACTATCTCCAGCACCCAACTGTCCCCGGTGATAAGGGGCCACTGGTGGGCAAAGAGGGCGAGACGACCTCCTGTGCAGGGTGGGGAGAGCAGTGGAGGAGAGGCTACGCTCAAGGAGTCAAAAGCCCCCACCCTGCTGAGTGGTAGCAGGGGCCTGAAGCTTGGGGGTCCTCTGCCTATGGGGCCCATTACCCTGGCCCTTGGCTTGCTGACCCTGGGGGGAAGCTTGGGCGGCCTGATAGTGCGGGTACTGTTTGTAGGCAGTGCCCTTCCTCGGGTAAAAGGGCTTTTTAACCGAGCCCTTCTTTTTATGAGAAGGGGCAAAGGTCTTCCTCAACAGCCTTGTCCGTGTGAGGTGCTCGGTCTCGAGCTGAGCGGCCTTCTCGGTCATGGGCTTGCCAAAAAGGTTTTCACCTCGGCAAGGGACATAGACCAACTTGTCCTGAACCCATGGCTCGAGGTCCAATGACTGCAGCCATGCCTGGCGTTGAGCCGCGATGCCGGCTGCCGCGACTCGGGCCGAAGCCATCGTAGGCGGCGCGTGACATGAACTTCAAGCAGTCCCGAATCCCTGAGGACAAGGACTTAAATCTCTGCAAGGGTTCCCCGGAGAGACCAGCAGAGAACCCGGCCAACTCCTTGGCCAGATCCCGCAAGTACATGCCCATGTACAGCTGGTAGGACTGGACACGGTAAGCAAGCATCGAGCCCTGGAAGCACTTTCTACCGACGCCATCGAGGTTTCGGGCCTCCCTGCCAGGAGGCACCGCGGAGTGCATCTTCTGGCTCTTCAGACGATGCATGGCCGATTCCACAACCATGGAATGGTGTTGTAGCTGTGCCTTCTGAAAACCAGGGCTCTTCCGGAGTCGATAGATCGAATCGACTCGCTTGCTAAGAACCGGCGCCGAGGCCGATGCCTCCCACATACGGAAGAGGAGCCGTTCCAGCATCGGAGGAACTGGGACAGTAAAGGCCTCCTTCGGAGGAGAGTCATACTGTAGCGCCTCGAGCTCTTCAGCTCGAGGCTCTTCCTCGGGGTCCGCCGGAATAGCCAAGGCAGTGGCCATATCCCGGACGAACTCCGAGAACCGGGTGTCCTCCGGGGGGGACCTACTCCGGGACTCAGACTGCGGTGAGTCCGAAGGGACGCACCGAGTCTTAAAGGTATCAGGAGACTCCTCGTCCTCCGTCTCCCAAGCCAACTCGTCCAAGGAAGAGTCAGGGTCCGACCCCGCGGGGCCCTGGAGCACCCGCGTTGACGCCCTCGGTCCCGAACGGGAGGTCGAGGGAGACCGCGACCGAGGTCGACTCCGAGACACGATGGACTCGAGTATCGGCTCGGTTTCCAAGGTCGACTTCGACTTCGATGTCCCGGTGGTCGGGGCAGATGTGCCAGACAGGCTGGCCATCAGTGCCCGCTGCTGCTCCATGAAGGCAGACAATCTGCTCTCCAAGGCTGTCATCCTGAGACCCAGCTAGGGAGACGCAGCAGCCACCGACTCGGGCCCCGGCGGCGCCGGGCCCAACATCGGCTCCCTGGGAGGAGAGCCCACGAGGACTACGGGGCTTACGTGTCCAGCAGACTCTGGCTCCACACGAGGAACTTTGGCAGTCTTCTCGGGTTCCACGGGCCCGAGGCGACGGTCGGGGGTCTTAGACCTGGCCCTCTGGGAGCCAGGGATCTCCTCCGATGACGCCCTCGTGAGCCGTTTCTTCCTCTTGCGTTCCCAGTCGGGGGACTCTCTGTCCGAGGAGCTTCGACGGCGCTCGGGATCGGAATCCCGAGATGTCGAGGCCTCAGACAAGGTCTGGGCCCAGCCGGAGGCTGAGTCCGAGAAAAGCCTTTCCTTTTGCTGCTGGCGACTTCGTAGTGCCTTGGAAGACATTAGGATCGTGGTCGGGGCCGAGGCACCGAAGGCAGCAGTCGTGTGTGTCAGTGAGAGACATTAGTTTCTTACACCGATCACACTTCTTAAAACCGCTGGAAGCCATCGGGGAAAAAAGAGTCCCCGCGAGGTCAAAGGACCGGCCTTCCAGGGAAAAAAGGGCGCGAACGCCAGCCAGGAAGGGCAAAAACCGAAAAAGAAGAATCGGGCTCGATACTGGTGTACCGAACCCGGCGGGAGGGGAACCGGCGTCGAACCGGGAGAAAAAAATAGCAAAAATCGCTGAAAAATCTAATTTCAACTGGGAAAACTGGACACACGTCCGGTGGGCTTCACGGAAAAATAGAGACTGAGGTAAGATGGCAACTTTAGGCGGGAAGGGAACCGCGCATGCGTGCCTGCATTCCCAAAGGCTTTCATAGAAAGCTGGGGAAATGCTCCGCTGGGGCTTCATCGGCACCGATGACACCCATATGTGAGGACTGACTTCTTGCTTGGTCCTGGAGAATTTCTAATTCTTCTGCTCTGGGCTCCTTCTCCAGAGTCACCGTGATTGAAAGACCTCAAGCTAAATCACATATGAAATCCTAGGACATGTCTTCTGGAGGAGACATTCTGCATTGAGGAGGAGATGGATCCTCCAGAAGGATTTCTCTGGTACCGGCAGAGTCATCAGAATCGGAGGATTCGAAGTATCTCTGTGCCATATGTTCCTGCAATGCACGGTACCGGTACTGCTCGAAGTCGGTGTTGGGGTGTCTCGGTACCGGCCTTTCGATAGCTGAGATAGACTCAAGGCTCGGCATGGGGGGGAAGCATACCGGCCGAGGCAGGTGCACTCGGTACTGGTACCGATGTCCGTACCGATACCTGTGGAACCGTCTGTAGCGGTCTTAGCGGTACCGAAACTGCTAAGAGGGCCGCTAAACTGCATTCGATAGCGAGGATTCTCTGATCCATCGCTCCTCCCCGATGCCTGGGTGTCGGTACCGGTGGAAAGCGGCTACGACCCCAGAACATGGCACCAGTAGTTCTGCAGAGGTGAAAGCCTCTGGAACATTCTGGAGCCCCGTTAATGCTTTGGAGACTTAAGGCCTCCTGCCGGAGCTGTTTTGCTGGTAAACTTTCCTCAAGGGCAATGCCAGTGGCATCTCGATACCTGGAAGGAGATCTACCCTTTGAGGACCGGCCAGTCTTAGAAGACTTAGGTTTAGTTACCTGAGATCCATGGGAGGAAGATGAAGCCCTGGAAGACGTCGATGCAACTGACATCATATCTGCGGCAAAAAGGGTACTAAGTTTTGCAGCTCTATTCTGCAGGCCCCTCTTGATCTTTCTGCAGGAGAGACACTCTGATTGAGAATGGTCAGGATCTAAACATTTAAGACACCAGTCATGGGTGTTGGTGACGGATATGGTACCGCCACACTTAGAACATTTCTTGAAACCACTAGCTGGTTTCTCTATATTTGAAGAAAAGTGGGCCTAGTGCCCAAAATGGCGCCTAGCATCGAAAGGGGAAAGACCCCTGAAGAAAAAAATCCTTTTTTTTTTTTTGTTTGAAAAAGATGAAAAGAGAACCAGCGGAACTGGTAGGCGTCGAATGAAGGCAGACGCGACCACAAAAAAAACAAAAGAATAAGAATACATTTTCTGCGTTGACAGAGTATTTATTTATTTATTTAACATTTCTTATATACCGCCTTTCATGATATCAAGGTGGTTTACATTGAACAAACTGAAATTACATTGAACAGGGCATTATAACTTGGAGATAACTATTTTACAGGGAACATGGGCTATGGAGGGTTAAGTGGCTTGCCCAAGACCACAAGGAGCACCTGTGGGATTAGAAACCCCAGTCCTTCCGGCCCAAGGTTACTGTCCTCTAGTGGGATTTGAACCACCGACCTTCCGGCCTGTCGTCCTGTCCTGTCCGGTATGCGTCCTGTCGGCTCTGCGGAAAACGAAGAACTGAAGAGGGAGAGTTGGAAAGGCGGGAAGGCAACACAGGCACTGTGGGATGCTCCCAAAAGCTTTCCTATTGGATGCTGGGGAGCGTTCCCGCGCAGGCTCTATCGGTACAAATGATACCCATATGTGAATACTACATTCCTGCTTGTTCCTGGAGATTGTACATTAAACAGGGACATTGATAACTTGGATTTTTTTTAAGGCAATGGAGAGTTAAGTGACTTGCCCAAGGCCACAAGGAGTGCTAGTGGGAATCAAACCCTGGTCTCTTGGTTCCCAAGTCAGTGCTGTAACCATTAGGCTACTCCTCCACTTAACTGTCAATTTCCTTTTCTTGAGTCCTGACACCCTACTTGTTTGGTCTGGTCTATGTCCCCTGACAGCAGATGGAGTCAGAGAAATAAAGTTCAGAGCTGACTCCACTCCCTTTATAGGAAGCTGCTGTTGCCTTCGGCTCTTCAGTATGTTTCAATCTCTTTACTAACAAATAAAACAAATTAAGCCAAATAGCCAACGTAAATTTGTTTCTGATGTACATCAACTTTCAAACATACAGAGACTGTCTACAAGTGGGCTTTCGTTTTGTCACTTTTTCATCCAAAATCCCTTCCTTCCCGTTTGCTCTCCCCCGACTCCCCTGCATCCTATCCCATAAAGGCCCCCCCCCCCCCCATCCTTAAATCCCAACACCAGGCAGCAAGCAAGCAATAAAACCAACTATTATGTACAAAAAGTATAGCGAAGAGCATAGCCAATAAGGTCCACCTATGCCCCTCCCCCCCTCAAAGGCACCCCAATTCAAGTCAGCGATTCATAACTAGGCTGTAAGGCCTATGGGGCAAGGCCATTCAAAAAGGCTTCCAAATCGTCTGAAAAGGTAAGCCAGTACACAGGATCATCAGTGCCCACCTCTTTCGGCTCCATTAATAAATCAAGGATCAAGTCTCGCCATTGAGCAAATGAGGGGGGAATCACTACATCTCAAAGCAAAGAAAAGAAATAGCCTACATGCAAAAAATCAAAACGTCTAAAGAAAAGCACGAGCTCCGAGATGTGAAATAGAAAGCGAAGCAAATTTCAAAAATAACAACACGTCTAGCTTTAGTGGAAACTGTCCCCCGAGTACCTCCATCAAGAAGGTGGCAACTTGCTTCCAAAACAACATCACTCCAGTCCAAAAGTGGCCCGCTCCTCTGCACATCCAGAGCATGCACCCATCTCTGCAAAGCCTGCACAAAAGATCCGCCAAGGTGACACATATGTTCGCATCACAAACTTATATTGGGACTCTTGGCATAGTGTAGTTAACTCACCTGTAGCAGGTGTTTTCCGAGGACAGCAGGAATCAGTCCTCACATATGGGTGACGTTGGCATCGACGGAGCCCTCGCAGAAGCATCCTCCCAGCTTTCAAAGAAAGCCTTTGGGAGATGCTACCATGCATGCGTGGTCCCCTTCCTGCCCATGGGTGCCATTTTGCTCAGTCAGATGACATAGCTAAAAGACGGCAAAAATAAAAGATGGTAAAGAAACAACTCCAAGGGGATGAGGGAGGGTAGTGAGGACTGATTCCTGCTGTCACCACTACTTGGGAGCTGGGAGGGCTGGGGAGGGGATTCTTCTCCGGGCACATTTAAGTGCGGAATGCCCCCCGTTGCAGATCGAAGACGCATGCTGGAACTTGCAGTCAGGAAATGGACATGACGATTTGTTATATCGCCATCAAATATCCCCTGCCCCCTCCCCCCCCTGCTTTCTGCAATCCGGAGGGCCCTGCAGCTCGAAAGGAGCATCCCATCCCTGCCGTCCCTGTTCCCCCACCTCTTGCCCCCCCGAGTGCCCCCGGCCCCCCGACCCTCCTGCTTTGGCTGACATCTGGGTCAACCACAAACTAATGTCAAGACAGCGATTTATTTTCTTCCATTTTATCCCGAAACGTCTCATCGTAGTTGAGCCAAGCCCAACCTTCGTGCGTCTGAGCCGCATCCAAATAGGCGAGCAGCATTCCATATTGATCTGGGTGCTGATGCCCCCACACACTTGCCAACCTCAAAAAAGCCCTAGCCCAATTTACCACATTGCGGGATACTCTTTTGATCCTCCCCGCCTTCTCATCTTCCTTTCTCTTCTTCCAGCTCTCCCCCGACCGACGCCTCCCCTTTAGTAAACGGAAGATATCTATAATAACGCCATTTCCTGATCTTCCGCCGCTACGCCTGTGGGACCCCTTCCCATAGCTTGGAAAAAGAAGCCAACGTGGGTGTACTACCTCCTCCCCCCACCCCCGCAGCATCCTGGACACTCCCCCCCCCCCCTTCCCCACGGACCGGCTCCTCCTCCGATGACGACAAGGAGGAGCCCTCCGATGACAAGGAAGTATCACCTCCTCGGTGCCGCCGGCAGGAATGCTTCCTTTTCTTCCGCGCCTTGCCCCACACCCCAACGTGCTGCCCTTCGCTTTCTTTCGTCACCCCTTCGCATCCTCCCGACAACTCACCTGCCACGCCCGTCAAGTCCTCGGGCACCGGTGTTCGAGTCCCCGACTCAGGTTCCATCTCCGGCCCCCTCTCCCCTCACTGCGCTTCGTCCCGCACCACTCTAGCATATATCCTTGCTGCCGTTCTCTCCTCCGCGGTCTCCACTCAAACTGGACCTCCTGCTCCAAGCTCGCCTGGCTGTTGCCACACCGCCATCGCCTGTGGAGATAAAAAAGGAAACACGGGGGGGGGGGGGGAGGGAACTGCTGCGGGCCACAAGGGTTGCCAGGCTCCCATCCATTCTACCCCGGAAGACCCCTGCCCCCCTCCCCTCCAATAATTCCAGGCCGTGTGACCGCACATATTGTAATATCCATCCGGTCGCAATACCCAGAACCCCACGCCTGCGAACCCTTGCCCCCCAGAGCTGGCCTGCATACCCTACCCTCCCCCTCTGGTATCACCCCCCCATCCTGCAGCGGGGGCACCCCCTGCCCTTGCCCTACCACCTGCCCCACCAGTGGTAATGCTACCCCCGCTTCACTGCCCTTTCTTCCATGTGACCCCTCACCTTCCCCCATTCGCTCCTCCCCCCGGGCCTCCACCGATCCAACTTGCCCTCTACCCCTCAATGGCAGACCTGTCCCCCCCCCACCTCGCCGGTCCACAGCCCTCTGTGCCCTTGCCGCTCCGTCTGGCGAAGTCCCAGTCCCTCGCCCCCCTCTGCTTCTCCTGCCCCCCCTTCACTGCACAAGTTAGCTTCCCCCCTCTGAGGAGGTCTGTCCTGGCGCTGTGCAGCCCTGCCCAGCTTTCCAGCCCCTCTCTCCCGTCCTGCCTTGCCCTTGCACTGTGGCATGCTGCCCGTAACTGCCCAACCGGCAGGTTTAATTCTTTCTTTTTTTTTTTATGCGAAGTTGCCACTTGCCTGCACCCCCACAGATCCTCCACTCCGGTGTAGCATCAGCCCTCACTCTGCCTCTTGGCTTCATGGACTCCTGCTGTCCTCTGCCCCGGCTCCGATGCTCCCCAACTCTCCTCCACTTGGATATTCTTTTTTTATACCTGAATCATGGTTAACAGTTAACGATACAGTTTTAATCAAAGCCATTAGGCTACGACATCTTTAATTATCAAAGATTAAATAAAAGAGGAGGAGGAGGAGGAGTAACTACTTTAACAAAGAAGGAATTGCAACTTTCTAAAGGTCCAAGTGAATTTCCGTAAATATGGATGCTCTTTTAGTTGAAAACAAGAGTATGTTGTTACTCTTAATTTATAGGCCCCCTTCTTCAAATGGTAAAGATCTTTTTAATATAATTGATTTTCTTTATAAAAAATTTTCAGACAATAGATTCATAATCATTCTAGGTGACTTTAAACTTACCTTCTTATTGCTTCACATTTAACACAGAATTTCTTGGAATCAATGGATGCCATGGGTTTCAAACAAATAGTTCAACAACCAACTCATATTAAAGGAAACACTCTAGATCTCACATTTATCTTTCAAGAGATGTCAAGCAATATTTCTGATTCAAATGTACAAATACAACATATTCCTTGGTCTGATCACCACATTATCCAGTTTAAAATCACCTTCCTTCCCAGTAGATCAAATACAAATCAATCTTCTTATCAACGTAGAAAGTTCTACAAATTTGACAAGGATCAGTTTTTGAAAGAAATTCTTCCTTAGCTTCAAATTGACTCCAGGGATACTGATTTCCTCATTAACAGATGGACTTCATCGTTCTTTCAAGCAGCTTCAGTTTCTAATAACTTCGAAATTCATAAGTTTCATACAAGGGTTGGAGCAGTTTGGTACACAAAAGAGGTTCGTCTATTAAAAAGAAAACTTAGAAGGTCAGAAAGGAAATGGAGGAAACATAAGAATTTAAGAGATAAATTAACTTTCTTCAATATTCTCGAAGAATACAAAGCATTGTTAAATAGTAAAAAAACATGATTATCATATGAAATTGATTATGGCTGCTTTAAATAAACCAAGAAAATTATTTGACATAGTTAAAAAGTTAATCATGCCAAAGGAAGTCAATCTATGCTTGCCCCAAATGCATCTACAATGGCTAAATTCTATAACGAAAAGGTGGGCATCTCTAAATTACCTTTGTATCATTTTTATTCTTCTACTTTTCCCACTATTCAAGACTGGAATAAATTCACTACTATAACCATTACACAACTAGAAGATATAATAAAGTCATTAAATACTACAACATCTGCTTTGGATCCTTGTCCAGCCACATGGATTCGGTTGTCTCGTGATAAGTTAGTTTAACTCCCTATATTCTGAATCTAATTATCACTTGAACAACGAAACATTCCAGATACCCTAACGAGTGCCTCTATTTGTCCTCTTTTCAAAGGTAAGAAGCATGACATGTCTAAACCAAGCTCATACAGACCAATCTCAAGCCTACCTTTTATGGCAAAAATATTAGAAAAGGCAGCTCAACTCCAACTTCAAAGTCATGTAGACAGCTTTACCCCACTTGATCCTCAACAGCATGGTTTTAGACTTGGACTTCTTTTGTCATTAATGGACAAGCTTCTCAAAAAAATTGAAAAACCCAATTCTGGTTTAATTTAATTTATCTTGATATATCAGCGGCTTATATGACTCCATCTTACATAATTAGCTTTTATTTAGATTGCAAGAAATTGGTTTAAAAAATAAAGTTTTCTCTTGGTTTAAATCATATCATCAAATTGATCGATCCAAGTAAAGATGGGTAATACTTTATCAAAACCATTTTTTCAAAAAATAGCCATTCCTCAAGGGTCCGCGTTATCATCTCGCCTTTTTAATTTATAAATGCAACCTATCTGTAATATAATCAAGAGTCATGGCATTTATTATCACCTTTATGCTGATGACATTATGTTATATGCTCATTTCAATACCAATTAAATACAATAAATGAATGTTTCAGCAATATCACCACTTGGCTAGCAGATCAGAACATGTATTTAAATTTTGATAAAACAGAAAGTCTTTTTTATTTCTAAAGACAATTTTTTTGTTCCTCTGGATGTACTAATTTTAAAGTAAGCAAGCATACAAGTTAAAACTGAAGTTAGATACTTGGGTGTTATACTCGATCAACAACTCAATTTTTCCAAACATGCGCACAATGTAACAAAAGCTATTTTTTCAAAATTAAAAATGTTCCAACATTTAAGACCACTCCTATCTCCAAGTGACTTTAGAACAGTAATTCAGACAATGATATCTCCTCATTTGGATTTCTGTAACACTTTGTTTATGGGACTTCCTTAGCAAATTATTAATAGGCTCCAACTAGTTCACAACACGGTAGCAAGAATTATTCTACAAGTACCAATTAAAGAGCCTATTATGCCAATCTTAAAACTTCTACATTGGCTTCCTATAGAGAGTAGGATGAAATTCAAAGCCATTCATACAATATTTAAATCAATTCATTCAGAATCCTCCTCTTGCCTGAAAGAAGTTATCCAAATTATTCCTGATAATAGAACACGGAGAAGTATCTCTAAGAATCTGCTGCTTACTCCCTCTGAATCTAAATCTTGCAGTGTATCTACTTCAAAGAAGCTTTTACTCTTTTTGCCCCTTCTTTATGGAATTCACTTCCTCTTTTAATTAGATCATCAGATGATCCAAAGTGCTTACGAAAACTTTTAAAAACATTTCTATTTAAGGACTATTTTGGCGATTTAATTTATTAAATGTAATTATAATAAATTTAATTTAGAGAGTTGTATTACTCATCATGTATTAGTTTGTAGAACCTTTTAACATTTGTTTCAACTTACTCTGTATTTTATTTTAATTTATTATTAATTGTATTTTTCTCTTATTTTCAAGTTTTACTGTAAACTGCTTTGATTCTTGAAAGGCGGTATATAAGTTCAATTAAATAAATAAATGATCAGATGGAGGTTAGGGCTTACAGTTTCAAATGAGAGATATAATGCTATATCATCTGCATAGATGTGATACTCCACTTTAAACTTATGGAATATACTACAGATTGGCTGGAGATAAATTTTAAATAAAAGGGCTGATAGAGATGATCACTGAGCTAACTCCCTCTCTTTGTCTATATGGTTTAGATGTCTGTAAACTGATGTTGACTATCTCCAGGAACAAGCAGGAATGAGTCTTCACATATGGGTTTCGTCGGTACCGACGGAGCCTGCGCGGGAATGCTCCCCAGCGTCCAATCAGGAAGCTTTTGGGAGCATCCCACAGCGCCTGCGTGCTGCCTTCCCGCCTTTCCCAACCGCCTCTCTCCATTTCTTCTTTTCCGCGGAACCAGCAGGTCGTGTTCCTGTCACCGCAGAAGAATTTCTTTATTTTTTTCTTTATTTTGGGTGTCGCGTCTGCCTTCCTTCGATGCTTTACCGGTACCGCCGGTATTTTCTTTCTTTCTTCAAAAAAAAAAAAAAATATTTCTTTTTTCTTGGGTGCGCTCCTCTGGGACTCCAGGCCCAAACCTCTTCTTTTCCACAACATGGAAAAACCTGCCTCGGGTTTCAAGAAGTGCACTAAATGTGGCGGTACTATTTCCGTCACCGACCCCCATGACTGGTGTCTGAAATATTTGGGTCCTGACCATTCCATTACAGATTGTATGTCCTGCGCCATGATGTCTAAGAGGGGTCGGCAAAACAGAGCAGCAAAGCTTAGTACCCTGTTTCCCTCTGATGCGGCTTTGGTGGCATCGACTTCTTCCAGGGCTTCCTCTTCCTCTCATGGATCTCAGGTAACCAAACAAGTCCAGCCGGTCCTCGAAGGGTAGATCCTCCTCTAAGCATCGGGATGCCTCGGCTCTTGCCCTCGAGGATTCTGCACTGGCAAAATTACCCCGGCGGGAGGCTCCGGCTTCCAAAGCTCCACCTATGGGGTTACAGGTTGATCTCGATGGCACGGCCTCGACAGATCACCTGTTGCCATGCTCTGGGATACAAGTGGCTCCCACTGGAACCGACATCCAGGCATTGGTAGCGTCAATGGACCAGAGGATGCTGTCCATGGAACGCAATATAGCCGCACTCCTTGTGGCATCGACGCCCCAAGTACTGCTTCAAACTACTCCGCCGGTTCCGCCCTCGGCACCGGTGTCAATACTGGCACCGGTACCGGCACCGATCGCATCGACATCGGTATCGATACCGGCTGGTACGATACCCTATCCTCAGATGCCCCCTGGTACCGAACCCTCGGTACCGGTTACTCCCGATGCCGATCCTAGCCGGTACGGGTATTGGGCTTTTAAAGAGCATCCAGACAGACGATACTTCGATTCTTCTGATGAATCTGATGAGTCTAAAGCTTCTGTCGATGCATCCGTTCTGCTTCCACAGGAGTCTGCTTCTTCTAAGCGCAGGATGTCTCCTCCTGAGGACTTTAACCCTTTTATCATCTAATGGACCAACTGACTCTCTCACAGGTTTTTTGCTACGAATGTACTTGAAAAGGTCTTTATTTTGCGTTTTTGCTTCCGCAGCAAGCTTCTTCTCAAATTCTCCCTTTGCCTGCCTTATCAATGCCTTGCATTTGACTTGCCAGTGCTTGTGCTGTTTCCAGGTTTCGTCGTTTGGCTCTTTTTTCCATTTCCTGAAAGATGCTTTTTTGGCAACAACAGCCTCTGACCTCACCTTTAAACCATGCTGGCAGTTTTTTGGACTTCCTTCCACTTTTCTTAAAGCGTGGAATACAGCTGGTCTGGGCTTCCAAGATAGTATTTTTCAACAACACCCAAGCTTGATGTACGTCTTTAACCTTTGCAACTGCTCCTTTTTAGTTTTTTCTTAACTGTTGCCCAAGATGTCTCTAAATTCTCCAACCGTGCGGCTTTTGACCTTTTTTGAATGTGTCAGTAGAGCCTCATCTATTGCCATAGGTGCACGCAGGATTGCTTGGCTTCAAGCATCTGATTTGGAGCTCTGGGTCCAAGATGAGTTGAGAAATCTCCCCTGCACTGGTGAGAACCTGTTTGGGAGAGATTGGCGGGCAAAGGCCAATCAAATGGATGCTGAAAATTCTGCCTTAGATAGACTATCTAAGTCTACCTCTGTTCCTGCCAAGAAGAAGTTGTTTAAGAAAACACCTTTTTCAAAAAAGGGAAGATATTATTCTGCCTATACTCAGCAGACCTCTTCTACAGGGCGTTTCAAGCATCAGCAAACACCCAAACAGACTAAAGCAAAGGCTGCTAGGCCTACTCCGGCCCAGCAACCTCAACCTCCTCAGGGTCTTTGACTTGCAGCTAGAGAACTTAGCCTTTCTGGCTCTGCAAGGGCCAGAGCCTTCCACTATTCCAGGAAGGTTAGCTTACTTTGCTCCCAGATGGGAACAAATCACAGCAGAGCAATGGACACTCTCCATTATAAGAGAGGGGTACAAACTACATTTCTCAAGTCTGCCCCCTCCTACCATGGGGAAGCAGTTCAATTCTCTGACCTCTCTCCTCAACCTGTTGGGTCAGGAAATTTCCACCCTTCTTGCCCAAGGGGCCATAGAGGAGGTTCCTCTTCTTCAACAGGGGTCAGGGTTTTACTCCCCTTATTTTCTTATCCCAAAGAAAACGGGGTTACAGACCCATTTTAGATCTCAGAGAATTGAACAAATTCCTAGTCAAGGAGAAATTCAAAATGATTTCCCTTGGAACTCTGCTTCCATACCTTCACAGTCAAGATTGGCTTTAGATCTCAAGGATGCGTACACTCATGTTCTCATCCATCCAACCCACAGAAGGTTCCTTCGGTTCCTTTTTCAGGGAAAGCACTATCAGTACAAGGTGCTTCCCTTTGGTCTGGCCTCCGCACCAAGGGTGTTCACGAAATGCATGGCAGTAGTAGCTGCATTTCTGCGCACTCTGGGAATATTTGTCTTCCCTTATCTGGACGATTGGCTCATCAGAGCTCCCACCCAGTCAGAGGCCAAGATCTCTCTATCCTGCACAATGCGAATCCTCCAATATTTGGGACTGGTAATAAACATCCCAAAATCCAACTTAATCCCTACTCAGTCTCTAGAGTTCATAAGGGCCTTGCTGGATACCACAAGGGCAAGGGCCTATCTTCCCCAGGCCCGTTGTCTTCGCTTGGTGCAGTTAGCTTCTCAGGCACAGTCAAAGTCCCATTTGACTGCTCGAGAAATGTTGCAATTACTAGGCCACATGGCCTCCACCGTCCATGTGGTACCCTATGCTCGCCTTCACATGAGAGCAACTCAGTGGACTTTATCCACCCAGTGGACCCAGGCTGTGGACAGCCTGTCAGACAACATAGAACTCACAAGTCGTCTCTTTTTGTCCCTTCAGTGGTAGAAGTCCCCTCACAACCTGTTGCTGGGGTCTCCTTTTCAGCAGCACCTACCCCAAGCAACTCTTACAACGGATGCTTTTCTAATGGGTTGGGGAGCTCATCTACAAGACCTCTCCACCCAAGGCACTTGGTCTGCACAGGAGAGTTGTCTATCCATCAATCTCTTGGAGCTCAGAGCAATCTTCCTTGCTCTGCGAGTGTTCCACACCCTGCTCAGCTACAAGACAGTCCTTATTCATACAGACAATCAAGTAGCCATGTTCTACGTGAACAAGCAGGGAGGAACAGGCTCTCTGTCGCTTTGCAACAAAGCTTTGCGACTGTGGGCCTTCGCCAGAGAGCACCAGATTCATCTTCTAGCAGTGTATCTTCCAGGCGTTCAAAACCCTTGGGCAGACAGACTCAGTCGAGTTCTGCTTCCACACGAGTGGTCTCTACATGCAGACCAAGTAGCCAAGATTTTTCGATTTTGGGGAACCCCGGACATAGACCTCTTCGCAAGTCCGTGGAATGCCAAACTTCCCCGGTTCTGTTCCAGAACTCCGGCTCAGGGGGCCCAGGCCACAGATGCTTTCCTCCTTTATTGGGGTCAGGACTTCCTGTATGCCTTTCCACTCATTCCCCTGATTCCCAAAACCCTCTTCAAGCTTCAGAGAGACAAGGGTCGCATGATCCTCATAGTACCACGCTGGCCATGCCAACTGTGGTTCCCTCTGCTCCTACATCTCTCTCAAGCTCCCTCCCTGGAGTTAGGGTCTGCTCCAAATCTCCTATTCCAGGAGGACGGAAAGTTATGGCATCCCAGTCCCCAGTCTCTGCATCTCAGGGCTTGGTTGCTGAAGGCCTAGACCTTCAGGATCTCCATCTTTCTCAGCAAGTGAAGGATATTCTTCATGCTTCCAGGAAGCCTTCCACTAGACGTTCTTATGCTTTCAAGTGGAAAAGATTCACAGTATGGTGTGCGGATAAGGGTCTTAACCCTCTTGCGCTACCTCTGGAATCCTTACTGGAATATCTTCTTCATTTGTCCAATGTAGGCCTTAAGACAAATTCAGTAAGAGTCCATCTGAGTGCTCTTGCAGCTTCCTTTAAGCCCATCAATGTGCAACCTATATCCTCCCATCCTCTTATAGCAAGATTCATGCGAGGCCTTCTCCTGACAAAGTCTCCTTTTAAACCACCACCGGTGGCATGGGACTTAAACCTGGTTCTTGGGCAACTCATGAAGGCCCCTTTCGAACCTTTAGCTACCACCTCCTTGAAATTTCTTTCTTGGAAGTTTATCTTTCTCATTGCAATCACATCAGCACGCCGCATTAGTGAATTGCAAGCTCTAGTAGCTAATCCTCCTTATACAAGGTTCCATCATGACAAGGTAGTCCTCAGAACTAATCCACACTTTATGCCTAAAGTGGTTTCACCTTTCCATCTGAACCAAGAGGTATACCTACTGCGACGCTCCTGCCCGGGCCCGAGAGCTTACAGGCAGGAGTGGCCTTGTAATGTCCCTTAGGAATAAAGCTTGTACTGGTCCCTAGGAATTCTGGGACTTGTAGTATGCTTGTGTTTCCTTCAGGATTAAATTGTAGTCGTGACACGAATGGTAAGGCTGCAAGAAATTTATTGTTGTGGGGATATTTTCCAGCGCGTCAAAATTCAATGGTACATAACGCAAAAGGTGCAACTTCAACATAAACAGCTGAAACCAGGAACTCAGGAAATACAACCGAAATTAAGTTAGCTTCTACTTGGCTCTTCACAATCACAGCAGCTTTAACTCAGCAGTGCCTCATGTGGTCATTCAGAATTATTGCAGCACCAAACCCACAGCTGTTCTTCTCACAGAGTGGCTTCTCAAGACAACAAGTGAAAACAATTTTTAAACCTTCTCAGCTTGGCAGCAGGTACAGCAACTCCCTGTATTCTTTTCATACAGTGTTCAAGGGTTTCTCACATTGCTGTCCTCTTTGAGGCAGATTGAGCAATTCATTGGACAAGGGTCTACTTCTAAGGTAGGCACGTAATTATCCACTTGCATGCATTCATCAGAGCTAAGGCTATTGCTATCTCCATCAGGCTTGCTAAGCTTCCCTGACCTTAGTTCCCGAAACTCTAGAAACTGTTTTAAAAGCAATTCAGCCTGTAACTGCTCTTTGTCAGCGTGATAGTCTTTGGTAAGGGTAACACCCTTCCCCCACTTGCTATCAGCTTCTGCAGCTGGGTTTGCCTTGTGAAGGTCAGCACAAATAAAAGGATTCTCTAGTAAAGTATTAAAAGTAGAAAAGTCAGCTTTACCTTTAGCAGGGTTTGAATAAGAACTGGCACCTTTTCTCCAGAAGTCTCTCTGGTTCAGAAACTCAGCAGCCTTACTGCTATTTCCTCTGCTCTGTGAATTTCTCTTTGAAAAGCTTTCTTCCTGCTTTACTTCCTTGCTCCTTTAGCCTTGTTTGCTACCAGACCAGATACCTTCTTTCCATGTGCTGAGTTTGCTAGCCTTCCCACGCCCAGGCTCTACCTTGCAGTAAGGTTCTTTCTTAGAGTGTGCTTGGCTCCAAGGTTTACTGCCCCAAGGTTTTGCCTTGCTCCAGGGTTCTAGCGTTTTTCTCCTTCTATTGGAACCCACTTCCAAAATTGCCTCTCTTGCTGCTGTCTCCTTCTCTCCTCTCTCTCTCGCTGCCTTCCTTTCCTTCTCTTCTTTCTCTCTCTCTGCTTGGGGATTTAAAAGAGCTTCATTTCCCGGCACTCCGTGACCTTCCCCATGGCGTGCCCAATCAGTGCAGAAGCCTGTCTCCTCCTCTGAGCTGGGGCGTGTCCTGAGCTCAGCAGAGAGCTGTGTTTTTTTCAACTCTGTGTTGGGAATCCTGTGTGCTAGTGCTGTTTCATTACTTCTACCAGGATTTTCCCCTATCTCCATCTCTTCTGGAGGGCATTCCTCACCACACTACCTGTCTTTTTTCCAGCTCCTCATGCATCAAGTGCAGAGAGGAATCTTCATACCTTGGATTGTAAAAGAGCTTTAGCTTTTTACTTACAGAGAACACAGCAACATAGAAAGTCTTCACAACTTTTTATTGCTTTTGATCCTTCCCATTTGGGACTTCCAGTTTCCAAAAGGACGTTATCCAACTGGATTGCTCAGTGCATTTCCTTCGCCTATCAGAGTAGGAACATCCCTCTGGAGGGCCATGTCACAGCTCATAATGTGACAGCCATGGCAACCTCAATGGCTCAACTACACTCTGTGTCCATTGATGACATCTGTCGAGCAGCCACCTGGTCCTCAGTTCATACCTTCACTGCCCATTACTGCTTGGACAAGGACTCCCACCGGGATGCCTTGTTTGGTCAGGCTGTTCTCAAACACCTGTTCCATACCTAATCAAATCCTACCCACCAACCCTGGTTGGATGCCAGAGATAGGGATGAAAGTGGAGCCCTGCCAGGGCCACACAACTTTTGGGGTCTCTCCCTGGCATCTCAAGCTAGGGAGTCCCCATATGTGAAGACTCATTCCTGCTTGTTCCTGGAGATAGCACAGTTACTTACCTGTAACAGGTGATCTCTGGGAACAGCAGGAATAAGTCTTCACAACCCACCCACCTCCCCTAGGAGTTGTATCTCTCTATCTTTCCTTTCCCTCTCTCTCTCTCTCTTTGTCTCAGCTTTAAACTCAAACTGGAGAGAGGCGTTAGGGAAAGGCGGGAAGGCAGCACGCAGGCACTGTGGGATGCTCCCAAAAGCTTCCTGATTGGACGCTGGGGAGCGTTCCCGCACAGGCTCCGTCGGTACCGACGAAACCCATATATGAAGACTTATTCCTGCTGTTCCCAGAGATCACCTGTTACAGGTAAGTAACTGTGCTTTCTTGTCAAAGGCCACCTCAGTTTCCATTATTGGAGAATCCTTATCTACCAAGGCAGAGAAGGTATTCTGCAAGGGTATTATTGAGGTGGAGTTGGTATCTCTGTGTAATGCATCATAATCGGCCAGAACCACTGTCATCCATTAATTTTGGTTTCCTGGATTTTCTGAGGGCGTTGCATGAATTGTTTGCAGGCTGTATCTTGGGGGAGGTTTGTTTCATTGCAGCAAAGTCTTTCCTCAATTGAAACAATTATTTTTCAATAGCAGATAGCTTCAGATGGATAGGACAATCTCAAAGGCTCCAAATTGTTTTCCTGAGAATTAAAGCACCACAGCTGTTGCACTGATTAAAAATAACCTTGATTAGTGTGTCAAATATGGGGCAGTTGTCAGATAAAAAGCAATAGAGAAGTGCTTTCCACTAAAGTTATGAAAAGTGACTGTGTGTCTTGGGGTGGCTAAGAACTTCCAATCCTGGGGTGGGTGGATGAGGGGAAGGATGGAGAGAAATAAGTTGCAATAAGGTACGAGTTTGACTTCCTAAGCCAGAGACCCTGCAGGGCAGCTGTTACATACCAGAGCACAGGCAATACAGGCCAAATATATTCTATTAAAGCTACTTTTCTAGAACAGGCTGAAAATTTGAACTTTTTTAATATTAAAGCTAGGTAATTCCTATATTGCATCCACTATTTTCTGAAAGGCTAAAGAAATCAACATGAAATGCCCTCCCGATGGAAGTGGTGTTGGCGAATACAGTGACAGAATTCAAAATGGCATGGGACAGACACAGTGGATCCCTTTATAGCAACAGGATAAAATCAAAATAAACATAACTATCTCTTATATCTCAACAAATAGGGTGACTTACACAGAGCAGTTGGTAAACCCCTAAACAAAGGCATGAGGAGAAATGATCTGCATGGAGCGGCAGGTGCACCGACTCTTGCTGCCTTGCTGGGCAGACTAGATGAACCATACTGATCTTTATCTGCCGTCATATACTATGTTACTATGTTAAACGCAGGCAGTAAGTAAAGAAGGGCAATTACAATAATTCCAAATGACCGACGAGGTACAGACAGCTAAAACTATTCAAAGCATGCAAAAGGAAAAAGAATAAAAACTTATCCAGAGAGATCCACTCAATGTGCTTCTACCCCCGGTGCTCTAGAGACCAGTAATAGCTTCTGGGACTGTTGCTACAAGTTTTAAATGCAGAGCTCCCTTAGATTTCTAGGGGAGGAGAATAAAGCCAGGCAACATCTAATGTACTCTGAGCACCTCCACGTGTCCCTGAGTGTGTTTCCGGTTTGTGTTTCAGATGCAGGTGACATTTGAGGACATCGCTGTCTCTTTCTCCTAGGAGGAGTGGGAGTATTTAGATGAAGGGCAGAAGGAGCTTTACAGAGAGGTGATGAAGGAGAATTATGAGACTCTGATCTCCCTGGAGAAGGACTGTACGACTGTATCTGCATTTCTAGAAGACAGATGGGCTGATCTATTATACTGTATCTACCATTCTTCCAGGTTCCAGAGATAGGACACGTCCAGAAAATGTGCTCACATAGCAATTTCCAGACAGATTAACACCCAGTACCCACCAGGTACAATAAGCAGTATTTTATAAATCATCATTATATAATTCAACTCTAGATAGAGACCCTGCAAAGCGGAGTGGGGGATGAGTCCGGTGAACCCAGGGGTGCTGGGTTCAAGGATCCCACGGGACACGTTCTATCTTAATACATATATAGATGGTTCCTATAACTTCATCCCTTGAGGAATATCCTAGTACATTACTTAAAAAAATAAAATAATCCATCATATCTTCAGTCAGTCTCACTCATACATGGAGCACAACAGGAAGCAATGTAATTTTTCTCAGCAGCACATCTGTGCACATTCCTGCTTTCTGGAATTCAGATACTGTCCTCATCTCTATTACATCCACTGTGAATTTATTCCATGTATCTACCACTCTTTCCATAAAGAAATATTTTTGCATATTACTCCTGAGTCTCTCCCCTTTCACCCTCATCCGTCAGGTGCTGCAGGACTGCACCCTCGGACCCAGGGCCCCAATCGGCATCAGGAAAGAGAGCAGGAGGCTGAAACCCTTCCCACTGTCCAACTCTAGGCCAATCAGGGCCCATCACAGCAACTTAAAAAAAGAAGTGCCATCAGCTGCGCCCGCACCTGGTGGGCCCACGGCAAAGGGCCCTTTGGCATGGCCCTTAGGTGGGGAACGCAGTCAGGTATGCAAAAATCATCTCAACCCAAACAAAAAGCTGCCATCACTAAGCCCAACAACCTCAAAAAACCTCAACAACTTCAAAGACCTCACTGCTGACCTCACCCCTATCACAAGCAGACAACCCTCGCCCCACACATCTCCTAGACACTTCGGATTGTATTAGGTCACACTTTCATCAAGAAAACAAAAAACTGTAAGTACCACTCATCAAAAATGAAACTCGCTGCTGAAAGAGCCCCACCCCTACCCTCCTATGATACTACCAAAAAGCATAAAACTGCTATAATGCCATGGAATCCAATGTTGCAGCCAACCTAGTATTGTATGCCCTTCTTATCTGGAATCTACTCTGCCACTCGCCAACAGCTACCTATACCATAAACATACCCACAACAGCCCTACAACCTCCCCTAGTACACAAACCTTGCCACCCACACATATGGATGAATCCTCTTAAGCATGCCAACAGACGAACCCCTATGTTAATAAGAATTGAAACCAACATTCACACAACTGGCTACCACACCCCACACACACTAATCACTCCAATTAACATTGGGCTAATCAATGCTAGGTCCTTCAGAAACAAGACAAACACCATCAAAGACTATATTCAGTATCACCCAAACTGACATCCTCTGCATCACCAAATCCTGGCTATAAAGCCCTGACCGGGTCATTCTATCTGAGATCATGCAACGATCCCATACTGCTTTCAACTGCCCACTCACCCACAAGAGAGGTGTGAATAGATCTTAAATTTAAATTTAAAATATCCTGATCTGTAAGCCACAAACACTGTGACTTAATCATGATAGAAAACGGACACTTAGCCATTTGTCTTACCTATAGTGCCCAAACACTCCTCCTGATGAGACATCCAACATCCTGAAAGCCATATGTTTGGCCAGCTCTCCTCGTAAGTTGTTTATACTACTAGGTGACCTAAACCTGAGCTTTGCACCTAGCTGAGAAGAAGCTACTTTCACAAGGCAATGGAATCACTTAACTTCTGCCAAATCCTCAAGGGTCCCTCTCACCGTTCAGGCTCTACTCTGGACCTCATCTTTGTCCCAAAGAATCTTCGCTCACAGCACAGCATAATGACCCCTCTTGCCATACCAATACCCTGGTCAGATCACCATGCTATACACTTCAAGATTCACCTCCCCCAACAAGGAAAATCACAGAGAATACCCCACTCTGAAAGAAGATTTAAAGGATATAACCAAGACTAATTCCTCAAAGATATCCATCCCAGCCTCCCCCAGGACATTGCAGATCCAGATGAGGCAATTAAAACCTGGAACTCCATCATCAATGCAGCAGTGAAGGCTCCTTACCTCCCAAATCTTGGAAAAACAGAAGAATGATCTGAATCTGCCCTGTGGTACTCTGATGTAATAAAAGAAAAGAAACGAAAACTTTGCCAGCTAAAGCATAAATGGAAACACAACTGGTCATAAGCTACCCTTCTTCAATACCAGAAAATGCAAAGACACTATAATGATCTGATCAGCAAGCACAAACGAGAATACCACACCAATCTTATCTTAAAAGCCAGCAACAAGCCTTGAAAGCTATTTGAAATTGTCCACACTCTCATGAAGGATCCATCTCACAAAGAAGACACTATCCATCCCCTAATCTTTGCAGATTTCCTTATCAACAAGAACAAACCACCCTTCACTGCCAAACACCTCCAACAACTCGACTGCAGAACCCAATGTCAAACACAATGTTATTGAACTGACCCCTGCCCGGTCATGTGGATCAAATCAGTCAAGGACAAAGTTGTTAACTGTATCCAGAACACCATAAGCTCATCCCTATCTCAAGAATACATGCCCCCTGCTCTCAAACAAGTTAACATCTTGTTCTATGTAAACAGTTCTATGTAAACAGTTGAAACATACTGCCATGTAAAGTTCTATGTAAACCGTCTTGTATCGCAGAAGTATAGAAAAATTGTTAAATAAATAAATAAATAATTAAACATCTGACTCATCCAAAAAAAACAACTCAACAACAGCTCTGATCCTGCAACTTTACGCCCTCTTTCCAGCTGCCCTTTCTATCCAAAATAATTGAAAAGGTGGAGCAGAGACAACTGCAAGACCACATTGACCTGTATGCTCCTCTGGCTCCACACCAACATGAATTTCATCCTAACCATAGTGTTGAGACCCTCCTCATACATCTGTTCAACATACAGTACACCTAAGAGGAATTAACAACATAAAAAACGGATTCCTACTTGTCTTTGTTGACATCTCCAAGGCCTTCGAAATGGTATCACACAGCATCCTCTTAAACCGACTAACTAACATTGGACTTCACAGCACAACTGGTTCCAATCCTAACTTAGCGACAGACAACAAAAGGTCAAAGTTGGTTCCAAACACCTCCACTCTGTTCAACACAACACAGGGAGTCCTGCAAGGGTCTTCCCTGCCTTCTCTCCTCTTCAACATCTACTTACAACCAGTTTTCCGTGACTATCTTCAAGATAAGAAACAACTTACCAGCCGGAATTGTACAGGAACTGATATGCACAAAATTATACAGCAAACCTAAGAGACAGCGCACCAGAGGCACCATTTCAACTCCTAGTTCTTACACCAATGAAGAGGGCTCTTTCATTAGCAGCACCTGCCATCTGGAATTCTCTCCTAGAGAAGGTCAGGACAACCAAGGACTTAAAGGACTTCAGAAAACATCTCAGAACCTTCCTTTTCACCAATCACTTCAGAGACAATACCTAATTCTTCCCCCTCATCTCACATGCCTAAAACAATATCTAACCCTAGTACATATGTTACAATGTATAGGTTTTGCCTCTGTGCAAACCCTATATGTCACCCCAACCTAAGTTTACACATTGAATTCTCTGTAATGTTTGTTTTAATGTAAATCACTTTGAATGTACAAGAAGGTGGTATAAATAAAATAAATTGTCCCCTCATTGCAGAGCTTGATTTCAATCGAAATATGCTCTCCTCCTGAGCATTTATGCCACGGAGATATTTAAACATCTCTGTCATATCTCCTCTCTCCCATCTTTCCTCCAAAGTATTACTACTGCTCTGTACTGTCCTGGTTTTCTTCTTATCTCTCCTATCACTCTTTCAGTGTTTGTTCTGATGGATTCTCCTCTGCTGCTATCCCACTGTCACTTGCTGTACCCCAAGGATCTGTCTTGGGTACACTCCTTTTCTCTTTCTATACCCAGTCCCTTGGTGCACGCTTCTCCTCCCATGGTTTCGGTAACATCTTTATGCTGATGACTCTCAGATCTGCCTCTCTACACCTGAAAACCC
Organism: Ichthyophis bannanicus; assembly: GCA_033557465.1. Classification (NCBI taxonomy): domain Eukaryota; kingdom Metazoa; phylum Chordata; class Amphibia; order Gymnophiona; family Ichthyophiidae; genus Ichthyophis; species Ichthyophis bannanicus. The sequence continues at coordinate 45,426,116 of CM066031.1, forward strand.
TACCACAATCCAGGCCCGGATCTCTGCCTGCCTTTCTGACATTGCTGCTTGGTTGTCTCACTTGAAATTGGACATGGCCAAAACTGAGCTTCATATTTTCTCTCTAACCCTTGTCTCCCCTACCTCTCTTCTCAGTCTCTGAGGATAATAAAACACTTGTCATCTCTTCAACACTCTGCTGCACAGCTAATCTTCCGCCAGCCTCGTCATGCTTATATTACCCCTCTTCTCAAGTCACTTCATTGCCAAACTACTACTCCCATATAAGTGCATTCACTCTGCAGCTCCTCACTACCTCTCCTCTCTTTTTCTCTCCCTACACCCCTCTTCGGGAAATTCCGCACTTCTTTCAATAGTTACCCCCATGTTATCCAAGTTTCCATTCCTGTTCTCTGTAAACACAGAAAGCACAGTTACTTACCTGTAACGGGTGATCTCTGGGAACAGCAGGAATAAGTCTTCACATATGAGTACGTCGGTACCGACGGAGCCTGCGCAGGAATGCTCCCCAGCGTCTCAAAAGAAAGCTTTTGAGAGCATCCCACACGCATACGCGCTGCCTTCCCGCCCAAATACTTCCCTCACATCAGTTGTGTTTGTAGCTGAGACCGAAGGAGGGAAGTAAACAAATTAGAAAGAGAGAGACAGAGAGAGCAACTCCTATGGGAGGTGGGTGGGTTGTGAAGCTTGTTCCTGCTGTTCCCAGAGATCACCTGTTACAGGTAAGTAACTGTGCTATCTCCAGGAACAAGCAGGAATGAGTCTTCACATATGGGGACTCCCAAGCTGAGATGCCCGGGAGAGGCCCAGCATGTAGCAAAAACTAATGGATGGGACATGCTTCCTCCCAAGGACCTCAGGCATCCAAGGGATGGAGGGCAGGAGTTGAGCTAACAGTGTAAAAATGATGTGCTGTGGAACAGCTGAACTAAACAAGGAATGCAAAAAATGTCCTTGTGTAGACGTAACCCTTAGTAAGGATAGAAGACCCATTTCTTGACAAGGGATGTCATCCAAAGATTGCAAAACCTACACATATGGGGAAGTGGATATGGGTCTGTTGTAAGAACCATCACATTGTCCTCATATGGAATTCCCTTACTGTGAGGAGTAAAGGGAATAGAAATTTGCAATATAGGCAAAGATAAGAAAATATCATTGTCTAGAAGTAACCCCAGGGAAACTGGGGAGTTTCTAAGAAGTTTGGACCCATGAGAGAAGATAAACTTCTCCATAATCTAAGTCTAAGAAATTTCTGTCCCTAGAGCAGGGTGGTGCCTTGGGAAAGAAAAGACAAATCTGACTAGTCTGGAGGAAAAGGTTAAAAAACCTTACAGAAAAAGGAGATGGGTTCCTAGAACCCCATTATCCAGATAAGGAGACCATGCTGGGCGATTTAGCCCCCAATTTCTGAAGATCAGTAATGTGTGTTGCGTAAGTGATAGCACGTACGCTAACAACTTTACCTGGAGAGCTTCAGATATAAGGTAACCTGATTCCGATAGAAAAAAAGGTTATGGTAAAGAAAGAATTTCCTAACTTTACCAGATAAATTGGATGTCCATTTAAGACTTTGAGGTATGCTGACAGCATTGATATGGACAGTAGCAATATTGCAGGGTCAGATTGTATAAGGAGACTCATTTAACAACATGAAGGGTTAAGAACTTCTTGCGAATAGTTAGTGAGAATCACTTAGTAGTCAAGGTATAAGAAACTTATGCAAGGTTACGTGGAAACCAGTAAGGTGCTTCTTACCCTTGACAAGAGGTCTAGATCTCAAAAGACTAGTCCTCAAATAACTAGGCCGTGAAACCCTCCCGAAGGAGTGTAGAGGAGATCCTTAATCCTAAGATAAAGGATCAAGGATCTTTCAACCACTTCATGCTAGAAGTTGGAAGAAAAAATGCAATGTAAGGGAATCCCCTGTCTGACTCTCTATGAGAGCAGTATGAGTATCATGTGTTCTTTGTTTCTCGTAGACTTCAATGAGATATTGAGAAAAAAATGTTCAGTAGATAAGGATCAACTGAAATGATTAGGAATGCATCCCTGTAGTGGAAGTTCCTTTGAGGATATGGAACTTAGGGAGTGGTGCTATTCCTTAACTTGAAGTCGTCTAGGCTCTGGCTCCCTTTCCTTAAAGAAATTTTTAAGGAAAATGGTAAAATAGGACAAACAGCCCTATGGGAGCATGACTGAGCAGAGCCTACCAGTCAAAGGTTATCTGACCGCCTGGAAGTTCCCTACCAGGGGTGGACTGTGATGCTCTCTGACAAAGGCCCATAGTTGCAGAGCTTCATTGCACAGTTGCAGAGAGCATGTTATAGGTTGCTTAGGTGAGACCTGGCTGAGTAGCCAGTCTGCAACCCAATCAATTCTGTTGGGACAGAAGTGAAGATGGCAGAAAAAGTAAAAGGCTTTTTTCCCCTGTAATGATCAATTAAACAGAGGGTTTCAAAACCTGTTTTGGAGCCATCTGTTATAAAGACAGCAGAACAAATAGGTCCCATGGAGATTAAGAAAAGGACCAATAGACACAAGTAGGAATGCTGATACTAAATTCCTGTCTGATGAGCTGTCCTAAAGGAGTATTTGAGAGGTCAGCTCTAAAACACAAGCAGTGTAGAAAAGGCAGAAACCCATGTGAGCTATCTATTCAAGAAGCTCATCTATCCCACTTGGTGGGTTATTCATATTTGTATTATGGAGGGTTTAGAAGCCTTTTGAGCTGACTCTGCTCAAATGCATAGAGGACAATCTGGTAGGGGCTTTCGGAATGCTAAATTGCATCCTGCAAAAAACCCCAGTACAGAAAACCCCAAAAGGAAAAAACTCTGTATTGACAAGATTTACTGGAGTAGGAATTACTACAGCTTCAGAAGAAGCTCTCCAGTTGAATAATATTCAGGTTGGAGACTTGATGTCCCAACTAAAAGGAAAAAATAATACAGAGTTGAAAAACTTACAATTTAGTAAGTTCTTATAGATGGAGTCCTCTGCAGTCAAGGTGTTACAGGTAACTGTCAAAAAAGGTGAAAGTTATCACTCACTTTGTTAAGTTTCGTGGTTGTTCTTCCCCCTTTTTTTTTTTTTATATAGGGAAGTAGAAACTTATTACCTGTAGGCCTGAATTATCTCAAGAGCTCTTGGAGCTGTCAGAGTAAAGTTCTCTTAAGTAAGAGAGTCATACCTAGAGGCAACTCAGTGTTGTCTCAGCATAGATGAGAGACAAACCAGACGGCTCTTTTGATAAAAAGGCATATCTACAAGTTCTGAAACCTCATACTGACAGAAAAAAATCAGAAACCCTGTAGTTACTGGGTTTTCTGAACCTATTGATGTTTCTGTTGTCTTAGCCTGGTTGGATGTTGCCCTTGTTGGGAAAATCTGTCTGAGGGGAAGAAGATGGATAAAACTTTTCCCCCTAGAGGAATAAAGTTTTTTAGAAGATCCATTATCAGCTGGAACAGAGGGAAGTTTTGACAACCCTCTTAAGGTAGCATTATCAGTGTCTAACTGACTAGCTTGAAATAGACAATCCTTGTTGAAGAAATGTTCTCCAGTACAAGGACTATTTCCCAGCTTTTCTTGTACCCATTTATACAGGCCTGAAGCTTGGAGCCAGGCTAAACGTCGTGCCCCTATGGCTATAGCAGAAGATCTGCTGACAGATTCAAAAGAATCCAGGGAAGCACGATACAGGAATGTAGAAATATCATGAGCATGATTGACTAGTGAAAAATAGTCAGCTCTTTTATGTTCCTGAAGGAAAGGGCACAAAAGTTTCAAACTTTTGGCAACCTAGTCCAGAGAGAATCCTATATAGAAAATATATGAAATGATTCTTGCTGAAAGCATAGATGCTTGGAAGCATCGACCCCAAAAGTATCTAAAGTCCTAGACTCACGACCTGGCGGATAAGAGGAGTGCTTTTTTGTACTCCTAACATGCCTCATTGCTGATTCTACTACTATAGAATGATGAGGGAGTTGAGTCCTTTGAAAACCTGGAGAAGGTGGCACTTTATAGATAGTGTCAACTCTTTTGGAATGTGGAGATACCGTTAAGGGAGTCTCCCACATTCTAAATAGCAGATCCTGTAGGATCTGATGTAGGGGAAGCATGATTGCCTCCTCTGGAAACCAGGGGGATTGCAGAATTTCTGAATCCCGTGGTATAGACTCCCTTCCCAGGTATAGAGATGGCGAGTATTCTTGCCATGTCAAGCAGAAAAGCTTGAAAAGAGATCTCCTCTAAGAGAAATTCTCTGAAATGAGGAGTAACAAATGGACCTGTTGAAAATTCAGGTACAGTACCGATGGATGCATCTCCAACATCGGGCTTAGAAAACCGGGGAGGATGAAGCACCGGATCCTCTAGAATGAGGAGCGCTGGGTACTCCTCAATGTCGGTACCGAGAGGAGTCGGTACCGAATCTTCCAGGCTAGATAGCGATTCCAGGCTTGGCATCGAAGGAAGCGAGCCTGTTGGAAGAGGCATCGATGTCATCGATGTCGGTACCGATGCCTGTACCGGCATCTGCATCGATGACCAATCCGGTACCGGGAGTGACACAGATGTCGGCACGCGGACCGACACCGGCACCAGTGCTGGCACCGAAACCGATACCGGTACCGGCACCGGCATCGACGCCGATACTGGTGATCACGGAACGGTCCGTGGCGACTCTAACGGTACCGAAGTAACTGAGAGATGCGCCAGACTGCGTTCCATGGTGAGGAGTTTTTCATGCAACACCATTGCCCATGCTGAGGTATCGGTACCGCTGGAAGCGGTCCAGACCACCGAGCATGGCCCAGGTGCATCCACGGAGGTAAAAACCTCGGGAGCAACCTGAGATCCCGTTAATGCTTTGGAGCCTGAACACTCCCGCCGGGATTGAGCCATAGTGTCCTCGAGGGCAAGCCGAGGGGCATCTCGATGCTTAGCAAGAGATCTACCTCTCGAGGACTGGCTAGTCTTAACAAACTGTTGTTTGGTTACCTGACCATGGAAGGGAGAAGAGACTCTGCCCAGTGTCCTCATGGTAGATGCAGACCCAGTACCGAGTTATGCTCGGTTCTGAAGATCTCTTCTGGTTAAATTCCTACAAGAAAAACAGACTTTAGGACAATGGTCAGGACCTAAGCAAGGCAGACACCAAGATTGAGTGTGAAACTTAAGTGTACCGCCACAGTTTAAACATTTCTTAAGGGTAGTGGCTGTCTTTCCATAGTGGAAAAGGTAGAGGCCTAGTGGCCAGAAGTCAGTCACTAAATGAGAAAAAATTCTTCAGGAAAACGAAAGACTGATGTGAGGGAAGTATTTGGGCGGAAAGGCAGCACGCATGTGTGTGGGATGCTCTCAAAAGCTTTTGTTGAGACGCTGGGGAGCGTTCCCGCGCAGGCTCTGTCAGTACCGACGTACCCCCATATGTGAAGACTCATTCCTGCTTGTTCCTGGAGATCAGCTTGATGTTCTGTGTGTATTTTCAGTTTCATGTAAACTGCACTGATGTTGAATAGCGCGGTATAAAAGAAATGTAAATAAATAAAATAAATAAATAAATAAATCCTCTTCTATCTATGCCCTTCTCTTCAATTGCTAACTCCAGACTTTGCTCCTTTTGCCTTGCTATGACTTATGCCTGGAATAAACTATCTAAGTCTGTATGACTGACGCCTTCACTGGCCCTTCTCAAATTGAGGTTCAAAACTCATCTCTTCGCTGCTGCTTTTGTAGGTTGAGTCGCCTGATCTCCTTTGTGTTTCCTTACTATTCCCCAAAGCTGTGTCCCATGTCTACAGCTACTGTGTTAACTGTTTTGACTAGATTTTAAGCTATGTCGAGCAGGGACTGTCTTTTACATGTGTCTGTGCAGCGCTGCGTATGGCTTGTAGTGTTATATAAATGTTCAGTAGTAGTAGATGAGGGTCTCAGTAGTTTGTGTAGAAAGGAAGGGACAGATGTTTCTGATGTTATAGAGAAAGGAGCGACAGGTTTTGGTTGTCTTTTGGATGCTGCAGAGAAAGAGAAAGCAGAGTCAAAGATGGTATGGAAGGGCAGAAGGGAGAGGCCATATGGTCTTTATCTGATGTCATGTTTTTTGTTTACATATAGAAGGTGTCTTGAATACTGACCAGTAATTTGTAATTATTTAATTCTAATGCAAATTGCTTTGCTCTTTTGTATGAAAGGAGGGACATCAAGAGATCATGAAATGAAATGAAATCAAGTAAGAAATTAACTTTCTTTCTCCCTCTGTCATATTAATCACAGCTGATTGGTCAGAGATTTGGGATAATCCCAGAGCAGGGATTTTGGGATCAGGAGACCCAGAAATACCTCTGTGATCCCAACATATGATTAGTGCCTTCTTTTTATGTCCAGCAGGTGACGGGGTCACAAAGGAAAAGAAGAGAGAGGAGAAGAGAGAAGAATGGGGAAACGCTTTCACACAAGAGGTGCACCCAGCACTCCACCTAAATTCTCACAAGCAAGAGAGACATTTTCCACGTACTGAGTGTGAGAGCGGTTTCAATCATAGCAATTGCATAAGAAGCCAGCTGAAAACACACACAGCAGAGGGAACTACCCCAACAGAGAGGCCTTCTACATCTTATAATAGTCCTGAATGTGGAAGAAATTTCACTCTTAAGAAATCCATAACAATGCACCAGAAAATCCACAGGAGTAAGGAAAGGTTTCAATGCACTGAATGTGAGAAATCTTTCCACAGAAGCTCACAACTTGTGGAGCATCTTAAAAACCACACCGGGGAGAAACATTTTAGTTGTAATGAATGTGGGAAATGTTTCCACAGAAAAACAGAACTAGTGAGGCATCACAGAATCCACACAGGGGAGAAGCCTTTTAGTTGTACTGAATGTGGGAAATGTTTCTTCACGAAAACACATCTAGTGATGCATCACAGAACCCACACAGGGGAGAAACCATTTAGTTGTTCTGAATGTGGGAAGTGTTTCCCCAGAAAAGCAGAACTAGTACGGCATCATAGAACCCATACAGGAGAGAAACATGAACTACGATTAACAACAGACATCAAGGACTTCGGAAGCAGCTCAAGACGACTCTATTCGTCGAACCCTACGGGGACGTCACATAAACTGCTCGCTAGTCAGCACCACAGTACCACATAACAACCCCCTCCCCTTCCCCCATGTACATAGTATTGTATAATAGCACACGCTGTAAATAGCTCAACAAGAATCTACGACACCCTAGTGCACACGCACCCACTGTTTCACTGCATGCAGACAAAAAACATTATTTGTTGATTGTTTGCTGTGTACACCGCCGTGATTGAAGGAGAAGGCGGTATAGAAAACCTTTTAAATAAATAAATAAAATTTTAGTTGTACTGAATGTGGGAAATGTTTCCTCACGAAAACAAATCTAGTGCAGCATCACAGAACCCACATGGGGGAGAAACCTTTTAGTTGTACTGAATGTGGGAAATGTTTTGTTACAAAAACACAACTAGTGCTACATCATAGAACCTACAGTGGGGGGGGGGGGCAATGCACCCAAGGTCTGGAGGGCTAGTGCTTCCCTATTGCAGAATGAAGAGGTTCGTAGAGGGTTGAGAGCTGCATGGAAGGAGTTTCTTCTTACAAATGATGTGGGTGGGGTGCAGGGGGACGTGCTGTGCGATGCAGGGAAGGCATATATGAGAGGCATGATCATACAAATGAGGGCAAGACGGAGGAGAGAAAGGCAGAAGGAACAGGACAGGTTAGCAAAGTTGATTAGTGAGCTCCAAGCGGAACATAGTTTAAAAGGGGGGAAGAAAGGTGTTTCGGGAACTGTGAAGGCGAGGGCACTGTATACTGAGAGGATGGAGAGTCTTTTGAGAGCTACTAAGAGGAATTATATGGAGAGTGGAAATAAAGCAGAGAGGCTGTTGGCGTGGCGATTGGAGAAGCGGAGGGTGGAGAGAACGGTTGCAGAGATAGCCCAAGCGGGAGGGGGCAAGGTGTATGTGAATGCAGATATCTGTGAGGAGTTCAGGAAGTTTTAGGAGAAGCTGTATAGTACAGAGGGAGAGGGAGATGATGGTCAGATAGTTAGATATTTGGAGAGTACGAATCTGCTTAGGTTAACGAAGGAAGAGGCCCAGGCCTTGGGGTGAGTAGTGCAACCAGTGGAGATGATGGAGGCGATAAAGGCCCTTACTCGGGGGGAAAGCGGCAGGAGCAGACGGCCTTCCTGCAGAGTATTATCAAGCTATTGTGGTGGAGGTTGCCCCCTTACTAGCTAGAATTTTCTCAGGTGCTCTTAGGGGAGAACGGCTCCCTAGAATGTTCGAGATGGGGAACATAATCATTCTCCCTAAAGAAGGGAGGCCGAGAGACCAGTGTGGGAATTACATAGTAACATAGTAAATGACGGCAGATAAAGACCAGCATGGTCCATCTAGTCTGCCCAGCATGATGGCAAGAGTAGGTGCACCTGCCGCTCCGTGCGGGCCACCCCTCCCCATGTCCCTGTTTAGGGGTGAACCCACCACTCCATGCAGGACACCCCTATTTGTTAAGAAATTAGATGGTTCAGTTTATTTTGATTTTATCCTGTTGCTGTAAAGGGATCCACTGTGTCTTTCCCATGCCATTTTGAATTCCGTCACCGTGTTTTGCCCCACCACTTCCATCGGGAGGGCATTCCAAGCATCCACCACCCTTTCCGTGAAAAAGTATTTCCTGACATTGCCTTTCAATTTACCACCTTGCAGCTTCCTGTTGTGCCCTCTAGCTTTACAGCTTCCCCGTCTTTGGAAGAGGTTGGTTTGTTCATTATATCCCTTTAAGTATTTAAAGGTCTGAATCATATCTCCCCTGTCCCTCCTCTCCTCCAAAGTGTACATGTTTAGGTCTTCAAGTCTCTTCTCATAAGGCTTCTGATGCAGGCTCCAAATCATTTTGGTCGCTTCCTCTGAACAGCTTCCAGTCTTTTTACATCCTTTGCAAGATACGGTCTCCAAAACTGAACACAGTATTCCAAGTGAGGCCTCACCAGTGACTTGTACATGGCATAAGTACCTCTTCCCTTCTGCTGTTCATTCCTCTTTGTATGCAGCCCAACATCCTCCTGGCTTTTGCCACCACCTTGTCGCACTGTTTTGCCACCTTGTGATCTTCAGAAATAATCACATCAAGGTCTTTCTCTTGATCCGTGCACACCAGCATTTCGCCCCCTATCGCGTTCATTTCCCTTGGATTTCTGCTACACAAGTGCATGACTCTGCACTTCTTTGCATTAAATCTTAATTACCAATCATTAGACCATTCTTCCAGCTTTTGTAGATCTTTCCTCAGGTTAACCACTCCCTCGGGGGAGTCCACTCTGTTGCAAATTTTTGTGTCATCTGCAAAAAGAGAGAATTTTCCATTCAGTCCTTCAGCAATATCACTCACAAATACATTGAACAGTGCCGGGCCCAGGACCGACCCCTGGGGCACCCCACTAATCACCTTCCCTTCATCTGAGTGAGTTCCATTTACCATCACCTTTTGTCGTCTGTCAGTCAACCAATTTCTGATCCAATTTATCATCTTGGGATCTGTCCCCAAGCTACTGAGTTTATTGATAAGCTTCCTATGAAGAACAGTATCAAATGCTTTGCTGAAATTTAGGTAGATGACATCCATCGCATGCCCCTGATCTAGTTCTCTGGTCACCCAGTCAAAGAACTCAATCAGATTTGTTTGGCAAGATCGTCCTTCGGTAAAACCATGTTGCCTCGGATCTTACAACCTGTTGTTTTTGAGAAAGTTCACTATTCGCTCTTTCAGGAGTGCCTCCATTATTTTTCCCGCCACCGAGGTAAGGCTCACAGGCCTGTAGTTTGTCACTTCTTCCCTGTCACCACTTTTGTGGAGAGGTACCACATCAGCCCTTCTCCAGTCCTGAGGAACCTCTCCTGTTTCCAAGGATCTGTTGAAAACATCCTTTAACGGCCCTGCAAGAACCTCTCTGAGCTCTTTCAGTATCCTGGGATGTATCCCATGCGGTCCCATGGCCTTGTCCACTTTCAGTTTTGCAAGCTGTTCTAACACTTCATCTTCTGTGAATGGTATGGTATCTACTTCATTCCTATTTTTATATTTGGGAGTCACAGGAGGTCCTTCTCCAGGACTTTCTTTAGTAAAAGCACAGCAGCAGAAGTTTTCGTTTAGCAATTTTGCTTTTTCAATGTCACTTTCCACGAGTCCATTCACAGCACTTCTGAGTCCTGGAATTCCACCTCTGATCTTCTTCCTTTCCCAAATATACCTGAAGAAAGTTTTGTCGCCACACTTAACATCTTTAGCCATCTTTTCCTCTGCCTTTGATTTTGAAACATTTGTCCCTTCCTGTCTACACAGACTACTGAGACCCTCATCTACTACTACTGAACATTTGTATAGCACTACAAGACATATGCAGCGCTGCACAGACACATGTAAAAGACAGTCCCTGCTCGTCAGAGCTTACAATCTAGTCAAGACAGACACCACCGTAGCTGTAGACACGGGATACAGCTAGGGGGAATGGTAAGGAAACACAAAGGAGATTAGGCAATTCAACATACAAAAGCGGCAGTGAAGAGGTGAGTTTTGAACCTCAATTTGAGAAGGGCCAGTGAAGGCATCTTATGTACAGACCCAGGTGGTTTATTCCAGGCATAAGGAGTAGCAAGATGAAAAGAAGCAAAGTCTGGAGTTAGCAATTGAAGAGAAGGGCACAGATAGAAGAAGTTTGCAAGAAGAGCGGAGTTTCTGAGGGGGGTTGTAGAGAGGGAAAAAGAGAGGAAAGGTAGTGAGGAGCTGTAGAGTGAATGCATTTATAGGTCAGCAGGAGTAGTAGTTTGGCAATAAAGTGACTTGAGAAGATGGGTAATATGTTCCTCACAGGCGACTTATAAACAAACAGCACCTTAGGGATGGAACCTAAAGTTACTGCTTGGGTTAGAAATTGGAAGGTAACAAAGGGTTCAGGTAAATATAGCTCACTCTGAGGAGAGGGAAGTTACCAGTGGTGTTCCCCTGGGATCTGTTCTTGGTCTGATTCTTTTTAACATCTTTGTTAGTGATATAGCGGAAGGGCTGTCGGGTAAGGTTTGCCTCTTTGCAGATGATACCAAAATCTGCAATAGAGTAGACACCCAGGAAGGTGTAGATAACATGAGAAGGGATGTAGCTAAGCTTGAAGAATGGTCTAGAATTTGGCAGTTTGGATTTAATGTTAAAAAGTGCAAGGTCATGCATTTGGGTTGCAGCAATCCAAGGGAGTAATATAGTATAGGGGGTGAAGTCGTTTTTCCGCTAAAGAAGAGCGGGACATTGGCTTGGTTGTGTCTGATGATCTTAAGGTAGCTAAACAGGTAGAAAAGGCAACAGCAAAAGCTAGAAGGATACTTGGGTGCATAGGGAAAGGAATGGCTAGCAGAAAAAAGGAGGTGATAGTGCCTCTGTATAAGTCTTTGGTGCAACCTCATGTGGAGTATTGTGTGCAATTCTGGAGACCGCACCTTCAAAAGGATATGAACAGGATGGAGTCGGTTCAGAGGGTGGCTACTAAAATGGTTAGTGGTTTTCATTATAAAGCATATGAGGACAGACTTAAGGATCTTAATATGTACACCTTAGAGGAAAGGTGAGATAGAGGTGATATGATTGAGACATTTAAATACCTCCGTGGCATAAATGCACAGGGGGAGAGCCTCTTTCGATTGAAAGCAAATTCTACTATGAGGGGACATAGGATGAGGGTGAATGGGGATAGATTCAGGAGTGATATGTGGAAATATTTCTTTACGAAATGACTGGTGGATCCATGGAATAGTCTCCCATTGGAGGTGGTAGAGATGAGGACAGTATCTGAATTCAAAAAAGACATTGTCAATATAACGTGACCACATGAGGATATGGGGCTAATAAGCTGACTTATAAACATATTTTTATTCAATCCATGCCACATATAAACATACTGAGGGAGTCAACAAGGCTCCCATAGATGTACCTTTTATTTGCAAAAAGTATTCCTTATTAAGGAGGGGTTTTTTTAGCAGCTTTATTCGTCTTTTGGGCATATGAAAAGAGATGTAGGGATCTCCAAAGCACAGAGACATCTCTAGAGCCATTTCAGAAGCTGGATCTGAGGATATCCAAGTCTGAGCAGAGAATGGTAGGGGTGTGGTCAGGGCGTTCCCAAGAACCTGGACATCCCTGCCTGATCTCAGAAAAGTCCTGGATGACTGGAGTGAGGTCTAAGGTTATACTTGCTCCAGGCAGAACTGGCATTAGGAAAGTGCTTGTTTTGGCCATAAAACATCAAGAGGGTATAGAGAAGATGGCTCTCCACATCCTGAGTAATCTGCACAATCACAATATTAGTAGCAGTGCCTCCTGTTAGCTGAAGCCACTTAAGGAAAAGACTCCTCCCCCCACATGTGACAGGTCAGTGCTTCCAGTGCTATTGATCTGTGCTATGTAATTGCCTGGGTAACATAGTATATGACGGCAGATAAAGACCAGTATGATCCATCTAGTCTGCCCAGAAAGGCGGCAAGTGCAGGTGCACCTGCCGCTCCGTGCATGTCACCCCTCCACATGCCTTTCTTTAGGGATGTATCAACCATTCCATATAGGTCACCCCTATTTGTTGAAATATAAGCATTAGTTATGTTTATTTTGATTTTATCCTGTTGCTATAAAGGGATCCACCGTGTCTCTCCCATGCCATTTTGAATTCTGTCACTGTATTTGCCCCCACCACTTCCATCAGGAGGGCATTCCAAGCATCTACCACCCTTTCAGTGAAAAAGTATTTCCTGACATTGCCTTTCAGTTTACCCCCTTGCAGCTTCAAGTTATGCCTTCTAGTTTTACAGCTTCCCCATCTTTGGAAGAGGTTTGTTTGTTCATTAATACTCTTTAAATATATAAAGGGCTGCATCATCTCTCCCTTGTCCCTCCTCTCCTTCAGAGTGTACATATTTAGGTCTTCAAATCTCTTCTCATATGTCTTCTGATGCAGGCTCCAAATCATTTTGGTTGCCTTCCTCTGAACCTTTTCTAGTCTTTTTATATGCTTTGTGAGATATGGTCTCCAAAACTGAGCACAGTATTCCAAGTGAGTGTCTAGACACTAGTGACTTGTGTAGTGACATTAGTATGTCCTCCTTTTTGCTGGTAATTCCTCTCTGTATGCAACCCAGCATCATTCTGGCTTAGGCCACCGCCCTGCACACTATTTCACCACCTTGAGATCCTCGCAAACAATTATTCCAAGGTCCTTCTCCTGGTCCTTGCACACCAACCTCTCGCCCCCTATCGCATACAATTCCCTTGGATTTCTGCTTCCCAAGTACATGACATTTCACTTCTTCACATTAAATCTTAATTGCCAAGCATTAGACCATTCTTCCAGCTTTTGTAGATCTTTCCTCATGCTATCCGCTCCTTCAGTGGAGTCCACTCTGTTGCAACTTTTCATGTCATCTGCAACAAGACAGACTTTTCCATTCAGTCCTTCAGCAATATTACTGACAAATACATTGAACAGTACCGGTCCCAGGACCGAACAACTGGGGCACCCCGCTAATCACTTTCCTTTCATCCGAGTGAGTTCTGTTTACCATCACCGTTTGTCGTCTGTCAGTCAATCAATTTCTGATCCAGTTTTCCATCTTCGGACCTATTCCCAAGCTGTTTCGTTTATTGATAAGCCTTCTATGAGGAACAGTATCAAAGGCTTTGCTGTAGATCACCTACATTACATGCCCTTTATCTAGTTCTCTGGTCACCCAGTCAAAGAACTCAATCAGATTTGTTTGGCAAGATCGTCCTTTGGTAAAATCATGTTGCCTCGGATCATGCAACCTGTTGGTTTTGAGAAAATTCACTATTCGCTCTTTCAGGAGTGCCTCCATTACTTTACCCACCACCGAGGTGAGGCTTACCGACTGGTAGTTTGTCACTTCCTCCCTATTACCACTTTTGGAAAGAGGTACCACATCCGCCCTTCTCCAGTCCTGTGGAACTTCTCCGGTCTCCAAGGATCTATTAAAAATATCTTTTAATGGCCCTGCAAGAAGCTCTCTGAGCTCTTTTAGTATCTTGGGATGTATTCCATCTGGTCCCATGGCCTTGTCCACTTTTAGTTTTGCAAACTGTATTAACACATCATCTTCTGTGAATTATGTGGTATCTACTCCACTCCCATTTGTATATTTGTCCATCACAGGTGGTTCTTCTTCACGATTTTCTAAAGTAAAAACAGAACAGAAGTATTTGTTTACCATTTTTGCTTTTTTAATGTCACTTTCCACAAATCCGTTCCCGGCACTTTTGAGTCCTGCAATTCCACCTCTGATTTTCCTCCTCGCCTGAATATACCTGAAAAATGTTTTGTCACCACACTTCACATCTTTAGTTATCTTTTCTTCTGCCTTGGCTTTTGCTATCCTTATTTCTCTTTTTTTCTCTTTTAGCTCTATCTAAATCTTGGCCATATTCTTTTCTGTGTTCCTTTGTTTGCAAACTTCTGAATTTTGTGAGAGCTGTGTTTTTTGCCTTAATTTGTGCAGCCACTTCTTTGGAGAACCAAGTAAGTTTCATTTTCCTCTTGTTTTTATTTACTTTCCTTACATATATGTTGACCCTTTTATTGTCTCCTTTAGTTTAGCCACTGCAATTCTACTTCCCTTATCCACTCCCACCCTGCTAACTCCTCCATCAGGTACTTGGCCAGTTTACAGAAGTCAGAGTTTTTGAAGTCTAGGACTTTGAGCTTGCTGTGATTGAACTCTGCCTTGGCTTTTATCTCAAACCACACTGTGTGATAACTGCTGCTCACATGGGCACCCACCCAGATATTTGACACGCTATCTCCATTGGTGAGCACTAAATCCAGCACCGAGCTCTCCCTGATCGGTTCCATCACCAATTGTCTAAGTAATGCATCTTGGAAGACATCCACAATTTTTTTACTTCTTTCCAGATTTGCAGAAGGAATACTCTAATCCACATTGGGTAGATTAAATTCACACAATATAATCACATCCCTCTTTGTGGCTATCTTCGCAATATCAAAAATCAATTCACTAGATTATTTACGTAGTAATGGGGATATGAAGGGAAACGTAAGTAGGGTAAGCATAGATAGTAGCTGGGAGATCAACTAAGCACAAGAATATACATTAACAGGGGAGAAATGACAAGGGTTGGACTTAAAGGAATTTGGGGATTAAGGAATCATGTTGGGCTGGTATTTGTGGGGCCAAGGTCCTTTCCAAAACGCTCCATAAGTAGGTGAGTTTTGAGTTGCTTCCCAAAGGATGTGAGGTCTGATATGCTTCTTAGTGAGTCGGGCAGCATGCAATATTGCTGCGGCCTGGGATTACGTTACTCCACATCTTCAAGCTCATCACTGGTTGCCAATAGCTTTTCATATTAAGTTTAAAGTTTGGTTGTTAAACCACAAAGCTTTCTATTCTGGATTTCTGCTTTACCTTTCAGATTTACTTCTTCCTTATGGGCCCCATATTCAAAAGCATTTATATGGTTCACAGCCCTGTAAATGGTGTAATTGCCTCTGAATGGGATATTCAGCGGCACTAACATGGTCAGTACTGCTGAATATCCCCCGTCATCTCCCATACATGCCCCGATGCTAACCGCCTAGCATCGGAGCGTGCTGTGGGCATTCTGGGGATGACGACTGTCGCAAACCAGGCAGCAGCAATATTGCATGTTGCCCAATTAGCGACCTGTGGCTAAAAGATAGGTGTAGCAAAAACTGGCCTATCTTTTAGCCGCAGGAGCTAACCGGGCAGCATGCAATATCGCTGCTGACCAGTAAGCCAGTATGTCTGTGGCCGCTGTGCATCAAACCCAGCTATTAAATGCCAAGGCTGCATATGATCCTGGCATTGAATTTGCAGGACTAAGGTTAGGCGGCGACGACTATGCACTATAGCGGCACATAACAGTCCTAATAGAATATTGGGCCCAATATGACTAAGCAATCATTGCATTCTCATTCTCACATCTGCCTTGTAGTACCTGCTAATAGCTGTGTGAGACGAGAATAAGCTTATTTCTCAGTATTTGTTTTTCTTGCTTCCACATTGTGGAACTCTGCTCCTCTATATATATGTCAGGATACCACTCTGAAGTCGTTTAGAAAGAATCTATAAACTTAATTTTTTGAACAGGCCTCTGGTTGCTCTGATGGGTGAGGAGTGTCTATTGCTGAACTGTGCTAGTAAAAAAAAAAAAGCCTTAAAAACCTATTTTTTAAATTTAGCATTTGGAGGAGAGTAGACTGGATTCCTTTGTTACTTCCTGGAACTCACTCTTTTTTTACTCCTTTGTTATAACCTTCTCCTACCGTTATCTTATTGGCCCGATTCATCCTGCACGTAAATCCCTTTTGTATGTCTGGTTTGAGCTGGACGTACAAAGTGGATCACAATTCTAATCCCGTGGGGCACATCTAGCCCTGCAGGATCAGAATCGCGATCAGCCATGTAGGTGTAGTCTGGGACTGTGATTCTGTCCGGCCTGCATGTACATGTCCTGCTCGACTAATTCAGTCAGGGCTTTTAAATGGAGTCGCAGCACCATGGCGTCAGGTTGCCATGGCTCCATTTAAAAGTTGCGACGCCGGACACCAGAAATAAATGTTTATTTATTGCAGCCCGACCCCCGATCTGGCCTCCTAAGGCCAGGCTCAGGCTGCAGGGAATAAACCCTGACCCCCCCCAGCCCCATCCGCGCCCCAGGCCATGAAAAAAAAAGTCCAGGGAAGTTATTCCACCTTGGAGGTGGAATAACTTCCTCAGATATTTTGCCAGCCCTGTACATACAGGGCCGACATTAGAACCGGCCCTGTATGTCCAGAGCCGGCGACCACCCACTGCCCACCCAATCTCCGCCCCCAGGCTGCCTCTTCCCCGCTCCTGTATAATGTTCCCCGCACAACCGGCGAGTAAGTTATATGGGGGCTGGAGCCAGCACGAATAGCAGGGATGGACATCCCATTGGGATGTCCACCTCAGCTATTCGTGGTTCAGAATGACCCCATATGTGTTTTGTTTACCCCTTTGCCTAAGTTTTCCTGTTTTGTTTATTTTATTTTGTATATTCCTTTAATAGCACATATTTTATTATTTTTTTCCTTCTAATGTAATACATTTTTTATAAATCGTTTTCTTGTGAAGAGTGGTATATCAAGTTATAAATAAACTATAAATTACATAGGTGTTTTTTTATTTAATTTTTGTATCTCATGTATTTTGATGTAAAATTATTTTTATTTGTACTGTAAACTACTCTGTTGTTTCCACTAAAAGCAATATATCAAGTATGCAATAAACTGAACTAAACTGTGACTGATAACTAGAGTCTCAGCAGCTTGTTGCCACTCTGAAGATGGCCGCCTGCATGAGATCATGAGAGCAGAGGGGTTTCCCTCCTAGTCTTTCATTTTCTCAGTCTAGCTTCCTCCTCCCCTTCCTCCCTCCTCCCTCCTAACCACAAACATTTCCTGCCCTCCCTGCCTGCAGCTTCTCTGCAAGCCTCTGCCATTGAGAGAGAAGCAGAGCCTGAAGCCTCATCCCGGGAAAGAAAGAGAGAGAAGTGAGAGCAAATCCTCTTGATCTGAGAGAGCAAATCCTCTGCAGAAAAGCAGGAGAGAGAATGGCTGAAGAAGAGCCTGTACAGGTAGGGCAGCTTTCACTCCAGGCTGGGGGCATTTCACCGACAGCTCACACAAAAGGATTGTTCCACTTCTGGGTTCCCCAGCCCCCTTACAGGCCTCTTCCCAGGAAAGAAAGATAGAGAAGGGAGAGCTAATCCTCCTGATTTGAAAGCGAATCCTCTGCAGAAAAGCAGGAGAGAGAATGGCTGAGGCAGAGCCTACACAGCTTTCACTCCAGGGCTGAGGACAATGTGGCCATTAGTTAAAACAAAACAAAGAAGTTCAAGAAGGGAGGGTCCAACAGTTTTTATTAAACATATACGAGTACATGCATCATTCACAACAGGCAGAAACAAAAGCAGGCGGAGTACATGACTCTTGGTCCTGCATCCAGCCACATTTACTGAACACTAGCCACCAGTGTTTCCCAACCAGTGAGCCAACAAACCTGATCTTGGTATTCTCTGGGAACAAGCAGGAAGTCAGTCCTCACATATGGGTGATGTCGGCACCGACAGAGCCCTTGTGGAAACATTCCCCCATCTTTCAAGAATGCCTTTAGGAGATGCCACCACACTAGGGTTGCCAACTTTTTCACCGAGAAAAACCTGACACCTGTGGCTCGCCATGCTCCACCCATTCTCCGCCCCTAGTGCCACCCCTGCCCCGCCCCCAGTCCCACCCATGCTGCACCCCAGCCCCACCCACAATAATTACCAAGGATAAGTGTAGGCTAACTCCCTTGGTCAGATAATAATTAAACTGGGAACCCCAAAAGCCAAACATGAAATGTAGAACACTGGAGAAATAAAACTATAAAGTAATTTCCTCTTGCACTAAACAAAAATGCAAAGATGTTAGCAATACACACTTCCCAGACCAGACATATTCCAGTTAATAAATTCAAAATAAAAAGTATTTTTCTACCTTCTGTTTGGGCATTTTATTTTTCAGTTGCAATTGCTCCAGTCACTTCCTTCTGGTTTCTTCGTGTCTTCTGCGAGCTATCCATTTGTCCTTTCTTCTCTTTTAGATGTTTTCCATTCTCTCTATATATCTTCTTTAACATACTGATCGTTTCCCTTTTGCTCTTTCCCCCATTTCTTTCCTTATTCCTTTATCATCCACTCAAATTTCACCATGCATTACTCTCCCAATACCCGGCCCATTGTAGACTTTTCTTCCACACAAAATATCTTTTCCCCTCTCCATTCGCATTCCCCATCCCCATCCCCATCCCCATCCCCTTCTAGTCCTCCCCCCAAATCAGCTCCCTTATAGTTCTACACCCACCCAGCATCCACTCCCTTCTAGTCCCATTCTCCCATGCCCCCACATCAGCCCATTTCTAGTCCTATTCTAGCCCATCACCCATTTTCAGTCCAAGCTCCCCCATCAGCCCATTTCTAGTCCTATTCCAGCTCCTCATCAGCCCATTTCCAGTCCTAGCCCCACATATGCTCTTTTCTAGTTCCATTCCAGCCCCCCATCAACCAATTTCCACTCCAAGCTCCCCCATCAGCCAATTTCCAATCCTAGCCCCGTCGTCAGCCCATTTCCAGTCCTATTCCAGCCCCCATCAGTCAATTTCCAGTACTATTCCAGCTCTTCATCAGCCCATTTCCAGTGCTAGCCTTCCCATCACAGGCCATTTCCAGTCCTAGGCCCCCACAATCACAGCCCATTTCCGGTCCAAGACCCCCCATCACAGCCTCTTTCCAGTCCTAGCCCCCTCCCCACCCTCACAGCCTCTTTCCAGTCCTAGGCCCCCCCCCACCATCACAGTCCATTTGCAGTCCTAGTCCCCCCCACCATCACAGCCCATTTGCAGTCCTAGCCCCCCCATCACAACCCATTTCCAATCCAAGTCCCCCCCAACCATCACAGCCCATTTGCAGTCCTAGCCCCCCTAATCACAGCCTATTTCCAGTCCAAGTTACCCCTCCCCCCCAATAGCTCTATTCCAGTCCAGGTCCCCCCACCCCCATAGCCCAATTCCAGTCCTGGTTCCCCCCCCAGCCCAATTCCAGTCCAGGTACACCCCCCATAGCCCATTTCCAGTCCAGGTTCCACCCCCCCCATAGCCCAATTCCAGTCCAGGTACCCCCCCTCATAGCCCAATTCCAGTCCAGGTCCTCCCCCCCATAGCCTATTTCCAGTGCAGGTTCCACCCCCCCCCCCATAGCCCATTTCCAGTCCAGGTCCCCCCCCTCATAGCCCACTTCCAGTCCAGGTACACCCCATCACAGCACATCCAGTCCTTGGCCTCCCCCCCCATCAAAGCCCATTTGTAGTCCTAGCCTCCCCCCCCCATCACAGCCCATCCAGTCCTTGGCCTCCCCCCCCGACCAGCCCCGCGGCTGTCTGAGGTGCTTCAGAGGGAGCCAGGGAAGCCAGCGTGAGGCCCCGGCGGCTCCCTCTGTACAACCGCCAGCGTGAAGATCCTTTTCCTTCACGCTGGCAGTTGTTTCTGTGAAGCCGCGAATGCTGGGAAAGGTTAAAGGTCATTGCCTTTAACCTTTCCCAGCAATCGCGGCTTCACAGAAACAGCCACCAGCGTGAAGGAAAAAGATCTTCATGCTGGTGGTTGTACAGAGGGAGCCGCTGGGGCCTCGCGCGGGCTTCCCCAGCTCCCTCCCTTGCAGACTTCGGGAATCGGGAGAAAAGCTGCTTTTTTTGCTCTGGCCGCTCCCGATCTTGCGGCCAGAGCAAAAAAACGGCTTTTCAAGGGCCGGTTTCACATCTCTGGCGGTAGTCGGCCAGGCCATGGAAAAACCGGCCAGGCCGGCTGAAAACCGGCCGGTTGGCAACCCTACACCACACATGCGTGGTCCCCTTCCCGCCCAAGGGTGCCATCTTGCTCCGTCTCCTTTTTTCCCCGGAGCCCTTCAGACGCTGTCTGTCTTCCCCCCAAAAAGTTGATTTTTTTCTTGCCTGAGTTTCCTACTCGTCTCCCGTCTTGCACCGGTACTCTTCCCGTCTACCGTCCTCAATGTCTCAGCGTTGAGTTCGGTACTTAATTTTAATTTTTTTACATAGTTTTGGTTCTTTTATTTTTTCTGGCGTCTTCGTGCCTTTTTTCCCTGCTGGAAGCCCAGAGGTACTTTTTTCCACCCATGGCTACCAATGGCTTTAAAAAGTGTGATCAGTGCTCTAAAATAATGTCCTTAATTGACACACATGACTACGATCTGGCGGCTTGTGGCCTTTGCAAACGGATGTCCAGCAAGGCCCTGAAGAGCCGCCAGCAGCAGGATGATATGTTCTTCTCCGAATCCCCGATGCCTCCAAAGGCCAGGGCCTCATCTGAGGCCACGTCATCTCAGGAGGAGCTTTCCAAATCTGAGCATTGTCGTGGGTCCTTGGAGAGGGGATTTATTTATTTATTATTTATTTATTTATTTTATTTGCACATTCTATACCGCTTCTTCCAGAAATCAGAGGCGGTTTACAGATAACAAAACAAAAATAATAATGGAACTATTATTATTTTTACAATAAACATTTTTAGAACAATTTAACTAATACATAGAACAAATGAAACAGGTGGCAAATCAATGCCGACTTATGTAACTATTGGTAATCAAATTAACATTTGATTTAACATTTTGATGAAATGCTCAAAGAAATCAAGGAAGCTAACAAAAGTTACAGCGCAGTAATAATAATGGGTGATTTCAATTACCCCGGTATCGACTGGGTCAGTGTCACGGCAGGACATGCTAGGGAGATAAAGTTCCTAGATGAAATAAATGACTGCTTCTTGGAGCAGCTGGTTCATGAACAGACCAGAGGGGAAGCCATATTAGACCTAGTCATTAGTGGAACACCAGATCTAGTGCAAGAGATAAGGTTGTTGGGGCCACTTGGCAATAGTGATCATAGCATGATTGCCTTTGATTTAATTAGTGGAGGAGGGATAGTAAGGAAATCCACAGTACTACCTTTTAACTTTCGAAAGGGAGACCATGATAAAATGAGGACAATAGTTAAGAAAAAACTAAAAGGAGGAGTTGCAAAGGTTAAAGACTTACATCAAGCTTGGGTGTTGTTGAAAAATACTATCTGGGAAGCCCAGACCAACTGTATTCCACGCTTTAAGAAAAGTGGAAGGAAATCCAAAAAACTGCCAGCATGGTTTAAAGGTGAGGATAGAGAGGCTGTTGTTGCCAAAAAAGCATCTTTCAGGAAATGGAAAAAAAGAGCCAAACGACGAAACCTGGAAACAGCACAAGCACTGGCAAGTCAAATGCAAGGCATTGATAAGGCAGGCAAAGGGACAATTTGAGAAGAAGCTTGCTGCGGAAGCAAAAACGCGAAATAAAGACTTTTTCAAGTACATTCGTAGCAAAAAACCTGTGAGAGAGTCAGTTGATCCATTAGATGATAGAGGGGTTAAAGGAGCACTAAGAGGCGACAAGGCGATAGCGGAGAGACTGAATGAATTCTTTGCTTCGGTCTTTATTAAGGAAGATGTAGGGATATTACCCATGACTGAAGTGGTATTTAAAGGTGCGGAAGAATTGAAGGAAATATCGATACATCGGGAAGCTGTATTACAACTATTAGATCTGTGCTGGGTCCGCTGCTTTTTGACATATTCATAAATGACCTGGAAAGTGGAATAACGAGTGAGGTTATCAAATTTGCAGATGACACAAAACTATTTAAAGTTGTTAAAACCCAAGAGGATTGTGGAAAATTGCAAGAGGATCTTGATAAATTGGAAGACTGGGCATCAAAATGGCAGATGAAATTTAATGTGGACAAGTGCAAAGTTATGCACCTAGGGAAGAACAACCCAAATTATGGTTACACGATGCAAGGTTCCACATTAGGAACCACCACCCAGGAAAAAGATTTAGGCATCATTGTGGATACCATGTTAAAACCCTCGGCAAAGTGTGCAGCGGCGGCCAAGAGAGCAAATAGAATGCTAGGTATGATAAGGAAAGGAATGGAAAATAAAACAAAAGATATTATAATGCCTCTATATCGTTCCATGGTGAGACCGCACCTTGAATATTGTGTGCAATTCTGTTCGCCGTATCTTAAAAAGGATATAGCGATTTTAGAAAAGGTTCCACAATGCTTGTACTGGGTCAAGCATTGATATCCTGGGTCCCTTCAAATAATGGTTTATGTACCTTTCCTCCAGGAACTTGTCCAAACCTTTTTTAAACCCAGCTACACTAACAGCCTTTGCTACATCTTCCGGTAACAAATTCCAGAGTTTGATTACACGTTGAGTGAAAAAGAGCCACCAAAATGGTAAAGGGGATGGAAGGATACTCCTATGAAGAAAGGCTAAAAAGGTTAGGGCTCTTTAAGCTGGAAAAGAGACGGCTGAGGGGAGATATGATAGAAGTCTATAAATTAATGAACGGAGTGGAACGGGTAAACGTAGATCTATTGTTTACGTTATCAGAATATAGAAAGACTAGGGGACATGCAATGATGCTACATGGTAAACTATTTAAGACTAATAAAAGAAAATATTTTTTCACTCAACGTGTAATCAAACTCTGGAATTTGTTACCGGAAGATGTAGTAAAGGCTGTTAGTGGGTTTAAAAAAGGTTTGGAAAAGTTCCTGGAGGAAAGGTCCATAAACCATTATTTGAAGGGACCCAGGATATCAATGCTTGACCCAGTACAAGCATTGTGGAACCTGTGTCTTTTGGGGAAACTGCTAGGTACATATGACCTAGATTGGCCACTGCCAGCATGGTTTAAAGGTGAGGATAGAGAGGCTGTTGTTGCCAAAAAAGCATCTTTCAGGAAATGGAAAAAAAGAGCCAAACGACGAAACCTGGAAACAGCACAAGCACTGGCAAGTCAAATGCAAGGCATTGATAAGGCAGGCAAAGGGACAATTTGAGAAGAAGCTTGCTGCGGAAGCAAAAACGCGAAATAAGATTTTTTAAAGCACATTTGTAGCAAAAAACCTGTGAGTCAGTTGGTCCATTAAATCATAGAGGAGTTAAAGGGGCACTAAGAGGCAACAAGGCGATAGCGGAGAGACTGAATGAATTCTTTGCTTCGGTCTTTACTGAGGAAGATGTAGGGATGTTACCCATGACTGAAGAGGTATTTAAAGGTGCGGAAGAATTGAAGGAAATATTGATACATCGGGAAGATGTATTACAACTATTAGATAAACTGAAGAGTAGCAAATCACTTGGGCTGGATGGTATACATCCAAGGGTGTTGAAAGAACTGAAATATGAGATTGCAGACCTGCTATTAGTAATCTGTGAACTATCATTAAAATCATCTCTAATACCTGAAGACTGGAGGATCACCAATGTAACACCAATTTTTAAAAAGGATTCCAGGGGTGATCCGGGAAACTACAGAACGGTGAGCCTCACGTCAGTACCGGGAAAAATGGTAGAAACCATCATAAAGAATAAAATTACTCAGCATGTAGATAGTCATGGCCTAATGGGAGACAGCCAACATGGCTTTAGACAAGGAAGATCTTGTTTTACTAATCTGTTATGTTTTTTTGAAAGTGTGAATAAACAGGTAGACAAAGGTGAGTCGGTTGATATAGTGTATCTGGACTTTCAGAAAGCCTTTGACAAGGTCCCTCATCAGAGACTTTTGGCAAAACTAAAGAGTTATGGGATAGGAGGCAGTGTACTACTGTGGATCAGGAACTGATTTAAAGTTAGAAAGCAGAGGGTTGGGCTAAATGGCCAATTTTCCCAATGGAGAAAGGTGAATAGTGGTGTACCCCAGGGATTTGTGCTGGGTCCGCTGCTTTTTGACATATTCATAAATGACCTGGAATGTGGAATAATGAGTGAGGTTATAAAATTTGCAGATGACACAAAACTATTTAAAGTTGTTAAAACCCAAGAGGATTGTGGAAAATTGCAAGAGGATCTTGATAAATTGGAAGACTGGGCATCAATATGGCAGATAAAATTTAATGTGGACAAGTGCAAAGTTATGCATCTAGGGAAGAACAACCCAAACTATGGTTACACGATGCAAGGTTCCACATTAGGATCCACCACCCAGGAAAAAGATTTAGGCGTCATTGTGGATACCATGTTAAAGCCCTCGGCCCAGTGTGCAGCGGCAGCCAAGAGAGCAAATAGAATGCTAGGTATGATAAGGAAAGGAATGGAAAATAAAACAAAAGATATTATAATGCCTCTCTATCGTTCCATGGTGAGACCGCACATTGAATATTGTGTGCAATTCTGGTCACCGTATCTTAAAAAGGATATAGCGTTATTAGAAAAGGTTCAGAGAAGAGCCACCGAAATGGTAAAGGGGATGGAAGGATACTCCTATGAAGAAAGGCTAAAAAGGTTAGAGCTCTTTTACCTGGAAAAGAGACGGCTGAGGGGAGATATGATAGAAGTCTATAAATTAATGAGCGGAGTGGAACGGGTAAACGTAGATCGATTGTTTACGTTATCAGAATATAGAAAGACTAGGGGACATGCAATGAAACTACAGGGTAAACTATTTAAGACTAATAAAAGAAAATATTTTTTCACTCAACGTGTAATCAAACTCTGGAATTTGTTACCGGAGGATGTAGTAAAGGCTGTTAGTGTAGCTGGGTTTAAAATAGGTTTGAACAAGTTTTTGGAGGAAAGGTCCATAAACCATTATTAAGAATGTTGCTAATGTTGCTAATCCATGTTGCTAATGTTGCTAATCCATGTTGGAACAAATGATACTGCCAGGTATACCTCGGAACGTATCAAAAGTGACTTCATGGCTCTGGGACAGAGGGTGAAGCAGGTAGGTGCACAGGTGGTGTTCTCTTCAATCCTCCCTGTTGAGGGTAAAGGCCAAGGCAGAGAGGCTCGCATCCTGGAGATGAATGCATGGCTGCGTGGATGGTGTCTTCAAGAGCGTTTTGGTTTCCTAGACCATGGGATGCTGTTCCAAGGGATGCAGAGCAGAGATGGCATCCATCTGTCCAAGAAAGGTCAACGCATCTTTGGAAGTAGACTGGCTAATCTACTGAAGAGGGCTTTAAACTAGATTCGTTGGGGATGGGTGAAGAAAGCCCCCAGGTAAGTGAAAGCCCCCAGGTAGGTGATACATTAAATACCTTTATGGAAATGGGTAACAGGGGTAACACATGGAAAGCAGTGTGTATTAATGCCCTTAGCATGGGAAATAAGATCCCTGAAGTTGAAGCTTTGGTGGGAGTGGCTGACTTGGATTTAGTGGCAGTTACAGAAACATGGTTCACAGAAAACCATGACTGGGATGTAACTATACCTGGCTATACTTTATTCAGAAAGGACAGGGTAGGAAGAAGGGGAGGAGGAGTGGCACTATATGTAAAAACTACTATTAAAGCTTTGGAATTACAGAGCTTAAAAGGGAGAGAGGAGGCATTGTGGGTTAAACTAGAAAGAGGGAAAGAGAAATCTATTTGCATTGGTGTGATATACAGACCTCCCTCACAAGAGGAAGAGGTGGACAGAGAGTTAATTGAAGACATACGCAGCATTGCTAGGAAAGGGGAAGTGCTACTGCTAGGAGATTTCAATATGCCAGATGTTGATTGGCACATTCCTGCTGCAGTATCATCTAGAAGTAAGGAGATCCTGGATTCTCTACAGGGAGAACTATTCAGGCAATTGGTAACAGACCCCACACGTGAAGGGGCCATACTGGACTTGGTGCTTACCAATGGTGAGAGTGTTTCTGATGTTGTAGTGGGAGATCATTTTGCATCCAGTGACCACCAGATGGTGTGGTTCAGTATTAGGACTAGGGCTGTTAGAATCCATTCCAAGGTGAAGATCTTAGACTTTAGGAAGACTAACTTTGCGAAGATGGGCCAATACCTCAGGGAGTCGTTAGTGGGATGGGAACAGCTGGGGGATGTAGAAAAACAGTGGGCAAAACTGAAAGGGGGTATTTTAAAGGCAACCAACCTTTTTGTTAAAATGGTAAATAAAGGCAAAAGGAAAAGGAGACCGCTATGGTTTTCGAAGGAAGTAGCTGAAAAAGTGAAGAAAAAGAGGGAGGCCTTCATGAAATACAAGAGATCACAGAGAGAGGAAGACAGGCATCTGTATTTGGAAAAACTTAGAGAAGCTAGCAAAGTAGTCAAGAAGGCAAAGATTCAAAAGGAGGAGGAAATAGCCAATGCAATAAAATGGGGGGATAAGACATTTTTCAGATATATTAGTGAGAAGAGGAAGGGCAAAAGTGGTATTGTCAGACTCAAGGGTGCAGGGGGGGCATATGTAGAAGCTGATAAGGATAAAGCGGAATTGCTTAACAAATATTTTTGTTCTGTGTTCACAGATGAAGAACCAGGAGCAGGACCTCAGAAAACACCCACAAATAAGAACAGAAGCGAGGGACATCTTGAACAATTTTCAGAAGACTGTGTTCGTGAGAAACTAGCTCAACTTAAAGTAGACAAAGCGATGGGACCGGATGGGATACACCCTAGAATACTGAGGGAACTTGGGGACGTTCTAGCAACTCCACTGACTGACCTTTTCAATGCCTCGTTGGAGTCGGGAGTGGTGCCAAAGGACTGGAGAGAGGCTCATGTGGTGCCTTTACACAAAAGCGGAAGTAAGGATGTGGTTGAAAACTACAGGCCGGTTAGTTTAACTTCGGTGGTGAGTAAATTATTGGAAACGCTGCTGAAAGAGAAAATAGTGAGGTTTCTGGAGTCCGGCGGATTACAGGATCCGAGGCAGCATGGATTCACCAGAGGCAGGTCTTGTCAGACAAATCTGATCAATTTCTTTGACTGGGTGACCAGGGAGTTGGACCGAGGGAGAGCTCTAGATGTGGTGTATTTAGATTTCAGTAAAGCCTTTGACACTGTTCCTCACAGGCGACTTATAAACAAACTGAGCACCCTAGGGATGGACCCTAAAGTTACTGCTTGGGTTAGAAATTGGTTGGGTGGGAGGCGACAAAGAGTACAAGTAAATGGAGCTCACTCTGAGGAGAAGGATGTTACCAGTGGTGTGCCCCAGGGATCTGTCCTTGGTCCGATTCTTTTTAACATCATTGTTAGTGATATAGCGGAAGGGCTGTCGGGTAAGGTTTGCCTCTTTGCGGATGATACCAAAATCTGTAATAGAGTAGACACCTAGGAATGTGTAGATAACATGAGGAGGGATCTAGCTAAGCTTGAAGAATGGTCTAGAATTTGGCAGCTGGGATTTAATGTTAAAAAATGTAAGGTCATGCATTTGGGCTGCAGCAATCCAAGGGAGCAATACAGTATAGGAGGTGAAGTACTTTTATCCACTAAAGAAGAGCGGGACCTAGGCGTGGTTGTGTCTGATGATCTTAAAGTAGCTAAACAGGTAGAAAAGGCGACGGCAAAAGCTAGAAGGATGCTTGGGTGCATACGGAGAGGAATGGCTAGCAGAAAAAAGGAGGTGATAATGCCTCTGTATAAGTCTTTGGTGCGACCTCATTTGGAGTATGGTGTGCAATTCTGGAGACCGCACCTTCAAAAGGATGTGAATAGGATGGAGTCGGTGCAGAGGGTTGCTACTAAAATGATTAATGGGCTTCATTATAAAGCATATGAGGACAGACTTAAGGATCTTAATATGTATACCTTAGAGGAAAGGCGGGATAGAGGTGATATGATTGAGATGTTTAAATACCTCCGTGGCATAAATGTTCAGGGAGAGAGCCTCTTTCAATTGAAAGCAAGTTCTGCGACGAGGGGACATGGGATGAGGGTGAAGGGAGATAGATTCAGGAGTGATATGCGGAAATATTTCTTTACAGAAAGAGTAGTGGATCCGTGGAATAGTCTCCCAGTGGAGGTGGTAGAGATGAGGACAGTAACTGAATTCAAAAAAGCATGGGACCAACACAGAGGATCTCTAAAGGTAGAAAGTGGACTGTTGTAGTTGTTGTTATGGAAGGACAGACTAGATGGGCCTTGTGGTCTTTTTCTGTCATGTTTCTATGTTTCTATGTTTCTAAGAAGGGACCCAGGATATCAATCCTTGACCCAGGACAAGCATTGCGGAACCTGTGTCTTTTGGGGAAACTGCTAGGTACATATGACCTAGATTTCCCACTGTTGGAAACAGGATACTGGGCTTGATGGACCTTGGTCTGACCCAGTATGTCATATCTTATGTTCTTATATTCTTATGCTGTCCTCATGCAAGGCCTCTTTCAGGAAAGCCTACACCCTCAATTGGCGCAGGTTCTCTGTTTGGTGCACCAAACATAGTGCGGATCCCTTTTCCTGCCTGGTGGCATTGGTGTTGCAGTATCTCCATCACCTCTCCCAAGCCGGACTCAAGCCTAACTCCGTCCGAGTGCACCTTAGTGCCCTGGCGGTGCACCACCACCCAGTGGATGGTAAGCCCATCCATTTGTTACACGCTTCCTTCAATGCTGGCTCCTGTCAAAGCCCCCGGTTCGCTGCTGGCGCCTGGATGGAACCTCAACGTGGTGCTAGGGCAGCTGACTCGCCCGTCCTTCAAGCCTCTGGTGACCTGCCACCTTTTCTACCTCTCTTGGAAACTTGTATTCCTGGTTGCGCTCACATCCACTTGCAGAGTTAGCGAGCTCCAGGCCCTAGTAGCGGAGGTGCCTTACATCAGGTTCTACAAAAACAGACTGGTGCTTCACATGCACCCCAAATTCCTACTGAAGGTAGTGTCACTCTTTCACCTTAATCAGGAAGTGGTGCTTCCTACCTTTTTCCCAAGACCTCATTACATTCGGGCGGAGACAGTCCTTCACTCATTGGACTGTAAGAGGGCCTTATCTTCTACATCCAACACACCCAGGTACACCGCAAAGCTTCTCAGTTTTTCATCTCTTATGACCCCAGTAGGCTGGGGAAGGCGGTGACCAAGCGTATACTGTCCACTTGGATGGCGGACTGTATCACCTTTGCCTATGAGCAGGCAAGGCTTCCACTGGGAGGCTGTGTCAAGGCGCACCGTGTCCGGGCAATGGCAGCTTCAGTGGCAAACTTGTGCTCTGTCCCATTGGTGGACATCTGTTGAGCAGCCACCTGGTCTTTAGTCCATACTTTTGCTGCTCATTACTGCCTGGAGAGAAAGTCCCGATGGGACAGTGCCTTCAGCCAGGCTGTGCTCTGTAACCTTTTTGGGGTTCTAGGCAACTCCTACCATCTGAACCTTCTGTGTTCAGGCTACCGGAGTGCTTTTCCACCGGACACAGGAGTCCTATTGGGGTCCATGTATACAGACCAAATTGCTGCTGCTAGCAGCTCCCTTATGGGTCTCTATTTTTTGCTATGGGTTTTTCAGTAGCCTGTAGCTGGGGAGTCCCATATGTGAGGACTAACTTCCTGCTTGTTCCCAGAGAAAGCGTAGTTACTCACCTGTAACAGGTATTCTCTGGGGACAGCAGGAATCAGTCCTCACAACCCTCCCTCCTCCCCTTGGAGTTGCTGCTGTACCATCTTTTATTGTTGCCGTCTCTTATCTATGTCATCTGACTGAGCAAGATGGCAACCTTGGGTGGGAAGAGGTGCATGGTGCCATCTCCCAAAGGCATTCTTGAAAGCTGGGGGGATGCTTCCGCAAGGGCTCTGTTGGTGCCATCACCCATATGTGAAGACTGATTCCTGCTGTGTCCCGAGAACACCTATTACAGGTGAGTAACTACGCTAAGTCCATATTGTCTGATGTTCACCATCCAGACCAGCCCTTGCATTTCCCTCTCAGACCTCACAGCAATAACAGACACCAGCAGTAACTCTTAAATTTGCAGGAGCTGCTTTCCAGGCACATCCGGAGTGGCCTAGAGGTTGGGGCAAGGTACCTTGGGCTGGAAGGTCAGGGGTTCAAATCCCACTAGAGGACAGCAACCTTGGGCCAGAAGGACTGTGGTTTCTAGTCCCACAGGTGCTCCTTGTGGGTTTGGGCAAGCCACTTAACCCTCCATTGCCCATGTTCCCTGTAAAATAGTTATCTCCAAGTTATAATGCCTTGTTCAATATAATTTCAGTTTGTTCAATGTAAACTGCCTTGATATCATGAAAGGTGGTATATAAGAAATGTTAAATAAATGCATAGTCAGGCATACCTCTCCTTCCTACCTACAGTACTGAGCCCTAGGGTGTAGGAATTAATGGAGTGCATGCAGGGTCTGGATAGCCAGGTTCTGCTTTGTGACACACTGTTTCCAGCACCTCTAGCCCCAGGTTGAGTGGCAAGAGTAAGCACTGAGCTCCAGATGTGACTCACTGTCATGCTGGGGTAATAAGATTGTGTTAAAAATCTGTTAGACTTTTAGCATATTTAACAAACTAAAAATATGCAAAAATCATTAAAATAAAAAAACTCTGTGCTAAAAGTGAAGTAAAGTAGAAAATGCATTCCAGAGCGCCAAACTAGACCAGTACAGACCATAGGGTTATCACCCCCAACTAGCAGATGGGAGACAGAGAAAAGACTCAAACAGTACTGTGACATCATCGCAAGCACCTTATCCGGTACAGCTAGGGGCACTCTTCAGTATTTTCTGTCTCAGCAGATGGCGATTGGTTTTGCTAGAGCTCCAGGACTTTGTGCTGCTGCACCGAGCTGAAGGGTGGTGTGCAGCTTAGCTTGATCAGCAATCCACCTGTGGTCTGGGAGAGGTCTCTGGCTGGACTGGTCTAGTTTGCTTTATTTTGTGGGATGTGGGGGGGGGGGGGGGGGCAACCAATTACCATGAGGGTCAGCACAATTGCCTGGAGAGTTTGTGGCAGGAGCCCTTAGTCTCAGTTGGAACAGCTTGTCTGTTTGTTATTTTTGGAAAAAAAAATACTAAAAATGGCCTTGAGTTTGACTACTCTGCCTTGTGAAGGAACAGTCAGTTTTCAGCGGCCTAGGCAGCCTGCATGAGTTACTGTTGCAGCAGCTGTTCTCATCTCCCCTCCCCCCACTGTACGAGTAGCAGAAGGTTTTGTTTGCGCTGGGCTGTGCCACCGGAACGGCCGAGCTGCACAGATCAGCTTGCACCCTAGTTCCCACCATCTTTCTCCTCACCGCTGCATGCATGCGCGTGCTCACTGTTGTTGCAGCATGTCCAGGAAGGCCCCAGGCTGCCTAGCTTTTGGGAAGCACCATCGTGGGCCAGTTGACCAAATCTGTGCTGTGTGTGCTGGGGATCCCAGCCAGCCTTCGGTTTCAGCCCCCAGTCTGGCTGCAGTGAAGGTGCTCAAAGCACTTTCAGCCCCGATAGCATTGCCAGATGCTTCGGGCTCACAGTGAATGGAGGAGTTAACTGGCCCTAGTGAGGGGGCCCTACTGAGGAGAAGAAGATCCAAGTGGCTCTCTAGTCACACCTTCCTACATCATGGATGACACGGCCCCAGTCAAACCTTTCAGAAAGCGCAGAAATGACACCATGGCACAGCTGTGTGCCAAATGGTGATGCAAGGCCCTTGCCTGGGCCCTTGGAGACCTGGGGTCTCTGGAGTTTGAGGATCAGGAATAGGACGGTGTCTCCGGGGCCTCTTCATGCTCAGGGTCACAGCCTGGAGGAGAGTAAGTTTGCACTATCTGGTGATGACAGTGCCTCTCGTGTGATTTGCCTGTTCCGGAAGGAGGAGATTTCAGTGCTTATCTCACAGGTCACTTTGGAACTCCGGATTCTGAAGGTCACTGGAACTGTGGAGCAGTTGACCTCCGATCCCTTTCTGCAAGGTATTAGGGTGCTGGCCAAGACCTTTCCCTTTCCAACCAAGTTTCAACAGCTGGTCTCCGAGGAATGGGATGTGCCCGATGTCTTCTTGCGGAAGGCTCGTAGACTGGGCAAAATTTATGCTTGGTCTCAAGAGGACGTCCATCGGTGGTTTTGATACCAGAAGATGGATTCATTGATACAGTGGTGACCTAACAGACAACCCATTCCCATAGAGGGAGGAACGGCCTTCCAGGATCCACAGGACAGGAAAGTGGAAAATCTTCTCAAGACCGTCTTTTTGGCATCTGCTTTAACGATCCAGACCTCAGCATGCTGGGAACTAGTGGCCCGTGCTTTGTTGAAGTGGATCTGGTGGCTGCCAGAAGACTCAACTTCTGCTTGGCTTGAGTCCATCGCCACCTTCCTAGCAGATGGTTTCTGTGACCTGTTGTGTCTGGCTGCCTGAGGAGTGGCTAATGTGGCTCATTGGTGGCTCTGGCTGTGGAATTGGTTGGCAGACGTGGCATTGGAGGCTCG
Source organism: Ichthyophis bannanicus (assembly GCA_033557465.1). Classification (NCBI taxonomy): domain Eukaryota; kingdom Metazoa; phylum Chordata; class Amphibia; order Gymnophiona; family Ichthyophiidae; genus Ichthyophis; species Ichthyophis bannanicus. Next base: position 45,459,004 of record CM066031.1, read on the forward strand.
CTTGGTGGGCCTCCCCTTCAAAGGGGGACTTCTCTTTGGGGAGGACTTGGAAGAACTGGTTAAGGAGCTCGACAAGGTCAAGTCACAATGGTTGCTAGAGGATAAGCCAAAGACATTCTCGTGGCGCTCCATGTCCAGCGGCTCTGGTACTTCACATTCCAGATACTTCGGGTACTGAGAGGCTTGACAATATCGGTCAGGATGGCAGTCATCTTCGTAGTCTGCTTCGGGGAATAGCAGTCAGTCCTTTCGGGGAGTTCACCATTCGCAGGGGTCGGGCGGAGGCACTAAGAAGTTGGAAGACTCCTCCTTTGGCCCCCCCACCCTCCCACTGACAGGCAGGGGGCCCATTCCAGGGTGCCACAGTCAGAGGGCAGTGCCGGATCTTTTACCAATGCCTGGGTGTTAGAGGTTGTCTGTTGGGGTGACGCCCTAGATCTCACTCGGCCCATTTGGTACATCTTTATGGTCTATCCCTGCAGGTTGATGCCCAAGCTCCAGATGGTGGGCGTCATGCTGCAATGGCCACTGCACCTTTGGGTTCTGCCCAAGAAATGTTGCAGGGGCACCACTCCATCTACTTCATGGTTCCCAAAAAGGATGGCACCTTCCTCCCGATTCTCAATCTTCAAGGAGTCAACTGCAGCTTGCATGTCCCCCATTTTCATATGGAGACACTATGCTCGGTCATTCAGTCAGTCATGCCAGGAGAGTTCCTGGCAGTCCTGGTGCTGACAGAGGCATATTTATGCATCCCCATTCATAAGAACCATCCACGCTTTCTCTAGTTTGCCATTCTGGGGTAACGTCTTGAGCCGCCCCTGAGCACGGGCCACTCGTACTGGCGTTATGTATAAAGTAGTTTATAATTCGTTTCCTGGTCATTGATAGCCACTGAGCTTCTCCAGAGCCTGCTCTCAGACTGCTACCATTGCTGTTCAGTATATGAGAGATGCAATTCTTGCGTCCACTGGGCTCTGTGCCTGCCCTCCCCAAAGTGCTGTCTCTGTAATTCTGCATACAAGGCCGCAATAAGGCCTTTAGTGCAAGTGCGTTCCTCACATAGGCGTTCAACATCAATCAAATCTCAAGCAACTTGCTGCTTGACATCCTGACTCCCCACCCAATGTGCCACCTGCACATAGTGATAAACATGGTGTTCTGGTATATCAAATTCCTCCTGCAATTCACGAAAAAAGCAAAGAACACCATCCTCAAATAACTGACCCACATGTGTGAGTCCCTTATGCCCCCACTGTCCAAAAGCCATAACACTCACACCTGTAGGGAAGGCATTACTATGAACTATGGGTGCTAATGGGGACAATATCACCCCCTGTGGCAAAAATAGCAATCCCAGCAACAGAGAATATGGGTTATATATGGATTATCAGTACAAATACCCTCCCCGCAACCTAGCGCAAAGCCACAATCGGTCATCCAGCCCAGGCCCTCCCGCCAGGTCCATCTCCATTTTCACCCAGTACTTCAAGCTAGCAGGATTCATCCACTCCACCCCTGTACTACATTGTGCCGCCGCATAGTACCAATGAAGATTAGGGACCCCCATTCCCCCCGTCCCTGGATAAGCATATAATATCTGGTGAGTGATTCGAGGGCGTTTAAATTTCTATATGAATTTCATTATCAATGCTTGTCAGGACTCCAAGACCCCACGAGGTAGGGGTATGGGGAGTACCTTAAAAAGATATAGGAACCATGGAACTACCACCATTTTTGTTACAGCAATGCGTCCAAACCATGACAGCATCAAGACCGTCCAGATCTCCAAATCCCTTTTAACCTGCTGAAGCAAGGGTTCAAAGTTTGCCCGATACCCTGCAGCCCTATCTACCATGAGATATACACCCAGATAGTGAAGGGCTTTATCCACCCATCAAAAAAGAAGAACTGCTTTCAATTGTGTGCACACCGCTTCCTCGACACCCACATTTGAGATTTCCAATTTAGCATAATTAATTTTAAACCCTGAAACAAGTTAAAAAGCTGCAGAGATTTGCATTGCACAGGGAAGGGATTTTCGGGGATTAGTTAGGGACAGTATAATATCGTCCGCAAAAAGTGCTATCTTGTACTTATGAGAGCCCACCCTTACTCCAGCTATGTCAAGGTGCTCGCAAAAGCATTGCACCAATGGTTCCATTACTAATGCTAACAACAGTGGGGATAATGGGCACACCTGTCAAGTATCTCTTTCCAATTCAAAACTCTTCAATTGACCCCCATTGACTTGGATGCTGGCTTGGGGCCTCTGGTAAAGACTATGCACCCACCTCAAAAAATGGGGCCCAAACCTCATTTTATCCAAAACACGCCACAAGAAGCCCACTGACTCTATTAAATTCCTTCTCGGCATTGACGCCCACCAAGAGTGCTAGCTGGGAATCATGTCACGCAGCATGGATCACTTGCAGCATCCGTCGAATAGTGTCAGCTGCCTGATAGCCGGGCACAAAAACCAACCTGGTCAGGATGCACCAGGCTTGGAAGAACCTGATTTAGCCGAGCAGCCAGCACAGAGGCCAATATTTTAACGTCCTTAGTTAACAAGGAAATGGGATGGTAGGAAGCTGCCTCTTGGGTTGGCTTACTCAGCTTAGGTATTACCGCAATGACAGCTTCTAGCTGTGAGGAGGGCAGTGATGACACTCACAACCCCTCGTTAAAGAGCATTGCCAAAGTGGGTGCCAAATTAGCACTATATTTTTTATAATACTCTGAGGGGAACCTATCACCACCAGGAGCGCTCCCAGCACTCATTCAATGGATAGCTCCATCCACCTCCTGCACTGTAATTTCTGCCTTGTATAAACCGTGCTTGGTCCCGCAGAGCAGAGGCCCAATGGAAAAAACTCTTGTCCAACCTCCACGTCCACCTCCTATCCCCACCAGGGTCACAAGGAAGGGCAACCCAGCAGGTAGCATAGTCCAGCTACGTTAGAACGCCATGTCCTGCCTCCAACCCTCATCCATCAGGTGCTGATCCAGCAAAAAATAGTCGATACGCGTATGAAGCTGATGGACTGGTGAGTAGTAGGTATAACGTTTTTCCCCTTGGTGAATATCCCTTCAGACATCCCTTAGACCCAAGTCAGTCATAAACATCTGAAGTGCTCAACTTATTCCACTTCCCTCCTGGGTATTCTTCCCCATGGAGTCCAAGTGTGGTATCATATGGGCACTGCAATCCCCACCTAAAAGAACAGGCCCTTTTACAAACTTGGTTAACATAGTTTTTAGCCATGCAAAAAATTGCACCTGGCCCCCATTAAGTGCAGTTTAGTAGAAGCCCACCCAGGAGGACATTCATGAAGAGCCAGCACTGCATCTTATCCTTCCTCACACCTTATGGGCAAAGCCTGATAGAACAGTTTAGCCACTCCACATTTCTTTACATTCTCTTATATACTGTGCTATTCTGCATCAGTGTGGTTTACATTGAACAGGGCAATATAACTTGGTGATAACTATTTTACAGGGAACATGGGCAATGGAGGGTTAAGTGGCTTGCCCAAGACCACAAGGAGCACCTGTGGGACTAGAAACCCCAGTCCTTCTGGCCCAAGGTTGCTGTCCTTTGGTGGGATTTGAACCCCCAACCTTCCAGCCTGACGTACCTTACCCCAACCACTAGGCCACTCCTCCACTGGATGAAATTTTGCACAATGACAAGCATGTTTTTATAAAATAAAGTTCATAAACGTACTTAGAAGAAACAGAGGAGTAAGTATGTCTGCAATTTAACTTTCATGAAGAACATTTGTAAGTACATTCTAGCAAGTTTTGTTCTCATTCAGTGGCTTCACGACTCTTTCTGATCTGTTTCTTGTACTGAAGCAATGGAATATCCCTTGTCACTGTCCAGCAGTAGTCTGCAAAAATTGATTGACTCCATTTACCCTGATACACTCTTTTTCACGGCTGCAATGTCTTGGTAAAATCGTTCTCCATGTTCATCACTTACTGCTCTGCAATTTTATGGGAAAAAAATCTAGATGAGAGTGTAGAAAATGAATCTTTAAGGACATATTGCAACCAAGGTTTTTGTATGCCTTGAGAAGATCTTGAACAATCTCTTGGTAATTATTTGCTTTGTTGTTTCCAAGAAAAGTTTGTGTCACTGATTCAAATGCTATCCATGCAGCCTTTTCCTTTCCATGCAATAAACGAAGAAATTTGCCATCTTGAAGAAGTGCCCGAATCTGAGGGCCAACAAAAACCTCTTCCTTAACTTTGGCATCACTCAGTCTAGGTAATTTACCACTAAGATACCTGAAAGCAGGTTTAGTTTTATCCATCGCCTTGAGAAAGGTTTTTATTAGTCCCAACTAGATGTGCAAGGAAGGCATCAAAATCTTGTTGCTGTCTACAAGTGCTGGAAACAGAATATTTTTGCTTCCAGGATCCAGTGACTGATGGAGTGGCCGGTCTCTTTTGATAAAATGACATTCTCTAGCACGACTATCCCATTCACACAGGAAGCAGCAGTACTTGGTGTATCCACCCTGAAGACCAAGCCAGAGGGCGACCACTTTGAAGTCACCACAGATTGACCATAGATGTTAATCATAGTTTATACATTTCAAAAGTTGTTTCATATTGTCATAAGTCTCTTTCATAAAAGCTGCATGGCCAATAGGAATTGATGGTAGCAAGTTGCCATTATGCAGCAATACAGCTTTAAGACTTGCTTTGGATGAATCAATGAAGAGCCTCCAGTCATCTGCACTGTAACTGATATTGAGAGCTGCCATTAAACCTTTTACGTTGTTGCATGCAGCAAGATCACCTTCTTTGAAAAAGAATGACACCAAGTCTTTCTGACGGTCCCTGAAAAAAGAAATTCGAACGTCACCAGCCAGAAGATTCCACTGCTATAGACGGGGACCCAAAAGCTCAGCTTTATTCTTTCTGAGATCCAGATCCCTGACAAGGTCGTTCAATTCACCTTGCATTATGAGTTGTGGCTCATTAGCAGTGGCCAGAAGAAACTCTGGGTCATGTGAGGTTGATGGTTCATGACTACAAACGTCTTCCTCTTCCTCACTTGATTCTAATGATAATGATTCTGACATTTTGGGAATCGGCAAGCCTTCTCCATGAGGCACTGGGCATATTGCAGATGGAATGTTTAGATATTGCATGGTCCACTTACTCTTTCTGGATATGCCTTTCTGAATTGGAGGAACCATGCAGAAGTAGCAATTGCTGACATGATCCGTGGGCTCTCTCCAGATCATTGGAACTGCAAAAGGCATTGATTGCCTTTTCCCATTCATCCATTGCCTGAGATTTGTTGCAGCTGCTTTCATGGCCGAAGCATTTTGGCTGTTGAACAGTATTATTGGGGGGCTTACCCAATGCCCAGTGCACCCTCTCGATCTCCATATTAGCCCCGCGGGTCAAAAGCTCCTCTGCAGTTAAAAGTTCTTTGGCTAACACTCGCACCACCTCGACCAAGTTCTCTGCCCCACCTGCAACTTCCGGTATGCCTCTGAAACGCGCGTTGTTTCTGCGAGCCCGGTGTTCTATGTCATCAATCTTATAAGTAAGTTCCATCGCCTGAGAGCGTTGTCTATCTGCTGTGCATTGCAAATCTGCCAGTATAGTCCTTCATTTTAGTTTCCACCTCCTCCAACTGGTGGCCTAAATGCTTAATGTCTCCGTGGAGCTCCGTGATCGTAGACGTCACCTCCTCCCACATAGATCGAAACCCAGCAGCAATTTCTTCAAAGCCCCTTCGGAGATCACGCTGTAAGAGAATGTGCTGAGGCTGTTTTGTTTGCTTGCTCTAGTTCACTTAGCATGTCCTCTCCAGATTCCTCTGACGCCAGGCTGTTCGGGGAACTGCCATGCGGTCCAGCCCTGCCCATCAGCCGCTGCGAGACGTTTGGTGTTTCCTTCACCTCCGGCAGTTTTGTATTTTTAGCCATTTGCTCCCAGTCACTCCAGGCACTTTCTACTCCAGTTTTTAGTGGCTCACCTGCCCAATTTGGTAATTTTGGAGGCTTTTTGTCTCCTCGGGGTGGTGGTGAAAGTGACTCAAGCCACCATTTGCTTCAGTGATGTCACTTCCCTACTAAACTTTATGCTTTTGCCCTTCAGATGGTTGCAGTTGTTTGTTTCCTTAGCTGGAGAACGAGCCTTAGGAAGGCTTAGCCAGCCCTCCCATGACAATCCCTCTGGGAAGGACTACATCTCCCAGAGTGCACTCTGGCACTCACATTCAGTAATTCCTCCTAGGAAGGTCTACAGTTCCCAGAGTACAATGTAACATTCTCACATAGTAATATCCCCTAGGAAGGACTGCAGTTCCCAGAGTGCACTGTGATACTCCCACACAGTAATACCCACTAGGAAGGACAACAGCTCCTGAGAGTGCACTGTGACATTCCCACACAGTAATAACCCCTAGGAAGGACTACAACTCCCAGAGTGCACTGTGACACTCCTACACAGTAATGCCCCCCTAGGAAAGACTACAACTCCTGCACTGTGACACTCCCACATAGTAATCCCACCTAGGAAGCACTACAGCTCCTGATAGTGCACTTTGACACTCACACACAGAAATACACTCTAGGAAAGACTACAAGTCCTGCACTGTGACACTCCTGCACAGTATCCCACCTAGGAAGGACTACAGCTCCCAGAGTGCACTGTGACACTCCCACACAGTAATATCCCCTAGGAAGGACTACAGCTCCCAGAGTGCACTGTGACACTCCCATAGAGAAACTGTAGTTTATTTGTATATTATATTGTGCATATAATATCTTTTTTCTATAGATCAGACATGTGAAATCCCCCAGGGCATTCTGTTGTTAGTAATTCCTCTCTCCTTCCCTGCTTTTATCTGCCTGAATATCTTGGGAAGTGGATCTGTGACATGACCCAGCATTAGTACAGCCTCTTTCACAGGCTTCCCGGGTCTGGGGGAGGGCACTCGGTCTCCAGCCTCCCTCCCTTTGTCTCTGTTGTCACTTCCTCCCACTGAAGCCGCCGGGAAAGAGGCTTCTTACTAGCAGCACCAGCAAAATTCACACCACCAGCTTTGCAAAGAGGGAATCAAGGCGTGTTGCAGAGAAGGGCAGGAGAATGGCTGCAGGGTTTTCTGCTCAGCAGGTATGAGACTGGAAGGAGGCGGGCAGCAGGGGAGACAATGCCACAGCCTCGGAGACACACACACGCTGCATGGGGCAAGCAGAAGGGGAAATGAATCCGGAAATACTCAATCCAGGAAAGAAATTCAAGAAGTTCTGCTCTTTATTCCTTGCAAGCCTCTGAGGCTCTTCCTCCTCATTCCCCTCCCGTGATACTCAAAGTTTCTGCTTCCTGCAATGTCTTTGGATTCTCTTTTCCTTTCTCGCTCTTTCTTTTGCACAATTTCTTTTGTGTCAATTTGCAGAAAATAAGACCCAGATACACATGCACAGAGGTGGACATTCAGACTTTTACACTTCATTTTCTGCACACATCCAACAGACAGCTAAATCCTGTCTCTTCTTTCTCTGTAACACTGGCAAAATTTGTCCCTTCCTTTTTACATACACACTAAGGGGTATGTTTACTAAAGGGCGCTAACATGCGCTCGGCAATAATGTGCAGGATGCCATAAAAGGAGTGGGCTTTCCGGTCTAAACGTAGCAAACCGGGAGTACCGTGCAATAATTTGTGCGGTGCACATTATCGGGCGAAAGAGGGAGCAGCGAGCATCAACGCTCATTAATCTTAAGTAGGCGCACTGACCTACAAATACAGTAACAGAGCTGTAGTACAATGACAGGGGTGTTTGGACCCATAGGTGGATTATATACCACCACCCAACCCCTCTGTGGCTCAGGGTGGGAGACAGAATTCCCCCACCAACAGATCCACATTCTACCTCCCTGCAACACTGGCAGTGGAGGAGGAGGGGGGGGGGCAATCAACCCCAGTCATGCTGGGGAACAGACACCCTAAAAGACAGCCAATGCAGAGCTGTACACATCTCTAAGGCAATGGCAGAAAGAGAGTAGGCCTGGAAATGCTCAGCTGCCCCCACCACCATCTGACATTCTCCAGCAGTAAGCACAGTGAGTCACCAGCCACTGCACACACAGTACATGATCCTGGAGGAGATGTGTGCACCAAAAGCTGGGATGTGAGTACACCCACCAAGCAGATAAGTCAGTGAATAGGCCCCAGAGAGAAGGACCTATATATTTCACTTAAAAGAAATACAATATAGCACTATGGGGGAGCCTACCAAGTGTCAGTGCAGGTTGTGGCCAGGCACTACAATTTATTTATTTATTTTATTTATTTAATACACACTTATATACCGCTGCTTCCAGCGATCAGCAGCGGTTCAATTCTTCTTTTGGGGATGTCAAATCAGGACAGGGAGGGGACAGTAATTACATAGATCCGAGGGGAGGTCACAGCACACAGGGTTAGTGTCATGGGGGGATGCGTTATACATATTTACATTTATACATACATATTTACACATTTCTTGACTACAATTGTACAATTACTCTTTTTTGAAATTACACCTTTTTCATGTTTATATATTTGGATTATACATTTTTGGATTACACATTTTTGTATTATACATCTTCACATATTTCTACATAAAGTGGTATCCAACGCATATAATTATCTGCTTGCTTTGCTACGATTCATTGGCACTTGAGAGTCATGGCTGATTGTAATAGCATTTGAATAGGTGGGTTTTTAACTCTTTCCTGAAGATTGTAATGTCCGTGATTAAGCGCAGATCAAAAGGTAGTTGATTCCATATTGTTGGTGCAGAGAATGAGAAGGCTCTTCGAGCTGTACTTGTTTTTACTGTTCTGATGGTGGTGGGGACCTGTAGGGTGCCCAAGTTGGTATTTCTTCTGTCTCTATTTGCAGGTTGTGTGCTGATAAGGGTGGTCAGGAATGAGGGGGCTATGTTATTGATAAGTTTGAATGCGGTTACTAGCATCTTGTACTGTATCCTCGCTGCAATTGGAAGCCAATGTAGGTTTATTAGTATGGGGGTGATGTGTTCTGCAATGCTTGTTCCCATTATGATCCTGGCAGACACGTTTTGAGCCAACTGAAGGATATTTATTGATTTCTTGGGCAGACCTTGAAGGATGGCATTACAGTAGTCCAGATGTGGCATAATGAGCGCTCGAGCCACTGACCGGAAGCCATTGCCCTATGCCCTGTGCTGACGCATCCAGGCCAGGCCATCCTGTCCAGGCTATACCCACGGTACCTTGCTCCTCATTATGCACATTGGCAGGCCAATACTGGCAACAGTGCTAGCAGTTGGGCTGTGGAGGGTGTTGGCAGCCACCACACTGGATAGACAGACACACACTCCACACACCTATGCCAGCATTGTGCAACTATAGAGGTGTTTGGCAGCCCTGGCCACCGCACCAGTCCTGGGAACAGTGCAGGCATGGCTATGGTACGCAATACTTTTGGGGTCACTCCCCAGGGTGGTAAACACTGTCAGACACAAGACCTGTAGCACACTCCACAGACATCAGAAAGGTTGCTATGCTGCAGCTCAATTAGAAAATTGAACTTAACTTCGGAATTGCTATCTGCCAGTGATCATAGCAAATTTTTGATAGCTGTGTACTGTATTCCCAGGTTTAGGGTGGCATTGCTAAGGTATGTAAGTACTAGTATTGGGAGATGTACACAGGGCCCAAAACCCTGCCTCTCCAGGAAGCTTAGGATAATGGAGCCTGTGGGTGCAGGTGTGTCTGCCCCTGTTGGCCGCTGCTCTAGGGCAGAGGTGCTCAACTCCAGTCCTGGTGGGCCAAATACTGTTCGGGTTTTCATGCTGTCCATAATGAATATGCATATCTGCATACCATGGGGGCGGTGCATAGAAATGCAGCACAGCCATATTTATTAGAGGCAGCATGGAACCTGAATGGGGTTTGGCCCTCCAGGACTGCATTTGGGAGACTCGCTCTAGGTAATGCGCATCTTTATGGTGTCTGTGCTCCGTAGGGTAAAATGTAGGCGTTATCTGCAATAAAGGTTCTGTCTGAATTAGCATGTTTTAGTAGTGGGTAAAATATGGGGACTGGGTTGGCAGGAACTGCAGCTGGGACTTGAACCTGTGACCTTCTACTCCTGAACACACTGGCTGTGTGCACTACACCACCATGTTGCCACAGAGACAGTGCATTCCCTGGGGATACCATGATTATGCCAGTTGTCATGATCTTTGTCTTCTTTATATTAAGGTGCAGGCACATTTTGAGACTATGTTCTTTGATTGTGAAAAGCAAATGTTTCAGATCATCTTCACTTTCAGCCAGTAATGTGGTATCATCAGCATAGCGAAGGTTGTTGATGAGTCTTCCACCAATCTTCACACCTCTGTTGTCTTCATACAATCCTGCTTCTGTGATGATTTGTTCTCCATATAAATTAAACAGGTAGGGGGAAATTATGCAGCCTTGTCTTACACCTTTGCTTATTTTAAACCATTCTATTTCTCCTTGTTCCGTTTGAACTGCTGCTTCTTGATCAATGTACAGATTGTGCAAGAGTATGATCAGGTGTTCTGGTATACCCATGCTTCTTAATGTGGCCCAGAGTTTCTCATGGTTTACACAGTCAAAAGCCTTGCTATAGTCTATAAAGCACAAATAGATATCCTTTAGGTATTCTTTAGTCTTTTCAAGGATCCATCTCACATCCGCAATGATGTCTCTCGTTCCTCGCCCTTTCCTGAACCCTGCTTGCACTTCAGGTAGTTCTTATTCCAGGTATGGTTGTAGTCTCTTTTGAATAATCTTCAGTAGAATCTTGCTGGTATGTGGGATCAGAGCGATTGTGCGATAATTTCCACAGTCAGTTGGATCACCTTTCTTAGTATTGGTATAAACACAGATCTTTTCCAGTCAGTTGGCCATGATGTTCTCTTCCATATTTCTTGGCAAAGCCTTGTAAGTATGGCAACAGCTGCATCAGATTGCTGTAATACTTCTATGGGAATGCTATCAATGCTTGGTGCTTTGTTCTTTGATAAGGCTTTCAATGCTGCTTTAACTTCTTCTTTCATCACCAATGGTTCCCGATCATAAGGTACAGGTTGAAACGGCTGTTGGTCCACTTGATCTTTATCATATAAAAACTCTGTATATTCCTTCCACCTTTTCTTGATCTTCTCAGCATCATTCAACATAGAACCTTGAGCATCTTGTAACATTCCAATTCGAGGCTGGAACTTTTTCTTTAACTCTCGTAGCTTTAGGAAAGCCAATCTTGTTCTTCCTCTAAAGGTTTCTGCTTCTATTTCCTTGCATGCGTCGTTGTAGTACTTTTCCTTGTCCTGTCTTGCTGCACGTTGGAAATCTCTGTTGAGTTCTGTTATTGTCTTTCTTTCTCCTCTGGCTTTAGCTTCTCTGTGTTTCTGGGCAATTTTCAGAGTTTCTTCCGTCAACCATTTTGGCTGTTTTTGCTTTTTCACCTTTTGTAGAGACTTCTCGCTTTCTTCCAACACAACCTTCTTGATGTCATTCCATAACTCTTCTGGAGCTCTGTCATTTGTATCTAAAGCAGCAAATTGATTTTGCAGGCAGTCTTTAAATTCCAGTGGTATATTCTCAAGGTCATATTTTGCTGCATTCATGAGTGGTTTGCTCTTTTTCAACTTTAGCTTGAGTTTGCATACTAGTAGTTGATGATCTGTACCACAGTCAGCTCCAGGTTTTATCTTTGTTGATGTTATAGAACTTTTCCATCGTTGACTTCCACAGATGTAGTCAATTTGATTTTTATACAATCCATTGGGTGAAGTCCATGTGTACAGTCGCCGCTTGTGTTGATGGAAGAAGGTGTTTGAGATGAATAGATTGTTGGTCTTGCAGAATTCTATCAGTCTTTCTCCAGCTTCATTTCTGTTGCCAAATCCATATTTTCCAACTACTTTGTCTTCTTCTTTGTTGCCAACTTTTGCGTTCCAGTAACCCATGATTATCAGGATATCCTTTTTGCATGTTCTGTCAATTTCAGCTTGTACTTGTTCATAGAACTCTTCAATTTCATTCTCTTCTGCAGCTGTTGTTGGGGCATATACTTGAATTACAGTTGTGTTGATAGGCATTCCTCGTAGATGAATAGAGATTAAGCGTTCGCTGACTGCATTGTATTTCATTACAGTTCTTGCAAGTTTCTTCTTTATTATAAATGCAACACCATTTCTTCTTTCTTTCATTTCCAGCATAGTACACCATGTGATCATCTGATGCAAAGTGCCCGATGCCAGTCCATTTCAGTTCGCTGACACCCAACAGATCAAGTTGTACACGTTCCATTTCATTCTTGACCACCTCCAACTTCCCTTGTTTCATGCTTCATACGTTCCATGTTTCAATGCGTAAGACATCTTTACAGCTTCTGACTCTCATTTCATGCGCAGCTACATCAGCAGTCAGACGTCCCGAGGGCTTTGATCCAACCACATCATAAATGCTGGCTTTACTCTGAGAAGTCTTCGACTCTTCCCCGGTAGCTAGTTGAGTGCCTTCCGACCTGGGGGTCTCATCTTCCAGCACTATAGCACAATTTGTTTTGTTGTAACTATCCATTGGGTTTTCATGGCAAGATACAGAAGTAGATTGCCGGGCCTTTCTTCCGCGCAGTTTAAGTTTGGTGTTGTTGCCGTTGTCACAGAAAAGTGATCCTCCGCCGTCAACACTATCCCATTCTGTTGCTGCCCAGATGGGTGGTTTGTCTTGGTCTGGCACCTCCAGCTGAGACCAGTCCATCTTGGGAGACCCTGCCAGTAGTTAAACTACCGATAGTATAGCTCTCAGCATCACTGATGCACACAAGCCCTCACAGCTCATTCACACCGTGCCACCCAACAGATCCAGAAGACCAACAGCTGTAAACTCTCTAATAATTCCTAAGGCCTTGACAAAATGCAACATAACAACGGTGAATACGGCCTTCAGATTTTGCGCCCCAAGATGCTGGAATGCTCTACCACCTGACATTTGTGCTATCGTTGACCTATCTCAGTTCAGGAAGGCACTCATATATCACCTGTTCCTCAAATATTACCCAGCCAGCAATGTTGCTTCTTCTGCTCTTGTAGATTTTATGTATATAGTTCACTCATGTTATCCTAGTTTTTTTTCACACCTGTCTCTTGTAGATATTTTATGTATATAGTTCACCCATGTTATCCAAGTTTGTACACCTGTTCTCTGTAAAACCGAACAGCCTGTTGTTCTGGTCATTTTGTTTTACTGTAAACCGCGCTGATATTGAATAGTGCTGTATATAAAAAATTGTAATAAAATAAAAAATTGTAATAAATAAATATGACAAGCTGCAAACCAAGTGAGGGAATAATCTATTAATCTAGGCGGCGCTATTTCCCACATACTGTAATATTATCTTTCAAGGCATACCAAACTCAACCATCCACCCTTTCCAACTTTCACTTAACATGAATACTACCCAACGCAAATAAAGCCACAGAACACATTACACCTCTTCTCAAACAACTGCATTGGCTTCCAATAAAGAAACACATTAAATTTAAATCCATCTTCACAACCTTCAAAGTCCTAAACAGCTCCTCATCACCATACCCCCAAAGGGGAGAGGGTGACTAGCAAGGAGGAGGTTGCAATAATCTAGATGGGAGGTAACTAAAGAGTGGATAAATGTCTTAGGGGTATGTTTACTAAAGGGCGCTATTTGCGCTGCTTTCACGTTATCGAGCGATAAGGTACCTTATTGCCCAATAATGGCGCCTTACCGGGCGATAAGGTACCTTAGCGTGCGATAATGCGCGCAGCGGCGCAAACGAGCGCTGAAGGCGGAGAAAGGCTCACCGGAGGGCGGAGGAAGGCTCACCAGGGGCGGAGGAAGGCTCTCCAGGGGCGGAGAGAGAGGGTCAATGGGTGGAGAGTGGGAGGGGAGAGGCTCCCTGCACACTAATGCCGTGGAATCCAGGGCTGAAAACTAACGCCAGTGAAACCCTGGCATTAGAGCAGATTTAAAGGGAAAAGAAACCATTTCCGTCAACAATGTACAGCAAAACCAGGGAAACCTACAAAAAGTGATAAGTGTGATACATGTGCATGGAACAAAAGGACAAATAAACATTGAAAATGACCTCAACAAAATGGAAAAAAAACATAACCAAGCTGGCCAATAGTGATATTAATGGGAAACATCAAAAAACACTACTAAAAAAGCTCCAAAATAAAGATATTAATTTTGGAAGGTCTATGCTCTGTCCCCATACAAGGTGAATGATCCCACAGTGAAATAGTGCTGATCAGGGTTTTCCCTTTCCATTGGACAAGTGTCCTATGGCGTGCACATGTTCCGCAACAGCAGGGCGGGCATGTCAGAACGGGCAACTGGACAGATGCTGGAAAAGGGGACACAGAGGTCTGCAGGCGGGACATGCTGTGGTGCAGCTGGGCCACAGTGCGGACTAGGGTGATGCCAGGGTGGCCCATAGGAATGCTGACACAGTAGAGCAGCCAGACAGCAACTGATGAGGCCCAACATGGACACGAGTGTGTTTCCACAGCGTCACAGGGGATAGTACCCAGCAGGTACCCCAAGGGCACAGAACATTGGCAGGCGGTGCAGGGGGGAAGCGTGGTCAGCTATGCAGGCACCTCTACCCCAGAACCCGCACCATAGGTAGTCACCTACCCACACACTGGATGGCCTGAGACTGCGCACCACCAGCAGAAGGGCATGTCAGCATGGTGGCGGAGGGGTACTGGTGGTGGAGGGGGCAGTGGCAGCTGCCCAGAGCAGACCATGGCCTAGCCCTGTGTAGGTGGGTGCCATGCACTGCAACAGACAGGCCCTGTCTAATGAACAGTCATGGTATCTCCAGGGAATGAACTGTCCCTGTGGCAACAGTGTGGTGCAGTACGCACAGCCAGTGTGCTCAAGAGCAGAAGGTCACGCAGGTTCAAGTCCCCGCTGTGGTTCCTGCCAACCCAGCCCCCATGTTTTACTCACTACTAAAACGTGCTAATACAGACAGAACCTTTAGTGCAGATGACATAGACATGCCCAAAACACCTACATTTTACCCTACAGAGCACAGACACCATAAACATGCACATTACCTACAGCAGAGTCTCCCAAATGCAGTCCTGAAGGTACATACACCATTCAGGTTCCATGCTGCCTCTAATAAATGTGGCTGTGCTGCATTTCTATGCACCGCCCCTATGGTATGCAGATGTATCTCATGCATATTCATTAGGGACAGCATGAAAACCCGAACAGTGTTTGGCCCACCAGGACTGGAGTTGGGAACCCCTGCCCTAGAGCAGCGGCCAACAGGGGCAGAAACACCCGCACCCACAGGCCCCATTATCCACAGCCTCCTGGAGAGGCCGTATGTTGGGCCCTGCGTGCATCTCCCAATACTAGCACTTGCATACCTTAGCAATGCCGCCCTAAAACCCAGGAATACGGTACACAGATATCAAAAGGTTGCTATGATTACTAGCACATAGCAATTCCTAAGTTTAGCACAATCTGCTCAGTGAGCTGTATCATACCAACCTCTCTGGTGTCTGTGGAGTGTGTCTCAGGTCTGGTATCTGACAGTGTCCACCACCCTGCGGAGTGACCCCAACAGTACTGCATACCATAGCTATGCCTGCACTGTGCCCAGGACTGGTGCGGTGGCCAGGACTGCCAAAAGCCTCTATAGTTGCACAATGCTGGCATAGGTGTGGGAGTGTGTGTCTGTCTATCCAGGGTGTGGTGGCTGCTAACACCTTCCTCAGCCCACACTGCTTGCACTGGTGCCAGTGTTAGCCTGCCATTGTGCATAATGAGGAGCAGAGTACTGTGGGTATAGCCTGGACAGGGTGGCCTGGCCTGGATGCATCTGCACAGGGCATAGGGCAATGGCTGGGACATTGTAGTGCCCGACCACCACCTGCATAGACAGGGTGGCCACAGCATGTCCTGCTGGGAGGTCACTCTCACCCTGACTGTGCAGTGACCATGGCATGGCTGGGTCCCCTATAGTGCTATACAATGTTTCTCTTAAGTGATATATATGGGTTCTGTTTTCTGGGGCCTAATAACTGACTTATCTGCTTGGTGGGTGTGCTCACATCCCAGGTTTGGGTGCACAGATCTCCTTCAGGAACATGCACTATGGTCTAGCTAGCAGACTTTCTGCAGTTTGTATGTGTGTGGCTGGAACACCTTGCAGGATGCAGCGGCTGGTGACTCACTGTGCTTGCTGCTGCAGAATGTCAGATGGTGGTGGGGGGCAGCTGTGCATTTCCAGGCCTACGGTCTGTCTGCCATAGCCTTATTTATGGATGTGTACAGATCTGCATTGACTGCCCTGTAGGGTGTCTATTCCCCAGCAGGACTGGGGTTGATGGCCCTCTCTACTGTCACCATTGCAGGGGGGTAGAATGTGGATCTGTTGGTGGGAGATCCTGTCCCCCACCCTGAGCCACAGAGGGTGGGTTGGATGGTGGTACGTAATCCACCTGTGGGTCCAAACAACCCCCTTCACTTAATACATGTGACCATCGCACCCACACAGGGTATGCACTTTTCTGGGTGCATCATAGTCCACAAGGGCTAGATGTGAAATACAGATGGACACAGGCATATCCTAGGGGTGTTTGCAAGGACTACCTATCACACATTGGCACTGATGGGGACCTGCAGCATAGCCTATCTCAGCAAAGCCAGGTGCTGCAAAAATGGTGCTGGGCACCCCACCTCACCCTCAGGGTGAGCACAGAACCCACACTCTGTGACGGTCTGTAGCTACTCTGTACCACTAACACACACCGTCGGCACCCCCTACCAGGCTGAGGTGCTATGGGGTGCATACCCCATCTTGTGATCATCTTTAGACTGCTGATTTGCATGTGCTGTGCATCCTGGGTACGGGTGGGTTGACCCTATCCTGGTAACCACAGCAGAATGTTTGTGTGGTGCCGTGCAGTCCTCCTGTAGCCAGCCAGGGGTTTGTTAGCAGCTGTAGCCCACTGGTTACTTCACTGCCCATAGAGTCAGAGGTCATGGGTTCAAAACCCACAGTTGGGTTCATTGATAGGGCTGTCTGAGGCATTGTCTATTTTTAATGTACATTAGTGCTGCCAGCAGAAACTCCCTCAGAGTACTGTCACCTTAGGGTGCCTCATAAAGCGCCTTATAAGGTGCCTTATACGGTGCCCTATAAAGCGCCTTATAAGGTGCCCTATAAAGCGCCTTATAAGGTGTCCTATAGTGGACATTATAGGGTGCCTTGGTAGACAGCGCACTTTATAATGTTCCCTATGGAGTGCCTTCTAGGGTGCCTTATGTGGCACCTTAGGTTACGCCACTGTGAGGGAGTGTTTGCCTGCAGCACTAATTAAAGTAAAACTAAAATTCCTCACAACCCGATACTTAAACATAATGCCTCAGCCAGCCTTATTCATTAAGCACACTGGGAATTCAAACCCATGACCCCTGTACCATCAGTCAGTGTAGTAACCATTGTGCTACAGCTCTGTTTCTGTGTTTGCATGTCTGCGCATCTTTTAAGATTAACGCGCGGTAACATGCGACGGCTCCCTCTATCATGTAATGCTCGTTAATGTATGGCGCCTTGTAACGCGTGTTATCGGTAACGATGTACCGCCCCTGTCCTTATTTGGGTATTTCTGCCTCTACCACGGATCCTAACGCAAATGGCATTACCGCAGTTTAGTAAACATACCCCTATATGTCATATGGAGGCAGCTCCCTGACTTTTTAACAATTTTTGGCTCTCATGATCCACACAGTATGCCTTCTGGCTTTGGGTTTCTGTTCTTTCTCTGAGTCCTTATCATAAAGGACCACAAAGATAAGGCGGGGGGGTGGGGAGGGGAGAGAGGAGTTTTTACTTAGTGGCTCTTAGGGGTATGTTTACTAAAGGGCGCTATTAGCGCTGCTGTCACATCGGGCGATAAGGTACCTTATCGCGTGATAATGGCGCTTTACCGGGCGATAAGGTACGCAGCAGTGCAAATGAGCTCTGAGGGCGGAGAGAGAGGGTCAATGGGTGGAGAGTGGGAGGGAAGAGGCTCCCTGCACACTAACGCTGTGGATTCCGGGTCTGAAAACTAACGCCAGTGAAACCCTGGCGTTACAGCAGATTTAAAGGGAAGAGAAACCATTTCCGTCAGCAATGTACAGCAAAGCCAGGGAAACCTACAAAAAGTGATAAGTGTGATACATGTGCACGGAACAAAAGGGCAAATAAACATTGAAAATGACCTCAACAAAATGGAAAAAAAAAACATAACCAAGCTGGCTAATAGTGATATTAATGGGAAACAGCAAAAAACACTACCGAGAAAGCTCCAAAAAAAAAATATTAAATTTGGAAGAATCTATGCTCTGTCCCCATACAAGGCGAATGATCCCACAGTGAAATAGCGCTGAGCAGGGTTTCCCCTTGTTATTGGACAGGTTTCTTAGGGTGTGCACATGTTCCGCAACAGCAGGGTAGGCATGTCGGAACGGGCAACTGGAAAGATGCTTGAAAAGGGGATACAGAGGGCTGCAGGCGGCACATGCTGTGGTACAGCTGGGCCACAGTGCGGACTAGGGTGATGCCTAGGTGGGCCATAGGAATGCTGAAACAGTAGAGCAGCCAGACAGCAACTGATGAGGGCCCAACATGAGCATGAGTGTGTCTCCCACAGTGTCACAGGGGATAGTACCCAGCAGGTACCCCCAAGGGCACAGAACATTGGCAGGCGGTGCTGGGGGGAAGCGTGGATGTCTATGCAGGCACTCCTACCCCAGAACCCGCACCATAGAAAGCCGCCTACCAGCAAACTGGATGGCCTGAGACTGCGCACCACCAGCACCACCAGCAGAAGGGCATGTCAGCATGGTGGCGGAGGGGTACTGGTGGTGGAGGGGGCAGTGGCTGCTGCCCACAGCAGACTATGGCCTAGCCCTGTTTAGGTGGGTGCCGTGCACTGCAACAGACAGGCCCTGTCTAACGAACAGTCATGGTATCTCCAGAGAATGAACTGTTCATGTGGCAACAGTGTGGTGCAGTACGCACAGCCAGTGTGCTCAAGAGCAGAAGGTCACAGGTTCAAGTCCCCGCTGTGGTTCCTGCCAACCCAGTCCCCATATTTTATCCACTACTAAACCGTGGTAATAAAGACGGAACCTTTATTGCAGATAACATAAACATGTCTCAAATGCCTATAGTTTACCCTTCAGAGCACAGACACCATAAACATGCGCATTACCTAGAGCAGAGTCTCCCAAATGCAGTCCTGGAGGGCCAAAAAACCATTCAGGTTCCATGCTGCCTCTAATAAAGATGCCTGTGCTGCATTTCTATGTGCCGCCCCCTTGGTATGCAGATGTATCTCATGCATATTCATTAGGGACAGCATGAAAACCTGAACAGTGTTTGGCCTACCAGGACTGGAGTTGGGGACCTCTGCCCTAGAGCAGCGACCAACAGGGGCAGAAACACCCGCACCCACAGGCTCCATTATCCAAAGCCTCCTGGAGAGGCAGGATGTTGGGCCCTGCGTGCATCTCCCAATACTAGCACTTGCATACCTTAGCAATGCCACCCTAAACCCAGGAATACGGTGCACAGATATCAAAAGGTTGCTATGATTACTGGTAGATAGCAATTCCTAAGTTAAGCACAATCTGCTCATTGAGCTGTAGCATACCAACCTCTCTGATGTCTGTGGAGTGTGTTTCAGGTCTGGTGTCTGACAGTGTTTACCACCCTGGGGAGTGACCCCAACAGTATTGCATACCATAGCCATGCCTGCACTGTGCCCAGGACTGGTGCAGTGGCCAGGGCTGCCAAAAGCCTCTATAGTTGCACAATGCTGGCATAGGTGTGGGAGTGTGTGTCTGTCTATCCCAGGGGTGGGGAACCCTGGTCCTGGAGAGCCGCAGACCAGTCAAGTTTTCGGGATATCTCTAATGAATATGCATGAGATATATATGCATTAGAGATATCCTGCCAACCTGTCTGGTTTGTGGCCCTCCAGGGCTGGATTTGAAGACCCCTGCCTTACACCTCTGTCATTTAAGATTGTGAGTGGGCAAGGTGCAGATGTCCTAGACATTGAAAGGGTATATAGAATGTGTCACATTCCTCCTCGATTCTCACCACCACCAAAAAGTTGTCTAATAGACAATA
The DNA here is from genome assembly GCA_033557465.1 of Ichthyophis bannanicus. Taxonomy (NCBI): domain Eukaryota; kingdom Metazoa; phylum Chordata; class Amphibia; order Gymnophiona; family Ichthyophiidae; genus Ichthyophis; species Ichthyophis bannanicus. Next base: position 45,479,231 of record CM066031.1, read on the forward strand.
TTTTGGTGGTGGTGAGAAGTGAGGAGGAATGTGACACATTCTATCTAACCTTTTTGATGTCTTGGACATCTGCACCTTGCCCACTCACAATCTTAAATGACAGAGGTGTAAGGCAGGGGTCTCCAAATCCAGCCCTGGAGGGCCACAAACCAGTCAGGTTGGCAGGATATCTCTAATGCATATATATCTCATGCATATTCATTAGGGATATCCCAAAAACCTGACTGGTCTGCGGCTCTCCAGGACCAGGGTTCCCCACCCCTGGTCTATCCAGTGTGTGGTGACTGCCAACTCCTTACTCAGCCCACACTGCTTGCACTGTTTCCAGTGTTAGCCTGCCAATGTGCATAATGAGGAGCAAGGTACTGTGGGTATAGCCCTGACAGGGCGGCCTGGGCAGGATCTATCTGCACAGGCATAGGGCAATGGCTGGGACATTGTAGTGCCTGGCCACCACCTGCACGGACAGGGTGGCCACAGCATGTCCTGCTGGGAGGTCACTGTCACCCTGACTGAGCAGTGACCACGGCATGGCTAGGTTCCCCCATAGAGCTTTATAGTGTTTTTTTTAAGTGATATTTGTGGGTTTTCTTTTCTGGGGCCTAATCACTGATTTATCTGCTTGTTGGGTGTGCTCACATCCCAGTTTTGGGTGCACACATCTTCTCCAGGAGCATGCACTGTGGACTAGCTAGCAGACTGTTGGCAGTTATATGTGCATGGCTGGAACACCTTGCAGGGTGCAGTGGCTGGGGACTCACTGTGCTTCCTGCTGGAGAATGTCACATGGTGGTGGGGCAGCTGAGCAGTTCTAGGCCTACTGTTTGTCTTTCTGCCATTGCCTTATCGATGTGTACAGATCTGTACTGAGTGCCTGTAGAGTGTCTGTTCCCCAGCAGGACTGGGGTTGATAGTCCCCTCTACAGCCACCATTGCAGGGAGGTAGAATGTGGATCTGCTGGTGAGACCCTCTACTGCCACCATTGCAGGGAGGTAGAATGTGGATCTGCTGGTGAGAGATCCTGTTTCCCACCCTGAGCCACAGAGGGCAGGTTGGGTGGTGGTACATAATCCTCCTATGGGTCCAAACACCCCCCTTCACCAACAGCATGTGACCATGGCACTGACACAGAATATGTACTATTCTGGGTGTATCATAGCTCATAAGGGCTAGACTATGACTCAGAAATTCAGATGGACCCAAGGTTTGTCTGCAAGAACTATCTAGCTCACACACTGGCACTGATGGAAACCTGCAGCATGGCCTACTTCAGCTATGAAATGTGCTGTGGACCTGGTGCTGGCCGCTCCACCTCATCCTCAGGGTGAGCACAGTACCCACACAATGTGACGGTCTGTAGCTTATCTGTGCCAGTAGCACGCATGGTCAGTACCCCCTACCAGGCTGAGGTTCTGTGGGGGTGCACACGGTTAGTTCCCCCTACCAGGCCGAGGTGCTGTGTGGGTGCATACTCCATCTTGTGATCATCTGTAGACTGCTGATTTGCATGTGCAGTGCATCATGGGTATGGGTGGGTTAACCCTATCCTGGCAACCACAGCAGACAGTTTGTGTGCTGACCTGCAGCCCTTCTGTAGCCAGCCAGGGGTGTGTTGATAACTGTAGTACACTGGTTACTTCACTGCCTGTAGAGCCAGACATCATGGGTTTGATCCCACAGTGGTGTTATTTGATAGGGTTGTTTGAGGCATTTCCTTTTTTAATGTAGATTAGTGCTGCCAGCAAAAACACTCTCACAGTGCTGTAACCTTAAGGTGCCTCCTAAGGTGCCCATAAAGTGCCCTATAAGGTGCCTTATAAGGTGCCCTATGAAGTGCCTTATAGGGCGCCTTATAAGGCGCCCTGTAATGCGCCTTATAAGGCGTCCTATAAGGGATATTATAGGGTGCCTTGGCGGCAATGTCCCCTCTAATTTTCTGTAGGCTGTGTGCGCGCATAAAATATCAGCTGTGCAGCTTTTGAAGGAAGGTTAAATTTTTGTGCGCCACATAACGACACTCGGAGTTATATACTTTAAAATTTGACTACACGTCAGAATACGGTATGTACACCACATTGACTGCATTAGAAAATATTGTAAAACTAGTGAAAACCATAAATACACAACAGCTTTTCAATTTTAAGAAAGTCTGTGTTGTTTTCTATCAGAATCAGAACCGTAATTTTTGTGCGCTCTGTTGTAAAGTATGTGCGCTCACTCGGTGAGGTGTGTGCGCGCGCACACGCGCACAGCTTAGAGGGAACAGTGCTTGGCGGACAGTGCACTTTATAATGTGCCCTCTGGAGTGCCTTATAGGGCGCCTTATGCGGCACCTTAGGTTACTTCACTGTGAGGGTGTGTTTTCTGGCAGCACTAACTGGAATAAAAATAAAATGCCTCAGACAGCACTGCTTAAACGTAAAGGGTGATGCCTCAGACAGCCTTATCCATTGTGGATTGAACTGGGGGATTGAACCCATGACCCCTGTACCAGCAGTCTGTGTATTAACCATTGTGCTACACCTCTGTTGCTTTGGGTGCACGTCAGCGCACCTACTTAAGATTACTGTGCATTAACGTGCGCTGCGCCCTCTATCGGGCGATAATGTGCGCAGCGCACATTATGTTTATGTTTGTTTATGTTTATTAAAACTTTATATACCGCCCAATACAAAATAGCATCTGGGCGGTTTACAATACATAAAAGCATTTAAAAGGAAGGCTGCGTAAAAAGAAACAGAAAAGAACGCCATAAAATCAAAGAACAGGGATAGAAACAGATAGCAGTCAGGGGATACAGAAGGCAGACATGGAGGGAAGGAAGGGAGCACATAGACAAAACAAAGAAGCTCAGGAAAGAGGAATTAGGAATTAGGAACTAACATAAGTTTACTAAGTAGGAGAAGAGGGTGGGGCTGGAAGGTGGAGGTTGAGGCAGACATGAAGGGAGAGGGGAGACATTGACAACACACAAGGTGCAGGAAGGAGGGTTTAAGGATTTGACATGATTAGTCCTATGATGAAGAAGAGGACGGGGCTGGAGGAGGGAGGTTAAAAGCAGAACAGAAACTGTGAGTTTTCAACTTGGCTTTAAAGGATTGATAGGAGGTCTCTAAACGTAGGGAGTGGGGGAGTGAATTCCAAAGCCTTGGACCGAGAAAGAAGAAAGCAGAAGATCGAGTTAGTTCTAAGTGTGCTTGAGAGGGAGGGGGAAGAAACATACGATTAGCGTGGATGGAACGTAGGGAGCGGTGAGGAGTATGAAGACGAACTTGATCAGCAAGATACAAGGGGACACCTGAGTGGATCACCCTGTGAACAAAGATAAGAACTTTAAATTGGACACGAAAAGGAACAGGAAGCCAGTGATAGTGTATTAACAAGGGAGTGACGTGATCAAAACGAGAAGCGTGAGAAAGAATACGAACAGCAGCGTTTTGGACCCGTTGAAGACGACAAATTTGTGATTGGGGAAGCCCAGCAAGACAGACATTACAATAGTCAAGACGCGACATAACAAGGGAGATAAGCAGGGTGGCCAAAGAGGAAGGGGTAAGGAAGGGGCGTACAGTACGAAGTTGTCTTAAAGTAAAGAAAGAGCGCTTAACCACAGAAGAAATATGTTCTTTAAAGGACAGGGAGGAATCCAGAGTTACACCCAAGTACCGCATAGAAGAAACAGTGGGTATAGGCGGAGAGGAAAATGTTGGGGAGAGGTTGGGTGGGGAAGAACCAAAGGTGAACCAGATAGCTGAAGTTTTTGCGAGGTTAATGTGCATGAAGTTGGTCGAAAGCCAGGAGGCAACGGAAGAGAGACAGGAGTTAAAGGCAGTGATGTCAGGTGCAGCAGAGTCAGTGTGAAAGAGGAGAAAGATGTCGTCAGCGTAGAAGTGGGCAGAGACACCGTGCTGTTGAATAAGAAGAGCAAGGGGAGCCAGAAACACATTAAAGAGAAGGGGAGCAAGAACAGAACCTTGGGGAACACCACATGAAAGGGGGGTTGAAGGTGAAGACCCAGAACCAGTGTGAACCGAGAAGGAACGATTAGACAGGAAGGAGTGAAACCAACGGAGGACCCGGCCAGAGAGGCCGGCATCTTGAAGACGAGATAGGAGAGTGCGATGATCAACCAAGTCGAAAGCGGCGGAGAGGTCTAGTGAAACAGCAAGAGAGAGTAAACCACGGTCATGAGCAATGTGCAGATCGTTGAGGAGGGAAAGAAGAACAGATTCTGTGCTGTGACCTGGGCGAAAACCGGATTGACGGGGGTGAAGAGTGAAAGAAACCTCAAGGTGAGAAGAGAGTTGGGAGAAGACTAGTTTTTCCAAAAGTTTAGAGAGAAAAGGGAGGTTGGAGATGGGGCGCCAGCTGGAGGGAGAGGAAGGATCAAGGGAGCTGTTCTTCAGAATAGGACGGACAGAGGCGTGCTTCCAAGGGGAAGGAAAAGTACCAGAAGAAAGACTAGAGTTAAACAGTGAAAGGATAAAGGGAGACAGAGCAAGAGAGGGTTCAAGTAGCCAAGCAGAAGGAATGGGATCAGCGGGGCAAGAGGTTTTACGGGTAGACAAAAAGACCTTAGAGAGAGTAGTGGGAGTGATAGGCTCAAAGGAAGACCAGTGATGTGAGAGAGGAGGAAGGGTGGAGGGGGAAGCGAGCGGAGTAGGAGAGGGGGGTGTCACAGAGGGGGGAGGGGATAGGGGAGGGGGGCAAGAAGGAAAAGAAAGACGAAGAGACTGAACTTTAGAAACAAAGAAAGTAGCCAGAGAAGAGGGATCTGGGATAGAAGGAGCGGAAGAAGGGATAGGGGAAGAATGAAGAGTGGAAAGAGAGCGGAGGATGGAATGCAATTGGCGGGAGGAATTTGAAGAAGTGGTGATAAGATTTGAAAAATAAGTCTGTTTGGCGGAATGTAGGAGGGAACGGTAATGATGGTGAGCAGAACGGAAGGAAGCTAAAGTAGAAGGGTCAGGGTGTTTACGCCATATACGCTCAGCTCGGCGAAGATACCTACGGTGAAGAAAAAGTCCTGAGTGAAACCAAGGGTGACGAGCAGAACGGTAGGGACGACGGGAGGGTTGTAGAGGGGCAATGGTATCAAGTGCAGTAGAAAGGGTCGTGAACCAGGAGTTAGCCTGGGAATCAGGTGAGAGAAGAGGATACTCTGGGGGAACAGAGTATCAGAGATAGGAAACTGATAGAGAGTATCAGGAGTAATACGCCGGGAAGGATGGGAAGGAGACTTGGGAGAGAAAACTGAGGAAGAAGAAGGGTATGGAAGAGAAAAAAGGAGACATGAATGGTCTGTCCATGGGAGGGTAATAGAGGAAAGAGAGGAAGGGGAGAAAGGAGAGGATTGAGGGGAGATAAGTAGGTCCAAAGAATGACCAGCAGAATGCGTGGGAAAGGAGACAGATTGAGCTAGAGAAAGATCGGACAAAAAAGTCAAGAAACTACGATCCCGGGTGGTAGAAGGGGAGTCCACATGGACGTTAAAATCGCCTAAAATCAGAAGGTGAGAGTACAGAAGAGTAGCTTCAGAAATTGTGGCAAGAAGAGAATCCCAAAGCTGGGAAGACAAGGAGGGTGGAACATAGACTAGGAGAAAATAGAGGGGAGAAGACGACCCTAAACGGAGAAGTAAAGATTCAGGATAGTGCAGAGCAGGAGAGGTAAGCTCCTGGAAGGGAAGAGAGGAGCGGTATAAAACGGCAATCCCTCCGCCACTCCTGCCCCGGCGAGGGGTAGATAGAGCGGAGTAGCCAGGGGCCAAGCAGCGGTTAAGAAGTGGCTCCTCGCCATCTCGCAACCAGGTTTCGGTGAGAAAGAAAGCATCAAGAGTATATTGGGAAAGGAGATCTTGGATCAGGATGGTTTTTGAACGGAGGGAACGGCAATTCAGAAGGGCAAGCTGTAAGAGCAGAAAAGACTGAGGGGACGAGAGACATGGAGAATGGCTAGCGCAGGGAACCAGGTTAGAAGGGGTTCGAGAATGAGAATTGAGGTAAACAGGAGCTGAGGAGATAGGAGAGCGCCAGTTCCAGTGCACTGGAATTGCAGACATGGTGAAAAGAGACCAAATTAAAAGAAGGGGAAGAAGTGTAGGGGTGAAGCCGCTGAGCAACCTACCACGAAGATAGGGGGCCCAGGAGGCCGGCACACCGGTAGCAGGGAAAGAGGAAGGACGCACGGGTTCAGTTGGAGACGCTGGGGAATGAATCACCTCCCGAACGTGCTCCGTACCTCCGCCTCCGGAGTCGCCCCAAGGAGCTCGCCCAAGGAGCAGGTCCTGCTCCTTGTGCGCGCTCCTTCGGCGCGCGACCGCGGCGCACGCCCCCGCGGCGCTACACGCCGCACCGGAGGTGCTTTTATGTAGGATGGTGGCTCCCCAAGGAGGCGCGGGCGCGTGAAGCGCGTCCGCGTCACTTCCGGCGCTTCGGGAGGAAGGACCAATCAGGAGAGGTTGGGGGAGGTACCTGGGTTTAGACCGGAATGCCCACTCCTTTTATGGCATCCTGCACACTATCGCCGGGCGCACGTTAAGATTGCTTAGTAAACATACCCCTTAGGCTCTGCTGTCTCTAGATGCAGGACAATGGAGTGAGATAATAATCTGCATGAGATGACGGCTTTTATCCCAGGCAGTTTTTGCAGAACACTTTTAGAAGCCTCTATAATAATTTTCTGATCATTCTGTAAAAATAACAATTTACATTCTTCTATCAGCTCTCTTCTGTGTTTTAAATTTAAACTGAAACTCTTTGCTGCTACTAGGCCCTGACTGATTTAACAAATACACTGGGTTCACAGATTAATTAGCTTTATTCTAAAGAATTCCTTTTTCCCCAAGATTTAGAGAAATTCCCAGAAGTAATACTTACAATTGCAGATCTCTCTCCAGAAGTAGCAGTCCCCTTTTGCAGGTGTTGAAGGGGGCATGTAGCATTAGGTCGTTGGTGTATAAGTGGTAATTTATGTTGTGGCTCTGAATGAGTTTGCAAATTGATTGTATGTACAGGGAGGAACCTTGGGGAATGTCACTTAGATGTTTAACCGATTTGGACGCTTTGTCCCTCATGTTAAATTGCTGCATGTATGCTGTCAAGTAAAACTGGAACCAGGAGAGGGGGGGGGGGGTACTGTTTATTCCTATTTCTGTCAGCCGATCTTCAGGGTTGCAGACCACCCACTGCCCACTCTCGCTCTGCCTCAGCGACGCCTCTTCACACCCACATCAAAGCCTCCCTGTAAAACACGTTGATATGGAAGCGGTATTGCCAGGGCCAGCAGGGGAGCGAATAGCGGGGATCGATGTTCCCGCTATTCACGGGACTGAATGACCCCCAGAGCGTTTACGAGTGAGGTGAGCAGTGTTTGCACATTGCAATTTGGTCTAAACTCATGTTGTTGCATGTCCAAGGTGGCAGAAGTGTTATGAAGTCCTGTAGCTGTAATTATACTGCCTTTTCTATTATTTTTGCTAAATTTGGAAGTATCTTTGCATTGTATAGATACTGTTTTTGACATATGATGTGTTCCCAGATGGATGACAACATCAGTTTTAAACACCCTACTTTCTTTTGGGACTTCCCTAGCAAGCTGGTTCTTATTCTTACTGGCTGAAGACTCTGGAAGGCATTTTCTCACCTTCTGACCCTGGAACGGAGTTCCTGAAATTAATGCCTCTGATAATGGAATCACCTAGTATTAGCAGTTTTCAGTTTTGAAATACCTTAACAACACCTGGGACATTTCTCGTACACTGTATGTCAATACAAAGGCTAGCCTTGCGGAATTCTGTGGGGATTATGAGGGTGTTGAGAGTTGAGGTATGATGGAGCTATATTCTTTGGATGTGATCATGAGTAACTTGTATTTCCTTATTGTTCCTCCAGTTCAGTCCTCAACCTCTGGGTAGTCAACCTCCTCCTGCAGCTTAGAGACTGGCATGTCAGAATCATGACATCACTGGATATAGCCTGTCGTACACTCCCATCGGTTGCAGTGTGACCAGTCTCCATGCAGCAGGAGAACATCGTGAGCCCAGCAGGGCTCACTAGAGGAACGGATAAGGAGTAGAGTAGAGAGTTTAGTTGGGCTATTCATTTAAGTTCTTTAACTTTTCCATTTGAGGCTTTGTGCCTTTAAAAAAAAAAAAGGGGAAGCGTTTTGAAGTCAGCTCAGACTTTCTTCACTGCTCTCTGCCTAGCCTCATTAAGTTTAAGCAGGCTTTGCTGTTATTTCTTGGGGCATTCTCTTCTCCCGGACTGCTAGGAGGAGAGCTCCCTGGCCAGCCTTTGAGCGATCTGACACCACGTCGCCCGCACAGAGCGCGACTGCGGGGTCTGGCTGCAGGACGGAGTGCATGAGGGTACATGAAAACCTGTAAGTACACGCCGGCGGCACTCTGGGACTTGTCAGAGTGCCACGCGGTGGAGAAAGGTAGCTGCGAAGGAGGCAGATTTACAGTGCAAATGGGCTCCGGGTCTTAGGCTGCTTAGACTGTGGGAGCTCTATCGGGCAGGTTCCTGGTCAGTTCAGTGTTTTTGGTGCCATTTTATCTATTTCATCTGCTCGGGCGGCCATTTTGCAGCAGAGAAGAACTGACAGAACCGCATAGCTGCATGTCAGCAGAAGGGCGCGCGTGCAGACATTTATTGGAGTTTCCTGGTGGCGGTATTGTTTCCTTCTTGCTTCTTTTTGCTTAATTTGTTTTTGTATTGTATTTTAGTGGTTTCCTTTCCTTTTCGCCGGAGGGTAGTTTCCGGGGGGGGGGGGGGGGAGGGGGACTTTTCCCACGCTTTCTAAATACTTCCAGACCTTAGGTGGGTTGTCTGTCAGGGAGCGGGTTAGGGTGGAAGGTGTATAGCACTTTCCTGTTTGGAATAAAGAAGTGAGTAATTAGCTAATAATAGTTAAATAGTTAAGTGTAAAAAAAAAAAAAAAAGACAAGGAGGAGGACGTAGTCTCAACTCTCAGGGGGGTTGTATCTAGTTTCTCCTTATGGCGGCACACCCACAATGTGTGGTCTGCGGAACCCGGCGGGGCACGGTGCCCGAGTCCGGAGTTTGCCGCGGCTGTGCAGTTCTTTCTTCCACAGTAGAACAGCAAATGGACTGCAAAGATCTTCCGGGGGCGCAAGATGCATCAGGAGATTCGATGGCTGTCTTGGCACAAGAGACTGAGCAAGGGTCACCGGCTGCAGAGTCGGCAGGGTCATCAGACGTGCTTTCAGCCTCGGGGTCTTCGGATCTCGGGGACTTCTGCCCGGATTTTGTTCTACTGATGCACCAGGCATTTTGCTTGCGGCGGCAGGGCAAGTTGCCTGGCCTAGGGCCTCTGTCTTCCCTTAATCAGCAGATTTCGGTGGCTGAGGGGGGGGGATCCGGGCCCTCCGGCGCCTAAGAAACCGCGGACTCGCGTTTTCTCGGGGACAGATAATGATTGGTCTGAGGTTGAAGGGCCTGACTGGGAGCAAGAGGTAGAGTCAGTGGATCTCGAGGAAGGTGAGATCCCTGAGCCTGAGGATCAAGCTAAGATCATTAGGATATTCCGGAAGGAAGAGCTGCCTGCATTAATCTCTGAGGCTCTTCAAATGTTGAACCTAGTGCCTCAGGCATCGGGTGAAGAGGAGGAAGAAGATCCTGTTATTCAGGCAGTGAGGCAGACACAGGTAGTGTTTCCAATACATAGAGTGGTCGAAAAAATGATGTTGGCGCGACCCGTGCGAGATTCGTTCGTCATGTCTCCTTGCAGAGGCTCGAGGAAGACACTGGCGATTCGGGCTACTCTACGGCGGCTCATACACCTGGGAGCGGTGGTAGAGGTGCCGGAGGCCAACTACGGTATAGGTCGGTATTCTATTTATTTCGTGGTGCCAAAGAAAGAAGGTTCGTGGCGGCCCATCTTGGATCTGAAGGGCATAAATCAGTGTTTACGGGTGCCTCACTTTCGGATGGAGACGCTGCGGTCCGTCACTGTAGCAGTGTGTCAGGGGGAATTCCTGACGTCGCTCGACCTCACCAAAGCTTACCTGCATATTCCCATTCGGGCAGAGCATCAAAGGTTCCTGAGGTTCGCGTTTCCTTGGGGGCACTTCCAGTTTCAAGCGCTGCCCTTTGGCTTGGCGATGGTGCTGCGCACGTTCACCAAGATAATGGTGGTAGTGGCGGCGGCGTTGCGCAGAGAGGAAATTTTGGTACATCCCTATCTCGATGATTGGTTAATTCGGGCAAAGTCCGAAGCAGAGAGTGTGCAGGTGACAAACAAAGTAGTGCGGTTTCTGCAGAGTCTAGGTTGGGTGGTCAACCCAGTCAAAAGCCACTTAGTGCCGTCTCAAAACTTGGAGTATTTGGGGATTCGGTTCGACACAAAGAATGGCAAAGTCTGTTTGCCGGAGGGGCGAGCGCGAGGGCTCAGGCAGTTGATTCGCTCCTTCCGGTCCTCTCCGGCTCCCTCAGCTTGGACTTACCTGCGGGTGCTAGGGACCATGGCAGCTACGCTGGAGGTGGTGCTGTGAGCCAAGATGCATATGCGACCTCTGCAAAGGTCGCTTCTCTGGCGGTGGTCGCACCAGTCGGACTTGTTGAGCAAATGTCTTCCATGTCCAGTCAAAGTCAGGCGGTCGCTTCGATGGTGGTTGCTCCTGACATCGCTAGTGGCGGGCATGCCGCTGGAGCAACCGGAGTGGCTTCCGTTGTTGACAGACGCCAGCCTCGGAGGTTGGGGAGCCCACTGCGAGAGCAGATTCGCGCAGGGGTGGTGGTCGCCCCTAGAGAGCTCGTGGTCGATCAGTCGCCTGGAGCTTCGTGCAATTTTCAGGGCTCTGCAAGCTTTCAAGCAGTTGGTGACGGGTCGTGCAGTTCAAGTGCTGTCCAACAACTCGGCGGTGGTCGCCTACAACAATCGCTAGGGCGGCACGGGAAGTGCAGCCATGGAGGAAGAGGTGAACTTGTTGTTCGCCTGGGTAGAAAGTCAGCTATCGGCAATTTCGGCAGCGCACATCGCCGGAAAGGACAATGTGACGGCCGATTTTCTCAGCAGAGTCAGGGTGGATGCAGGGGAATGAGAGCTGCATCCGGAAGTCTATGCGCAGATAGTGTGCCGGTGGGGGACTCCCATAATGGATCTGATGGTGAACTTCCAGTCGGCAAAGGCCAGTCGTTTCTTCAGCAAGAGGTGAGAAAGGATGTCGGAAGGTCTGTATGCGCTTCTGCAGCCTTGGCCGGTTTCGGGTCTTCTCTATGTGTTTCCACCTTGGGCGTAGATCGGTCGGGTGATCCAGCGAATCGAGGCTCATCCGGGGAGAGTGATTCTGGTGGCGCCAGATTGGCCAAGACAGCCGTGGTACGCAGATCTGGTGCGGCGCCTGGATGTGGATCCCTGGCGACTACCGACCAGGGCGGATCTGCTGCTCCAGGGTCCTCTGTTCATTCCTCAGGTGGATCGATTCTCGCTTACGGTATGGCCATTGAAAGGACTCGGCTAAGAAAGAAAGGTTATGCACCGGCGGTTGTAGCTACGTTGTTCAAAGCTCGGAAGCGCTCCACGTCTCTAGCGTATGTACGAATCTGGCAAGAGGATTGGTGTTCTCGCCGACAGCTTCGAGCGTCCACGGTGTCCATTCCCTCGATCTTGAGTTTTCTGCAAGATGGTTTTGATAAGGGACTGGCGACCAGCTATTTGCGGGTTCAGTTGGCTGCTCTTTCGTGTTACCACGGTAAGATCCAAGGAGTTGGGCTCAGCTCGCATGCTGATGTGTTGCGATTTCTTAAAGCAGTGGCTCGGTTACAACCATCACGTAGAGTTATGGTGCCGCCTTGGGATCTTAATTTGGTGCTGTTGGTTCTAGCCAAGCCGCCCTTTGTGCCATTGTGTCGGGCCTCTGTGAAGGATTTAACGTTGAAGACTGTGTTTTTGGTGGCCATCTGTTCAGCTCGACGAATCTCGGAGTTGCAGGCATTGTCGTGCCAGGAACCGTTTTTGTCGTTTTCTAGAGAAAAGGTGGTACTGCGCCCAGTGCCATCATTCTTGCCAAAGGTGGTTTCTCCATTTCATATAAATCAGTCGGTGTCCTTGCCAGTGTTGGGCACGTTGGACGGGAGCATTTCCGACCGCAGCTTGCGTCGTTTGGATGTGAAAAGGGTGTTGCGTCAGTACTTGAAGGTGACTGAAGAGTTCAGGAAATCGGATCGGTTGTTCGTGCTGTTTGGAGGGGTGCGCAAGGGTGAGGTGGCAGCGAAAGCGTCCATTGCGAGGTGGATTCGGGAGACGATTGCGTCCGCCTATCTCCTCTAGCGTCGAGCGGTGCTGGTGCAGTTGCAAGCTCATTCCACTAGAGCGCAGGCTTCTTCTTGGGCGGAGTACGGGTTAGTTCCACCAGGGGACATTTGTAGGGCAGTGACGTGGTCGTCGTTGCATACATTCAGTAAACATTACCAGTGGCGGCAGCGGAGGATGCCAGGTTCGGTTCGGCGGTGTTACGTGCTGCTTGGAAAAGTCCCTCCCACTGATTACTGCTCTGGTACATCCCAGAGGTTGAAGACTGAACTGGAGGAACGATAAGGAAATGATAATTACACTTACCTGGTAATTGTAGTTCTTTGAGTGACGACAGTTCAGTCCTCATTCCCACCCGGGTGTATGGCCTAGTAGCAAGCTGCAGGGGTACTTCAGGAAGTACTGGTAAGTACAATTGCATATTGTTTCCTTTGCACTCTTTCATTGCTCTGTCTCAAGGCTTGGCAGGGAAGGGTGTAAGAAAGGTTTTAATAGTTAAACAATGGTTATGTTAATGTGTTATTATGGTTGCTACTTATTTGTTGCTCTTTTGAGTCTGCTTTGTTAAATAGTTCACACTGGAGCTGATGGGAGTGTACGACAGGCTATATCCAGTGATGTCATGATTCTGACATGCCAGTCTCCAAGCTGCAGGAGGAGGTTGACTACCCAGAGGTTGAGGACTGAACTGTCGTCACTCAAGGAACTACAATTACCAGGTAAGTGTAATTATCATTTTATACAGCTATAAATTGCCAGCAAGTGTAATTCATATAACATGGGTGTGAAATATCAAGTTCTATTAAATTTCCAAATAATTCTGGCAGCCACATGTTGGGCCATCTGTAACTGGCTAATTGCCTGTTTGGAGAGTCCCTGGAAAATGCTCTTGCAATAATCAAAGCGTGTGGTGATCATTGCCTGAACGACAGACCGAAATTCATAGCTTGATAGCAGTGGTCTCAATTGCTGAATCATCATTAGTTTTTAATAGATCTTACCAGGGGTTTATTTTATATGGGTGGTCTTGCTAAGGGATTGATCTAGAGTAATGCCTAGGAATTTAACCTTGTTCTTTTCCTGTAAAGCAGCTTCTTTTAGGTGTAAAGTTGAGGGAGGTTTAAAGTCATGGTTCCTGGTTACCTATAAATTAATGAGCAGATTATGGGAGTTCAGCCATATTGGCAATTCACTGGAAGATCCTACAGATTGGCTGGAGATGAATATTAAATAAAAGGGTTGATAGAGATGATCATTGATGTAAGCCCCTCTCTTTGTCTATTATGGTTTAGATGTCTGTAAACTGATGTCAACTTTCTTATCTAAGGCCACCTCAGTTTCCATTAATGGAGAATCCTTTTTTACCAAGGCAGAGAAGGTATTCTGCAAGGGTATCTCGAGGTGGAGTTGGTGTCTCCGTGTAATGTGTCATAACCGGCCAGAACCACTGTCATGCATTTATTCTTGCATTGCTGGATTTTTGAGGGAGTTGCATGGATTGTTTGCAAGATGTATCATAGGGGAGGTTTGTTTCATCTCAGCTAAATCTTCCCTCAATTGAATCAATTCTTTTTTCCATAGTAGATAGTGTAAAATGGATAGGACAAGCTCAAAGGCTCCAAATAGTTTTCCTGAGGATTAAAACACCACAGCTATTGCACCCATTTAAAATAACTCTGATTAGTGTGTGGGGGGATGTTGGTAGATGAAAAAGCAACAGAGATGCGCTTTCCACTAAAGTTAGGACAAGCGACTGTGTGTCTTGGGGTGACTAAGAACATCCAGCCCTGGGGTGGATGAGGGGAGGGAGGGTGAGAAATAAGTGGCAGTAAGCTACGAGTTTGGCTTCCTAAGACAAAAACCTGCAGAGCAGTCGTTACCAAACAGAGCATAGACAGGCCAAACATATTCTTATAAAGCTACTTTTCTAATACAGGCAGAAAATTTGAACTCTTATTAAAAAAAAAAGGTAATTCTTATATTGCATCCACTATTTTCTCAAAGGCTAAAGAAATCTACATCGTGGATGCTTGAAATACCCTCCTGAAGGAAGTGGTGGGGGCAAATACAGTGACAGAATTCAAAATGGGATGGGACAGACACAGTGGATCCTTTTATAGCAATAGGATAAAATCAAAATTAACATAATTATCTCATGTATACCAACAAATAGGGGTGACCTGCACAGAGCGGCAGGTGCACCAACTCTTGCCACCTTGCTGAGCAGACTAGATGAACCATACTGGTCTTTATCTGCCATCATAGACTATGTTACTATGTTAAACGTATAATGTTTAATGTATACCCAAGTTTATTGTCCTGTTCATTGTAAGCACAGATCAATTATTTGAGACGTGTAGTTTTTTTTTTTTTTAATTCTTTATTTTCGTTTTATAACAACAAAGGAAAAGGAAGACATACAGCTAAAAGACAGATACATAAAGTGTAATACATACACCAAAGTAAACCCCTGCCACCCCCCTCCCCCCTGCTTCTTCTCTAGAAAACTGATCATTCCCGAAGCGGGCGTGTACTTACATTATTGTGTTACAAACCTAACGGTGATCTGAAACATGATGAGTGCACATTATACAGGCATGTTGGAACAATGAGCAGATTGTACATAATCATTAAGCATCTGCCATTTAGACAAGCGAGAGTGAGTTTGGGCATGGGGAATAGCTCTCCGAGGTATCTGCTCATATTTACTGTATAAGCAGACGAGGTTCCACCATTCATTGACAGTAAGTCGAGAGCTATCCTTCCAATTCCTCGTGATTAAGCATATGGCTATACCCAGCATGAAATCAAGGAGAAAGCGACCCTTCTTAGGAAGAGAGGGGACCTCCGCCACAGAGCGGAGTCCCACGATCTTCCAAGAGAGAGGTTCGTGAAGGTGTAAGATAAATTGAATACAACCCCAGACCCACCCCCAATAAACCTGTAGTTGAGGACATTCATAAATAACATGAGCGAAGGTTCCCACAGCAGTATGGCAAGACCAACACTGGTCCCTAGCATTTGTGTTCCATTTGGCTATTTTTTCTGGGGTATAAAAGCATCTGTGTGCAAAAAAGAAGAGAGTTTGGGTAACAGAGGCAGACCGGGAAACCCGCACTACTTTGCTCCAGAAAACGCTCCATTGCACAGGGGTTAAAGTGGTTTGCAGTTCGCGCTCCCAGGCTTGTTGGGCTCTAAAAGTGGCCGTGTCTGTACCCTGACATAATGTTTTATAAAAGTTAGAGGCTACCCCATGTGTACTACTAATAGAGTGAACTATCTCTAATAGCCCGTCCTCAGTAGGAGCAGAGGGCGGCATGATTCGAGCACTTTTGAGGCAGTGTTGAAGCTGCATCAATTGAAAGTAGTGTTTCGCTGGTAACGCAAATTCCTTTTGTAAATCAGAAAAGGTTTTCCAACGAGCTGCAGAGAAGAGCTGTTGGGGTGTCCAGATCCCCCTTGAGTACCAGGGTTTCCATGCTATCGTTCTATTTAGGACTTGAATTCTGGGGTTATTCCATAGCGGGAGTCCGTCCTGAGGACATACGTTCGGGCCCAGTGATAGAATGAGAGTGTTAAAGGCCGCAAGAGTATCGACAATCATTGGTGGATGGCGGGTGTCTACTTGATAGGACATACCGGGGAGATGGGTCAACGGAATTGGGCTACTAAGCTCCTCTTCTATGTCAAGCCAAACTGGTCTGCTGTCTGTTGAGGCATCTAGCCATCGGGCACCTTGCTTAAGTAGGAAAGCTTGATGATATCTAAGAAAATCAGGAAATCTGGTACCCCCTCTTTCCTTTGCAGACTGTAGTTTTTGTTTAGCTATCCTTGGTGGCTTGCCCTGCCAGAGATAACGGACGAGAAGGCCCTCAATATCTTTATAAGTATGTAGCGGGAGTAAGCATGGCAGCATTTCTAAAATGTAGTTCACTTTGGGGACTATCATCATTTTCACAGTTTCTAAGCGGCCCCACCATGTAAGAGATAAGGGAGACCAACGATTTGTGAGCTCACGGACTTTGGAGACTACCTCTTTGGCATTAAAACTGATAGTGTCTTCTAAAGGAGAACAGTAATGGACCCCGAGATACTTCACCATGCGGGATTGCCAAAGGAAGGGAAAGGCCTGCATGTCAGCCTCATGTACCCAGCGGTTCAGTGGGAATGCTACAGATTTGGTCCAGTTAATTTTATAGCCCGATAATTGTGAGTATCCGTCAATCAGATCCAAGACAGCTGGAACCGAATCGAGGGATACGAAAAGCATAAGGTCATCTGCATATGCAGAGAGTTTAATCTCCCTATGACTGAAGGGGACACCTCGAATACGTGCGGACTGTCTAATAAGGAGGGCTAGGGGTTCAAGAGCAAGATCAAAGAGCATTGGTGATAGGGGGCAACCTTGACGCGTGCCTCTTTGGAGATTAAATGGCTGAGACTTGATGGCATTTACACAAATACTGGCGACGGGTTGAGTATACATGACTTGGAGATATCGGAGGAAGCCCTCCCCAAAGCCATACCATCGGAGAACTGCAAATAAGAAGGGCCATTCTAGACGATCAAAGGCTTTTTCAGCATCCAGGGAAAGACCCACCCATGGATGATCTAGATGGGCAGCACTGGATAGCACATGGCACAAGGTCCGAGCATTGTCAGCAGTTGATCTGCCGGGTATAAAACCGCATTGGTCGGGATGAATTAGGGTGGCCATCCTGTCAGATAGCCGGGTGGCCAAGATCGTCGCGAAGATCTTATAATCGGCATTAAGTAGGGAGATTGGACGGTAGTTGGCGGTTAGTAGCGGGTCTCTGCCTTCTTTCTCAAATACTACCACATTAGCTGCAGAAAAGGATCCCAAAGAGGATGTATCTACCGCAAGGGCAGTAAAATAGAGTTTTAAATAGGGAACTAAATCTGCACTGAACGTTTTGTAGAATTCGGTCGGGAGACCATCGGGCCCTGCGGCACGGCCCGAGGCTGTTCGTTTTAGGGCAGATTGGATCTCTGAAGTAGAGAAGGGTTCATCCATCGCATCCCTATCATCTTCAGAGAGGGTCGGCCGCTGAATGCCAGAAAGCAATCGCTCGAATGTCTCTGACGAGAACTCACATTCAGATTGATATAGGCGGGTATAGAAATCCCGAAAGAGCTCTACAATGTCGGAGTCTGTGGTCACTATGCCCCCTCCCTGTGAAGCTCGAAGGGCCGCTACGCGTTTGGCTTCTTTTTGACCTTTCAAGGCGTTGGCTAAGAGTCGACCGGCTCGGTTATTTTCACGATAATATGTCCCTCGCTGAAGCTCAATACTCTTAGAAGCTGCAGTTGAGAGGATGGTATTGAAAACGGAGACGCTGTAATCGAATTAATACACATGGATCAGTACGTGAAGTTAGAACTCGTTCGCCTGCTTTTATTTGTTGGTCTAGTATGAGTAGCTGCTGTTTGCGTTGTTTCCGCAGGCGGATTTGATAGCTAGTGATCGTTGCTCGAATGGCCGCTTTGAAGCCCTCCCACCAAGCCCAATTCACAGTATCCTGGGGTAGATTAAAATGGAAGTAATCCTGTATGGCTGCTCGAATTTCTAACTGGAACTCTGGCTGAGTTAACAGGGCTCTATCAAAGAACCAGGCCCCCGAATTCCCTTGGGGTGCAGTAGTGTGTAGTTGAAAGGAAATGGCAGCATGATCTGAAATATGTTGGGAGTGAATCTTTGCAGTGTCCACCTGAGGAACTAACAGTTTTGATATTAGAAAGAAGTCTATGCGAGACTGGGATTTATGAGGGGAAGAGAAGAAGGTGAAGTCAAGCTCATTGGGGTGTAGTAACCTCCATAGATCAACTAAAGCAAGATCTTTGATCAGGGAGGTAAGCGTGGTGTGACTCTTGGGGGGACCACTTGTCCTAGGCGGCTGTTTGTCAATCAGGGGATCAAGGACTAGATTGAAATCCCCCCCAATTATCAATGAAGTATTAGCAGAGGCCTGCGCAACCTGAGCAATGGTAGCAAAAAAGGCAGGGTCATCCACATTAGGAGCGTAAAGGCATATACATGTAACTTCAAGGCTACCTATCTTGAGGTGAACTCTGGACCATCTACCTTCTGTATCTGAGCTAGTCGCAATAATAGTAGCATGCAAAGATTTCCTAACCAGTATGGCAACCCCACATTTCTTAGAAACGGCTGGGGAATAGGCGGCCACCATGTAAGGTTTAATATTGAGTTTAAGAGTTTCCTTCGAATTTAAATGCGTTTCTTGAAGAAAAATCAGATCCGCAGCTTCCTGACTGAGGTAGCTTAGGATTTTCTTCCGTTTTATCGGATTATTGATTCCTTTTACGTTCAATGAGAAAATCTTACATGGTGCCATCAATCGGTAATAGACATTTTAGGTAAGGGCGCTTGAAAACATACAACATAATCAGAATCTGTGCAACAATGACATAATCACCGAGTATTCTGGCTAATACACCCCATATCGAAAAGCATGTACCAAAGTATCTTAGAGAAGAAGCAAAACCCCCAAAGAATATGGCGACCATATGTCTGCGGGAGGAGGCCCTAGAGAGGAAATAGAAAGACATGAAAAAAAAAGAAAAGAAACACCAGAGTCCATAATTAACACTGTCTCTGATACTCATCGAGGCTACTGTGGGTAGATGGAGTCGGGTCACAGATATCATCAAAAGTAAGGCAACAAACTGCCCTCGCCAGACTCTTTGCTGGGCTGCAGCAGATCCAATATGGCAGGTACAGCGGATATGAGAATACTTGCAGGAATATTCTGGAAGTCAGCGCATCAAGTCGGCTTCTTTGGAATCCAAAAACTCCGCTAGTAGATCAGGGTCCTCAAATGTTCTTGTCTGATTGTGAAGCGTGACTCGGAGCTTGGCCGTGTACATCAGGTCATAGCGTGCTTGTAGTTGTTGAAGCCTCGGCCGGAATTCCAGAAAGCGCTTTCGGCGGTCGACCGTGGGTTTAGCCAAGTCGGGATAGAAGGAGATCTTGTGGCTCTCAAACTCCATATGGCCCTTTGCCCGAGAGGCACTTAGAATTTGCTCCACGTGTTGATATCTCAAAAGTCGAAAAATGATAGGCCGCAGGGTCTTCCTGTTGAGCGTTATGCTTGTGGGTACACGATGAGCGCGATCGATCTCCAAATCTTTGGTAAAGGTGATTTGGAGCAGGGAAGGGAGGATTTTGCATAAAAACTCTTTCATGTCTCCCGATTCCGCTCCCTCCGGTATGCCCACGAGTCGTATGTTGTTGCGGCACGCTCTATTATTGCTATCTTCCACTTCTTTCTGCAAGGCCCGCACCTGACGTTCAACTTTGTCGAGTTTGGACAACCGGGCCGCATGGGAGTCCAATATGCTCTCCATTTTGTCCTGGCGCGAAGAAAGCCCTTCTAGCTTGCTTTGCAGCACACCAAAATCTTCCCGCAGCGCTCGGAGTGCTTCACCGTTTGACTGCACGAGGTCTTTGACCCCTCTAATCTCTGCGAGGATTTCCTGCTGCATTTCGGGGCCCTCGCACAAGGCCAGCCCCTTCTGCGGGGACGGAGGTTCAGTTTTGGAACGTTTGCCGTGAGAAGCCGCTGGAGATCCAAATTCCAGGCGCGTGGGTTTGGTCCCCGCCATCTCACCAATGTGCCCCGGCAAGATCAGAGCAGAAGTTCCAAGTATGTACGGTGTTAATTCAGGATTCTGAGTAGGCCTCTCGGGAGCCTCAGCGTTATGCGACCATCCCGCTGGACATCAGGCTCCGCCCCGAGACGTGTAGTTTTATGTTCATTGTAAACCGCACTGATGTCGAATAGCGCGGTATAAAAGAAACTGTAAATAAATAAATAATAAATAAATAAATAAACACAGGCAGTATGTAAAGCAGTGCAAGTACAGTAATTCCAAAAGACCGACGTGGTACAGGTAGCTAAAACGATTCAAAGCATCAAAATAAAAAAAATAAAAACTTAGCCAGAGAGATCCACTCAATGTGCTGCCGCCCCCGGTGCTCTGGAGACCAGTAAAAGCTTCTCAGTCTGTTCCTACAAGTTTTAAATGCAGAGCTCCCTTGGATTTCTAGGGGAGGAGAATAAAGCCAGCCAACAACTAATATACTCTGAGCACCTCCACGTGTCCCTAAGTGTGTTTCTGGTTTGTGTTTCAGATGCGGGTGATGTTTGAGGACATCACTGTCTCTTTCTCCCAGGAGGAGTGGGAGTATTTAGATGAAGGGCAGAAGGAGCTTTACTGGGAGGTGATGAAGGAGAATTATGAGACTCTGATCTCCCTGGGTAAGGACTGTACAACTGTATCTGCATTTCTAGCGACAGTGAGGCTGATCTATTATACTGTATCTACCATTCTTCCAGGTTCCAGAGATAGGACACATCTAGAAAATGTGCTTACATAGCAATTTCCAGACAGATTAACAGCCAGTACCCACCAGGTACAATAAGCAGCATTTTATAAATAATCAATATATAATTCAACTCTAGATACAGAACCTGCAGAGCAGAGTGGGGGATGAGTCCGGTGAACTCTGGGGTACTGGGTTCAAGGCTCCCATAGGAACAGTCCTACCTTACTCCATACATATATAGATGGTTCCTATAACTTCATCCCTTGAGGAATATCCTAGAACATTACTTAAAAAATAAAATAGTCTATCATATCTTCAGTTCTACATTGCCTCCTGTTGTGCTCATGTATATTTTTCTCCACAGCACATCTGTGTTTGTTCCCTCCTTTCTGGAATTCAGATACTATCCTCATCTCTACTACATCCACTGTGAGTTTATTCCACGTATCTACCACTCTTTCCATAAAGAAATAGTTCCGCATATTACTCCTGAGTCTATCCCCTTTCACCCTCATCAATCAGGCGCTGCAGGACTGCACCCTCGGATCCAGAGCCCCTATCAGCATCAGGAAAGAGAGCGGGAGGCTGAAACCCCTCCCATTCTACATCTCAAGGTGAATCAAGGCCCACCACAGCAACTTTAAAAAAGAAGTGCCATCAGGCGCACCCGTGCCTGGTGGGCCTGTGCCAGAGAGCCCTTTCACATGGCCCTTAGGCATGGAATGCAGGCAGGTATGCAAAAATCAGCTCAACCCAAACAAAAAGCTGCCAACACTAAGCCAAAAACCTCGAAAAACCTCAACAACCTCGAAGACCTCGCTGCTGACCTCAACCCTATCAGATCTATTCACAAGCAGGCAACTCTCTCACCCCACACATCTCCTAGACACCTTGGATTGTATCAGGACACTCTTTCAGAAAGAAAACTACAAACTGTGGAACTCACTGCTGAAAGAGCCCCACCCATACCCTCCTATGATTCTACCAAAAAACATAAAACTGCTTTAATGCCACAGAATCCAATGTTGCCAGTCAACCTAGTATTCTATGCCCTTCTTCTCCTCTGGTTCCTACTCTGCCACTCCTCAACAGCTACCTATACCATAAACATACCCACAACAGCCCTACAACCTCCCCTACTACACATACCTTGCCAACCACACATATGGATGAACCCCCATAAGCTTGTCAACAGGCGAACCCCCAGATTAATAAGAATTCAAACCAACACTCACACAACTTGTTACTACACCCTACACACACTAATCACTCCAATTAACATTAGGCTAATCAATGCTAGTTCCACTAGATACAAAACAAACACCATCATAGGCTTTATTCAATATCACCCAGACTGACATCCTCTGCATCACCGAATCCTGGCTATCAAGCCCTGACCAGGTCATTCTATCTGAGATCACTCCACGATCCCATACCGCCTTCAACTGCCCGCACACCCACAAGAGAGGTGATGTGGTACTTAGCCTTAAATTTAAAATATCCTAATCTGTAAGCCACAAACACTGTGATTTAATCACGATAGAAAACAGACATCTAGCCATTTGTCTTACCTACAGAGCCCCAAACACTCCCGCTGAAGACACATCCAACATCCTCGAAGCCATATGGTTGCCAAGCTCTCCTCATAAGCTGCTTATACTACTAGGCGATCTAAACCTGAGCTTCACACCTAGCAGTGGAGAAGCTACTTTCACAAGGCAATGGAATCAGTTAACTTCTGCCAAATCCTCAAGGTACCCTCTCACCATTCAGGCTCAACTCTGGACCTCATCTTTGTCCCAAAGAACCTTCACTCACAGGACAGCATAATGACCCCTCTTGCCCTACCAATACCCTGGTCAGATCACCAAGCTATACACTTCAAGACTGACCTCCCCCAACAAGGAAAATCACAGAGAATACCCAACTCTGAAAGAAGATTTAAAGGATATAACCAAGACCAATTCCTGAAAGATATTCTTCCCAGCCTCCCCCAGTATTTTGCAGATACAAGTGAGGCAATTAAAACCTGGAACTCCACCATCAATGCAGCAGTGAAGGCTCCTTACCACCCAAATCTTGGAAACAGAGAAGAAATATCCAAATCCACCTCGTGGTATTCTGAGGCAATAAGAGAAAAGAAACAAGAACAATGAACAGGGGTTTCTAAACGGGACTGACAGGGGAACTATGTACAGGGAAGCTAGCTGTCACAGGTGACATGGTCTGAGCACAACTATTTACAGATTGATTAATTATATACAGATTGACTAGTCAGAGTATGTACACCTTCCATCTGCAGAATGTCTGATGATCTAGTGAGTAGGGTTGCAATCATGCAAGGTGGCTGTGCAGTACAGTGCCCTCTGAACACTGCCTGGTCATGTTGATCAAATCAGTCAAAGACAAAGTTGTCAACTGCATCCACAACACCATAAGCTCATCCCTATCTCAAGAATACATGCCCCCTACTCTCAAACAACATCTGAGTCATCCAAAAAAACAACTCAACAGCAGCTCTGATCCTGCAACTTTCCATCCTACTTCCAGTCTGCCCTTTCTATCCAAAATAATTGAAAAGGTGACGCAGAGACAACTGCAAGACCATATTGACCTGTATGCATCTCTGGATCTACACCAATGTGAATTTCATCGTAATCATAGTGTTGAGACTCTCCTCATACATCTGTTCAACATACTCCTAAGAGGAATCGACAAAAAACTGGATTCCTACTCATCTTTGTTGACATCTCTTTGACCTTCGACACACAGCACAGCACAACACAACATCTTCTTAAACCAACTAACATTGGACTTCACAGCACAACCTTCAACTGGTTCCAATCCTACCTCACTAACAGACAACAAAATGTCAAAGTTGGTTCAAACACCTCCACTCTGTTCAACACAACATAAGGAGTCCTGCAAGGGTCTTCCCTGCCTGCCCTTCCTACTTACAACCAGTTTGCAGCACTCTAATCCCAGTAAAAGAGGAAGTACGCTACCTTGTTATCACCCTTGATCACTAAAAGTACTTTGCTGATGCTAGGCCCTGAGTGACTATTAAATTTAAACTACAAGCTCTCTGCTGGGTATGAAATGTAACCAGAAAGTTCTCCTCTGTGTTTTAAATTTAAACTTAAACTGCTGCAACTAGGCCCTGACTGATTTAACAAAAAAATAGTGGGTTCACAGATTAATTAGCTTTAATACAAAGAATTCCTTTTAGAAAATTACCAGAAGTGTATACTCACAGTTGCAGATCTCTCTCCAGAAGTAACAGTCCCCTTTTCTAGTCCTTCCTACTTACAACCAGTTTGCAGCACAAAATTAACTATGCAGATGATATCATGGTCTATTCCCCTATCCATCTCCACACACCAGACTATACAGCTATCAATAAATGTCTACAGGAGATGAGCAACTGGCTGGCTTCCAACAATCTCCAAGTCAACTTCAAAAAATCTGAGTCGCTATTCATAACACAGGACTCTTTTGTTACCCCCCATCATCGGTCTCCATCATGGAAACTCTAATCCCAGTAAAAGAGGAAGTACGCTACCTTGTTATCACCCTTGATCACTTTCTAAACTTACAAGCCCACATCAACAGAACCTTCAGGTACGCATTCCAAAAGCTCGCTATTATCCAAAGACTAAAACCCCTCCTCAGTCTGGATCACTTTCGCACTGTCTATCAAGCAGTTATAATTCCTATGCTAGATTATTGTAACTCCCTTTTTCATGGTCTTCCAACTCAAACCACACATCTCTTGCAAGCAGCCCAGAACAAGGCCACCCACATCATCACAGTATCTGCCAAACATGATCAGATAACACCGCTCTTATATCAGCTTCACTGATTACCAATTACCTCACTTCCAGATACAAAACTGCCTTAACTATCTTCAAGATAAGAAACAACACATCAGCTGGAATTCTACAGGAACTGATATGCACAAAACTAAACAGCAGACCTAAGAGACAGAGCACCAGAGACACCATTTCAACTCCTAGTTCTTACACCAACGAAGAGGGCTCTTCATTAGCGGCACTCGCCATCTGGAATTCTCTCCTAGAGATGGTCAGGACAACCAAGGACTTAAAGTACTTCAGAAAACATCTCAAAACCTTCCTTTTCACCGATCACTTCAGAGACAATACCTAATTCTTGCCCCTCATCTCACCTGCCTAAAAGAATATCTAACTCTTGTACATATGTTGCAATGCATATGTTTTGCCTCTGTGCAAATCCTGCATGTCACCCCTTCCTAAGTTTATACATTGAGTTCTCTGTAATGTGGGAGGGAGGAGTGGTCTAGTGGTTAGGACAAGGTACTTCAGGCCCAAGGGCCGGGAGTTCAAGTCCCACCTGGGGACAGCAATCTCAGGCCAGAGGGACTGGGATTTCTAGTCCTATAGGCACTCCTTGTGGTCTTGGGCAAGCCATTGCCCATGTTCCCTGTAAGTATTAGTGTATGTGTCTCATATCCCCTCATGTTAAATGTATCCCCCAATTGACCACCTTGACCCGGTGAAAAGCAGGATATAAATACAGCTAAATAAAATAATGTACATCACTTCAATTGTACAAGAAGGCGATATAAAAAAGTGTTAAATATATAAAATAAATTGTCCCCTCATTGCAGAGCTTGCTTTCAATCAAAAGAGGCTCTCCACCTGAGCATTTATGCCACGGAGATATTTAAACATCTCTGCCATATCTCCTCTCTCCCATCTTTCCTCCAAAATATTAGTACTGCTACTCCTCGATACCTTGTCCTCGCTTGGTTTTAAGGGATCTGTACTGTCCTGGCTCTCCTCTTATCACTCCCATTGCTCTTTCAGTGTTTCTTCTAGTGGATCCTCCTCTGCTGCTATCCCACACTCAGTTGCAAGGATCTGTCTTGGACATACTCCTTTTCCCTCTCTATACCCATTCCTTTGGTGCACTCATCTCTTCCCAAGGCTTTCAGTACCATCGTTTCACTGATGACTCCCAGATCTACCTCTCTACATCTGTAATCTCACCGGCAATCCAAGCCCACATCTCTCTGCCTTTGCTTGGATGTCTCACCACCACTTGAAATTGGACATGGCCAAAACTGAGCTTCATATTTTTTCTCTAACCCTTTTCTCCCCTACCTCCTTTCTCAGTATCTGTGGATAATAAAGCACTTGTCATCTGTCATCTAGACTACTGCAACCTGCTCCTTGCTGGTCTCCCTCTAAATCATCTCTCTCCCCTTCAATCTCTTCAACACTCTGCTGAGTGGCTAATCTTCTCACGCCACTTCATTGCCAAACTACCACTCCTGCTGACCTATAAGTGCATTCACTCTGCAGCTCCTCACTACCTTTCCTCTATTTTTCTCTCCCTTCACCCCTTCTCGTGATCTCTGCTCTTCTTGCAAACCTCTTCTATCTGTGCCCTTCTCATCAATTGCTATCTCCAGTTTTGCTCCTTTTGTCTTGCTACTCCTTATGCCTGGAATAAAGTACCTGAGTCTGTACATAAAACGCCTTCACTGGCCCTTCTCAAATTGAGGCTCAAAACTCACCTCTTCACTACCACTTTTGTATGTTGAGTCGCCTGATCTCTTGTGTTTCCTTACCATTTCCCTTAGCTGTATCCCATGTCTACAGCTACTGTGTTGTCTGTCTTGACTACATTTTAAGCTCTGATGAGCAGGGACTGTCTTTTACATGTCTCTGTGCAGCGCTGCGTATGTCTTGTAGTGCTATACAAGGGTCTCAGTAGTGTGTGTAGAAAGGAAGGGACAAATGTTTCTGATGTTGTTATAGAGAACGAAGCGACAGGTTTTAGCTATCTTTTGGATGCTGCAGAGAAGGAAAGAGTAGAGTCAAAGATGGTATGGAAGGACAGAAGTGATAGGCCATATGGACTTTATCTGCCATCATATTTGTTTACATATAGAAGCTGCCTTGAATACTGGCCAGTTTGTAATTTTTTAATTTTAATGCAAATTGCTTTGCCATTTTGTATGAAAGGAGGGACATCAAGAGATCATGAAATGAAATCATGTCAGAGATTAACTTTCTCCCTCTGTCACATTATTCGCAGCTGATTGGTCAGAGATGTGGGATAATCTCAGAGCAGGGATTTTGGGATCAGGAGACCCAGAAATTCCTCTGTGGTACCAACACGTGATTAGTGCCTTCTTTTTATGTCCAGCAGGTGACGGGGTCACACAGGAAAAGAAGAGAGTGGAGAAGAGAGAAGAATGGGGAAAAACGTTCACACACAAGGTGCACCCAGCACTCCACCTAAAGTCTGAAATGCAAGAGAGACGTTTTACACCTACTGAGTGTGAGAGCGGTTTCAATCATAGTGATTGCATAAGAAGCCAGCTGAAAACACACACAGCAGAGGGATCTAACCCAACAGAGAGGCCTTCTACATCTTCTAAAAGTCCTGAATGTGGAAGAAACTTCACTCTTAAGAAATCCGTAAAAATGCACCAGAAAATCCACAGGAGTGAGAAGAGATTTCAATGCACTGAATGTGAGAAATCTTTCCTCAGAAACTCACAACTTGTAGAGCATCTTAAAAAACACACCGGGGAGAAACATTTTAATTGTACTGAATGTGGGAAATGTTTTCACAGAAAAAAAGTACTAGTGAGGCATCATAGAACCCACACAGGGGAGAAACCTTTTAGTTGTACTGAATGTGGGAAATGTTTCTCCAGAAAATCACTACTAGTGCTGCATCATAGAACCCACACAGGGGAGAAGCCTTTTAGTTGTACTGAATGTGGGAAATGTTTCCTCACAAAAACACATCTAGTGAGGCATCATAGAACCCACACAGGAGAGAAACCATTTAGTTGTACTGAATGTGGGAAATGTTTCGTCATTAAAGCACAACTAATGCTGCATCATAGAACCCACACAGGGGAGAAACCTTTTAGTTGTACTGAATGTGGGAAATGTTTCCCCAGAAAAGCACAACTAGTGCTGCATCATAGAACCCACACGGGGGAGAAACCTTTTAGTTGTGCTGATTGTGGGAAATGTTTCCCCAGAAAAACACAACTAGTGCTGCACAATAGAACCCACACCGGGGAGAAACGTTTTAGTTGTACTGATTGTGAGAAATGCTTCCTCACGAAAGCAAAACTAGTGCTGCATCATAGAACCCACACAGGGGAGAAACCATTTAGTTGTACTGATTGTGGGAAATGTTTCACCAGAAAAGCACAACTAGTGGAGCATCATAGAACCCACACGGGGGAGAAACCTTTTATTTGTACTGAATGTGGGAAATGTTTCCCCAGAAAAGCACAACTAGTGCTGCATCATAGAACCCACACAGGGGAGAAACCTTTTATTTGTACTGAATGTGGGAAATGTTTCCTCAGAAAAAGATATCTAGTGCTGCATCACAGAATCCACACAGGGAAGAAACCTTTTAGTTGTACTGAATGTGGGAAATGTTTCCTCACGAAAACATATCTAATGAAGCATCATAGAACCCACATGGAGGAGAAGCCTTTTAGTTGTACTGAATGTGGGAAATGTTTCGTCATTAAAGCACAACTAGTGCTGCATCATAGAACCCACACAGGGGAGAAACCTTTTAGTTGTACTGAATGTGGGAAATGTTTCCCCAGAAAAGCACAACTAGTGCTGCATCATAGAACCCACACGGGGGAGAAACCTTTTAGTTGTACTTATTGTGGGAAATGTTTCGCCATAAAAGCACAACTAGTGCTGCACAATAGAACCCACACGGGGGAGAAATGTTTTAGTTGTACTGATTGTGAGAAAAGCTTCCTTACGAAAGCAAAACTAGTGCAGCATCACAGAACCCACACAGGGGAGAAACCATTTAGTTGTACTGAATGTGGGAAATGTTTCACCAGTAAAGCACAACTAGTGGAGCATAATAGAACCCACACAGGGGAGAAACCTTTTAGTTGTACTGAATGTGGGAAATGTTTCCTCGCAAAAAGATATCTAGTGCGGCATCACAGAACCCACACAGGGGAGAAACCTTTTAGTTGTACTGAATGTGGGAAATGTTTCCTCACGAAAACATATCTGTTGCGGCATCACAGAACCCACACAGGGAGAAACCTTTCAGTTGTAATGATACTACCCACTATCTACATTCCTGTGCCCATTCAGCTGAGTGCAGTTGGCTCAAATTCCACACTCTTGCAGACTTTCTACACTTCAAATTCATGCTTTCCCTCTCCAGTCAGTCATAGCTCTCACCAAACAAGAGTGTTATGTCCATCTGACAAACTCTCTTGCTTCTGATCCTCACCGTCTCTTTACTACTCTCAGCTCCCTCCTCAAGGTGCCTCTGCCTCCAACCCGTCCCTCCCTTTCTGCACAAACCCTGGCTGACTATTTCCATAGCAAAGTCCACAAGATCACCCTCCATGATATCAGCTACTTCCCCTCCTCCCCCCCCCCCACCACTGCTACCCTCTTTTCCTTTTCTATGACCTCTAAGGAGGAAACTACACACCTTCTTTTCTCCTCCAAACTCACTATCAGCTCTTCTGATCCTTCCCCACCCATCTCCTAAGCCCCATCTCCTCCACTGTTGTCCCTTCCATCTCTCATATTCTAAACCTATTGCTCTCCACTGGAACTATACCTGCAGCCTTCAAGCAAGCTGTGGTCGCACCTTACTAGATCCTACCTGTCCTTCTAACTATTGACCCATCTCCCTCCTCTCCTTTGTTTCTAAAGTACTTGAACGTGTGGTTCACTGTCACTGCCTCAACTTTCTCATCTCTCAAGCCCTTCTGGATCCTCTACAATCTGGCTTTTGTCCTTTACATTCTACCGCAACAGCTCTTGCCAAGGTCTCCAGCAACCTGATCCTGGCTAAATCCAAGATCCTTTACTCGATTCTCATCCTTCATGACCTTTCTGTTGCTTTTGACACTGTTGACCACAACCTTCTCCTCAATACCTTGTCCTTGCTTGGTTTTAAGGGCTCTGTGCTATCCTGGTTCTCTTCTTATCGCTCCCATCACTCTTTCAGTGTTTGTTCTGGTGAATCCTCCTCTATTGCTATCCTGTGCTCAGTTTGTATACCCCAAGGATCTTTCGTAGGTCCACTCCTTTTCTCTCTACATACCCAGTCCCATGGCTTTCAGTACCATCTTTACACTACTGATTCCCAGATCTACCTCTCTGCACCTGAAATCTCTCCAGTAATCCAGGCCAGGGTCTCTTTGTGACTTTGCTGCTTGTATGTCTCACCGCTGCTTGAAAATGAACATGGCCAAAACCGAACTTATTATTTTTCACCTTAAACCCTCCTCTCCCCTTCTCTTTTCTCAGTCTCTGTGGATAACTCTCTACTCCTCCCTGTCTCCTTAGCTCGCAACCTTGGGGTTGCCTTTGACTCCTCTCTCTCCTTCTCCACACAGATCCAACTGATAGCTAAAACTTGCCGTTTCTTTCTCTATAACATCAACAAAATTCACCTATTCCTTTCTGAACACACTACTAAGACCCTTATCTACTCCTTAGTCACCTCCCATCTAGACTATTGTGATGATGAAGGACCTTCAGCTATTCAGATAAGAACTCAAATCCCACCTCTTCACCGAACATTTTGAAATCCCCTACCTCCCAAGAGCCACGCCCCAGCAGTCACAGAAACAATCCCACCAACCTCCTGAACCCGCAAACAACTAACCCCAACAGAACCACCGCTATTAACCCCCCTCTCAGTTTGTATTACGTAAGAAAAGAAGAAAATAACTTCCAGAACGTACACAAGCTTGATTGTAAGATAGGTTCCTGTGCGGATATCCAGTTTAGTCCTCCACAATCGGGTACTGCCCCTCTCACTGCAGCCTGTAGACTGGACCAATCAAATCTTCTGTAGTACATATCCAGCAGGAGCTCCCAGAAGCCCCCCAGTGTGTCCAGTCTCGTTGCAGTGTGTAGACGTAAAAGTGTGTCCTCTGGGCACACTTAGTGACCTTTGCAGGAGCAACACTAGTTAGTTGTTTTTAGGGTTTGTTTTGGGGCATTTCTCTACTATTTTTGTTTTTGGTAGCTAGCTGTGCCTTTAAAAATAAGAAAGACAAAAGAAGCCTGTCTCCCTGGAGCTGTGCCACAGGAGACTAGGAGAAAGTCAGACCTGCTGGCTGCTGTTGCCTGCCTAGCACATTTTATCAGCCCTGGGTGAGCTTCCCCTAGACAGGACGGGGAATTGCCATACCTATAAGGCAGTGCCTGGTACTGGGAGATTGTGGCTGAATCTTCTGTTCCTGAGCTGGTAGGAGTTTGCATTTCATTTTTTCTTTCTTGTGTGCAATGCTCTGTCTGGGATGCCAGCGTTTCTGTAGGCTCTCCTGAGCCCATTTGGCAGTTTTTATTCAATCTGCTCGTGTGCCCTGTATTAGAGGGTCGTTTTATTTGTTTTTCATATTATTTGGTGGTTTTTATATTTTCGCGCCGTTTTTTACCGCGGGTGAAAAAGTGCGGCGGCCATTTTGGATTTTAAAAGTGCTTTTCCAGGCATTTTTGATCGCTGTGCACAGGTTCCCCTAGCGTTTTTGGGGTTCCTCTTTCTGGCGATTTTGCTCAGGGCCCCCCAGGGATCCTGGGATATATTTTGTTTCTTGTAAAAAAAAAAAAAAAAAAAAGTTAAGTTACTTTTAAATCGGGGCTGATTTGCATAGGATTGCCCAGGTGGTGTGGGCTTTCCTGTGGCTGTCTTATTCTATTCCCCTGGGCAGAGGTGGCCTTGGGATGGCTTCCAAGCCCCAGTGTGTGATTTGTGGGTCCCGCAGGACGGCAGGGACTGACTCTGGCATCTGCAGGGGCTGTGCTGCAGTGCCCTCTGAGTTAGAGCAATCTGTGAATGTTCAGGAACAGGCTACCCCTGGGGATGCTTCTACTTCCGGGACAGCGTTCTTTCTCCAAGCATCCCTCAGTCTGGCTCGGTTCCTCCGGCCAGCGGTTCAGTGGCTGCGCTCCAGCAGGCGGCTGTTGCTGCCTCAACTATGGACTTCTCCCCTGATTTTGTACTCCTCATGCATCAGGCATTTCGCCTGAGCAGGTCCGGACAGTTGCCGGCTGTCTGGCCCCCCTCCCTCCCCTCGGGGTCCTTGGGGGCGGCTCAGTGTCCCTCACCGCCCGGGGGCAAGCGGCTTAGGTTGGGGGGACAAGAGCAGGACGCCCTGGGTCTCCTGGATTCCGAGGCAGAGGGCGATCCTGAGACTGAAGCGGAGGATTTGGAGGATGGGGAGATCCCTGGGCCGGAAGATCAGGCTCGGGTCATTCGAGTGTTCCGTAGGGACGAGCTGGTTCCTTTGGTCACGGAGTCCCTTCAGGCGCTAAACCTTTCGGCGGTGCGGTCCCTGGAGGAGGAGGGTCTTGAGGATCCTCTGATTCAAGCAGTCAGGGATGCCCAGGTGGTTTTTTCCGTCCACCGCGTGGTGGATCAGATGATCCAGGCGGAGTGGGAGCACCCGGAATCCGGTTTGAAGGGGATTCAGACCATGAATCGGCTTTATCCTCTTGCTGACAAGGACAGGGACTTGTTCAGGTCCCCCCGGGTGGATGCTGCGGTCTCCGCAGTGACCAAGAAAACCTCCATCCCGGTTGAGGGGGCGGCGGCCCTCAAGGACGGGCAGGATAAGAAGGTTGATAACTTGCTCAAGCAAACCTTCGATACGGATGCCGTGTCATTGCAGGCCTCTATCTGTGGGGCTTGGGTGGCTCGGTCGTGTCTGCGGTGGTCACAGCAACTGCGCTCGAGCCCCGGACTAGACCAGCAGGGTCTGGTGGAGGTGACCCGGCTGGAGTCCGGCTCGGCTTACCTGGCGGATCTGTTTTATGATTTGATCCGCGCGTTGGCTAACAGTATGGCATCCGCGCGGTAGCAGCGCGCCGGTCCCTCTGGTTGCGCAGCTGGGCGGCGGACAGTTCTTCTAAGGCCCGCCTCAGTAAGCTGCCATTTAAGGGCAGATTATTATTTGGGGAGGCTCTCGAGAAATTGGTAAAGGATCTCGGTGAGTCCAAAGGGGGCCGGCTTCCGGAGGATAAACCAAGGTCCAACCGGTCCACCTCGTCGGCGCGGGGATCCTTTCGGGATCAGCGCAGGTTTCGGCCCTCCCGCCAGTGGTCCTCGCAGCGGGGCCGGTTTGGAGCCCGTAGCCAAGGATTTCGGGCTTTCAGGGGAGCCGGCAGAGGCTTCTCCGCAGCCGGCTCTTCATCGGGTTCTTCCTTTGGACGCAAGCCACAATGACGCCAGGCAGGCTCTGGAGGGAGGACCGCTTGTCGGCGGTCGCTTGCGCGACTTTCTTTCCTCTTGGGCCCAAATAACGTCGGATCGCTGGGTGCTACAAATTATAGAGGAGGGTTACGCTCTGGAATTTGCGTTCCCACTTCCAGATTCCTTTGTTCTGTCTCCCAGCAGGGGCGAGCAAAAGACGAGGGACATCCGCGTGACCCTGGCTCGATTGTTAGCGCTGGGAGCGGTGGTTCCAGTGCCTCCCTTGGAAAGAGGCGCTGGTCGCTACTCCATCTATTTTGAGGTACCCAAAAAGGGCGACTCTCTGCGTCCGATTTTGGATCTCAAAGGCGTGAATCGCGCGCTCAGAGTGCCGCATTTCCGCAGGGAAACCCTGCGGTCAGTCTTTGTAGCGGTGCGAAAGGGGGAGTTTTTGACGTCCCTCGATCTTACCGAGGCCTATCTGCACATTCCGATACACCCAGCCCATCAGCGGTTTCTCCGCTTCGCGTTCCCGTGGGGCCACTTTCAGTTCCGGGCCATGCCGTTCGGCTTGGCTACGGCCCCGCGCACTTTCACAAAGGTGATGGTGGTGGTTGCGGCGGCCTTGCGCAAGGAGGGCATTTTGGTCCATCCTTACCTGGATGACTGGTTGATACGAGCACAATCCGGTCGAGAGTGCCTGCGGGTCACGAGCAGGGTGGTAGCTCTGCTGCGATCCCTCGGCTGGGTGGTGAGCGACAGAAAGAGTTGTCTGCGGCCCTCGCAGGACCTGGAGTATCTGGGGGTGCGCTTCGACACTGCTCGGGGGCTGGTGTGCCTTCCCGAGCGCCGCGTCCTGACGTTGCGGGCTCTTGTCCGACTATTTCGGGGGATGCCCGCTCCGTCGGCGTGGTGGTACCTACGGCTTCTCGGAACGATGGCGGCGACCTTAGATGTGGTTCCGTGGGCGCGGTTCCACATGCGCCCGCTACAGAGGGCGCTCCTTCGTCGCTGGTCCAACCAGTGCGATTCCTTGCACAAGAGACTGCCCTGCCTGAAGGCAGTGCGGCGGTCGCTTCGGTGGTGGCTCTCCTCCGAGAACCTGACGCGGGGAATTCCCTTGGAGCCTCCTCTGTGGGTCCCCCTCACTACGGATGCGAGCCTAGTCGGCTGGGGAGCACACTGCGAGACCCGCTTCACGCAGGGGGTGTGGTCCTCGCAGGAAGCGTCTTGGTCGATCAACCGCCTCGAGCTTCGGGCGGTCCGACTAGCCCTGATGGCCCTGGAACCTCTGCTCCTGGGCCGGGCGGTCCGAGTCTGGTCGGACAATGCGACCACGGTGGCGTACATCAATCGCCAAGGGGGCACAGGGAGTGTGGCCCTGGAAACCGAAGCGACGGCCTTGTTCAGCTGGGTGCAGACTCGGCTGCCGGCGATCTCGGCGGCGCACATTGCAGGCGCGGACAATGTCCAGGCCGACTTTCTCAGCAGAGTGCGGGTGGACCCCGGAGAGTGGGAGTTAAATCCTCAGGTGTATGCGCAGATAGTTCGGCGGTGGGGTCCGCCCATCATGGATCTCATGGCGACCTTCCAGTCGGCCAAGACAAGTCGCTTCTTCAGCAGACGGCGGGAGCGGATGTCCGAAGGACTCGACGCTCTCATTCAGCCGTGGCCGACGTCCGGGATGCTGTACGTTTTCCCCCCGTGGGCCCTGATCGGTCGGGTCGTCCAGCGCATCGAGGGCCATCAGGGCCGGGTGCTGCTGGTGGCTCCGGATTGGCCCCGGAGGCCCTGGTATGCCGACCTCGTTCGGCTTCGAGACGGCGTGCCGTGGCGCCTTCCGGCGCTGCCGGATCTTCTTCTTCAGGGCCCCTTGCGGATGCCCCAGGTGGCTCGGTTCTCGCTTACGGTTTGGCCATTGAGAGGGCTCGGCTGAAAAAGAAGGGTTCTTCGCCCGCGGTGATTTCCACCTTACTGCGGGCAAGAAAGTCGTCCACTTCTCTTACTTATGTTCGAATTTGGAGAATTTTTGAGGACTGGTGCTCCCGGCGTGGAGTTCGGGCGGCGACGGTCTCGGTGCCCGTCGTGCTCAGCTTTCTGCAGGATGGCTTCGAGAAGGGTCTCGCGGCCAGTTCCCTGAAGGTCCAGTTGGCCGCGCTCTCTTGCTATAGAGGCAAGGGTTTGGGCCGCCTTCTTGGCGCTCATGCGGATGTGCGGCGTTTCTTGACCGCCGTGTTTCATTTGCGGCCTTCCCGCAGAGCGGTGATTCCTCCGTGGGATTTGAATTTAGTTCTGCGGGCCCTGGCTCGGGAACCCTTTGAGCCCTTGCGGAGGGCATCCTTGAAGGATCTCACGTTGAAGACGGTTTTTCTGGTAGCCATTTGCTCGGCACGGCGCATCTCGGATCTACAGGCCTTGTCATGCCGAGAACCTTTCTTGTCTTTTTCTGCGGAGCGGGTTGTGCTCCGTCCGGTTCCCTCCTTCCTGCCAAAGGTGGTGTCTCCTTTTCACCTGAATCAGGCAGTATTTCTACCAGTGATTTCGGCGGACTCGGTCGAGTCGGTGGACAAGGGGCTTCACCGGCTTGATGTGGGCCGCACGCTGCGTCGGTATTTACAGTCTACCGAGTCATTTCGGAAGACTGATCGGTTTTTTGTGCTCTTTGGGGGTGCACGGAAAGGGGAGGCGGCGGCTAAGGCCTCCATTGCTCGATGGCTTAAAGAAGCGATCGCCTCCGCGTATCTGTTGCAGCGGCGGCCGGTTCCGGAGGAGCTCCGGGCTCATTCTACTAGGGCTCAGGCGGCCTCTTGGGCGGAGCATGGTCTGGTTCCACCAGCGGAGATCTGTAGAGCGGCCACTTGGTCGTCTCTGCATGCTTTCAGCAGGCACTATCGCTTGGATGTGTCAGCGGCTCGGGATTCCTGTTTTGGTTCGGCGGTTTTGCGCGCCGGCCTACAAGGTCCCGCCCGGTCTTAACTGCTCTGTTACATCCCGATTGTGGAGGACTAAACTGGATATCCGCACAGGAAATGGAAATTACACTAACCTGGTAATTGTAGTTCCTGTAGGATCCAGTTTAGTCCTCCTTCCCTCCCGAATATCTGCATGATCTTGCGGCGCGCTATCCCGAGCGGGAGATTCTAAGATAGTTTTGCGTCCCGTTCGGACCTTAGCGGCAGTCGTGCTTATAGCTATGGCTCTTCCCTTTCTTTTGGGGTTCCGTAAGCTCCTTAGTACCTGGGGGGAGCTCTGTGTCAATTTAGGGGCGTCGATTCCGGCGCCGTGCAGTGTTCTGACTTCCTCGTTTGGGGAGGGAGTTGGTTATTCCAGGGAGGGAAGTACAAGGTTTAATGTTAATCTGATATTAATCTGATGTGTTGCTTCGTTCAGTATGCTTTGTTACTAGTACACTGGGGGGCTTCTGGGAGCTCCTGCTGGATATGTACTACAGAAGATTTGATTGGTCCAGTCTACAGGCTGCAGTGAGAGGGGCAGTACCCGATTGTGGAGGACTAAACTGGATCCTACAGGAACTACAATTACCAGGTTAGTGTAATTTCCATTTTGTTTATTGTTCATTGTAATATATGTTTATAGTTCTTTGTAAATAGTTGTTGACACAGTTGCTTACAATGTTTTAACTGTATATAGTTCCAACTACTGTTCCATGTAAAACTATATAAAATTGTTTAACTGTTCCCTGTAAACCGCCCTTGATCTCTGGAAGGGGCGGTATAGTAGAAAAGAATAAATAAATAAATAAATATTGTAACCTACTTCTTGCTGGTCTCCCACTGAATCATCTCTCACCCCTTCAATCTGTTCAACACTGCTGTGCATCTAATCTTCCGCCTCCTCTGTTTCCACATCCATTTCAAACATTTCAAACTTCTTCTGCTGACCTATAAGTGCATTCATTCTGCAGCTCCTCACTACCTTTCCTTACCTCTCCCTAAACCCCTCCTCAGGAACTCGGCTCTTCTGGCAAATTGCTTCTATCTGTACCCTTCTCTTCTATGGCTAACTCCAGACTTCACTCCTTTCACCTTGCTGCTCCTTATGCCTGGAACAAACTACCTGAATCTGCACGTCAACAGCCTTCTCTGACCCTTTTCGAAACCAGGCTGAAAACTCACCTCTTTGCTGCCGCTTTTGGATCTTGCTTTACCTAATCTCCTTTGTGTTTCTTTACCATTCCCCCTAGCTGTATCCCATGTCTACAGCTACTGTGTTGTCTGTCTTGACTAGATTGTAAGCTCGGATGAGCAGGGGCTGTCTTTTACATGTCTTTGCAGCGCTGTGTATGTCATGTAGCACTATACAAATGTTCAGTAGTATAATACTAATATCGCTTTTGACATATAGGTCTACTCCTTCTCCTTTTCTGCCCTCTCTCTCTCTCCTAAATAGATTAAACCATGTTATGGCTATATCCCATTCACGTGACTCATTAAACCATGTTTCTGTAATGGCCACAATGTCCAAGTCCATTCCTACCATTAGGGCTTCCAGATGAGAAACTTTGTTGGCTAGACTTCGAGCATTTGTGCTCATTGCTTTCCAACATTTTTTGACTGGCTTGCCTGTATTTTGCATGGATTTTGTTTTACACACCTCTTTCCACTTGCCATTGATGTTGATAGTGTGGCTGTTTCCAATGTTATTATTTTTTTGCTGGGAGTGACATCCCGGACTTATTCTCCATCCATCACTCCCTTTCCCTAGTTTAAATGCTTGTGCACATACTGCATGAATTTTTCACTTAGGATCCTTTTCCCTGTGATGGATAGATGTAGTCCATCAGCACAGTATAGTCCCTTGTTGGTCCATCTGTTTCCCCAGTTGCCTATATATCTAAATCCTTCTTGTTTGCACCAGGTTTGAAGCCATGTATTAAAGTTGTCTATGCGATGCAGCCTTTCTGCCCCCTCACCATGAGCAGGTAGAACTTCTGAGAATGTTATAGTGCTAGCAATGGGCTTGAGTTTCTCTCCCAGAGTCTGGAAGTCCCTTTGAACTGCTGTTTCTAGCCAGGTCATTTCTACCCAAGTGGGTGACAGTATCAGTTTTGGAGTGCTCACTTTCTGTACTCACGGGTAGCAATTATTTTCTAGGTTACCATGCTGGAAACCGTGTTTATATGGATAAATGTTACCTCCACCCTGTCACTTCCTGGAGGCTGCCTCTCAATTATCCTTCTCGGTGGGACTTATCTGATCAGTAGCTGCTTCTACCTAGATAAGTCCTTTTAAATACCAAGTCGTTATTAAATCGACCAGTGCTAGTGATGTCTCGTCTGGACTATTGCAATATCTCCTTTGCAGGCCTTCCTCAATCCCAACTGCATCATCTACAACTCATCCAAAACACTGCACTTGTATTCTGACCCACACCTCCTATTCAGATCACATCACCTCCCTCCTCGGACATTTGCACTGGCTCCCAATTCCCTTTAGGATTCAATATAAATTCCTCATCTTCGTCCATAAGTCAATCCACACTGGTACCTCTCTCTATCTCGCTGACTCGGTTCACCTGAACACCCCATATCGGTCACTCGGGTCCATTCGCTCCAATTGCATGTTTCTTCCCTCCCCATCCCAAGCCCATCTAGAATCCACCTGCTCTTCAGCCTTCTTTCTCCTGGGTCCCCGGCTTTGAAACTCGCTCCTCTCCTCTCTCCGTCTGGAACCCTCCTTCAACACTTTCAAGGCCAGACTAAAAATCCACCTTTTCTGCTCTGCCTTCGACCTTCTCCCAGCCCCCTCCCCTTTGTCTCCAGCCCCCTGCTGATGTTAAACCCCCTCCTCTCCTTTCCCTGCTGCAGCGCAGTCACTATCTACTCTTTTCTCTGATTCTCATCTCTCCTTTCCTGTCTACATTTGTTGGCGTTCCTTTTCTTTTTCAAAGCAGCTCTGCCTCTATTTTTCAATGAATGTAAACTGCTTTGAGACTTTTGTGTAAGCGGTATATTAAGGTTTCAATAAAGATAAAGATGAGACCTTATTAACGATTTATACTGAAGTCTTATTCCCTTTCCTCAGATATTTAGATTTCTTCCTGTGCATCGCCACCTAGCCCTACTGACTCTCCCTTCTATCTTTCATCCTATTTGAAATCTCTCAGCTCCAATGGATGGAAAAGAGACAAGGAGAAGATCCCACTACTTGGTGAGTCCCTATAACAGGTTCTCCTGCATTAGCACATGGAAATCTCTCCAGACAAATCACATTTGTTTTACTAGAGCTGCCACATGACCCAGCTACTGATGGCCTGTGGGCCTCAAATGCTTTCCTCTAATATCTGAATAATGGGGTGTGCTGTAGATAATTAACGATATTTAAATCTGCAATTTGCCTCAATTCCTGGAGAATCACATGTGCCTTCAAACTTGACACAAATCTTCTTATTGGTTCTAAGGAAACAGAGAGAAAATGTTAGGTGGAGAGATCAAAAGAGAAAGAGAAAAGGAGTCTGCAAATGTGAGGGGAATAGAAAGTGAAAGGAGAAGAAAACAATGGGATAAACAGAGAGAAGGCCAAAAAGAGAGAGGAACACAAAAATGGAGGAGAGACTTCCAAGGACAGTGAGGAGTAAAGGGGTGAGGGAGCAGAGTGCAATAAATGCCAAAGAGATGAAGAATGGTGGATGGTGGAGAAAGAAGAAGATGGAGAGATCAGTGAGGGTCAAGGGAACAGAGGAATAAGTCAAATTAACTTACCTGTAGAAGATGTTCTCCGTGGACAGCAAGAAATATCCTCATGTATGGGTGATATCATGTGACAACGCTTCGTGCAGCAGTATTCCTAGTGCCTTCTGGAAGCCTTTGGAAGCTCTCCTGTGCATGTGTGTGCCTTCCTGCCCACCGCTGAGGTGCCATATTGACCTCGGTCTAATAAGAGCTGAGGAGAATACAATACAACTCCAAGGGGAGGTAGGTGGGTTGTGAGGACTTTTCCTGCTGTCCATGGAGAATATCTTTATCTTTATTCAGTTTCTTGATATACGGCTCAGGATGGAGCATAAGAGCGGTTAACAATGCAAAGGACTGCAAACAGAATTATGAAAGGAAAGTCTTCCAATTTATCCTCTTGCAATTTTCCACAATCCTCATGGGTTTTAACAATTTTAAATAATTTTGTGTCATTTGCAAATTTGATAATCTCACTCATTATTCCCATTTCCAGGTCATTCATGAATAGGTTAAAAAGCAGCAGACACAGCACAGATCCCTGGGGTACTCCACTATTCACTTTTCTCCATTGGGAAAATTGGCCATTTAGCCCTACCCTCTGCTTTCTATCTTTTAACCAATTCCTGATCCACAATAGTGCACTGCCTCCTATCCCATGACTTTTTAATTTTGCCAAGTTTCTCATAACAAATGCTGTCTGAAAAAGATGGAATTGTAGGGAGGTCTTGAACTTACTGAATACCATACTGAGTCAGACCAAGATCCAGCAAGCCCAGTATCCTGGTATGCATCCTTTAGATCCATAGAGAATACCCAATCTCCTTTATTAAGATAAGGGAGTACGGTGGATCCAGATACTT
Organism: Ichthyophis bannanicus; assembly: GCA_033557465.1. Taxonomy (NCBI): domain Eukaryota; kingdom Metazoa; phylum Chordata; class Amphibia; order Gymnophiona; family Ichthyophiidae; genus Ichthyophis; species Ichthyophis bannanicus. Next base: position 45,519,652 of record CM066031.1, read on the forward strand.
GTTCAGATCTCTTAGGTCTAGGATGGGACAGAATACCCCCTGTTTTCTTGGTGATCAGGAAATACCGGGAATAAAATCCTCTCCATTTTTGCTGTGGTGACATGAGCTCAATAGCTAGAACTTTTTGAAGGGCAGTGATTTCTTGCATAAGTAGTTCCTGTTGCTGAGGATTTAAGGATTGAACCCTCGGAGGGCAATTTGGAGGAAGATCGAAAATGTAATTTGTAATTACTTTGGATAATTTGTAAGACTCAAGTGTCTGAGGTTAAGAGGTCCCACTTCTGGGCAAAGAGAGTGAGCCTCCCTGTGACAGGGGAGTCAATGGGGCCGCAGCTCCGATAACGATCGCGAACCGCTACCGGGGCTTTGTAAACAAGCCCCTATGTGTGGTGAAAATCGAGTCTAATTCCTTAGATGTAAATCAAAATCTTATTACAAATGAAACTTTGCACAATAACAAGCATGTTTTTATAAAATAAAGTTCATAAATGTACTTAGCAGAAACAGAGGAGTAAGTATGTCTGCAATTTAACTTTCATTAAGAACATTTGTAAGTACATTCTAGCAAGTTTTGTTCTCATTCAGTGGCTTCACAATTCTTCCTGATCTGTTTCTTGTACTGAAGCAATGGAATATCCCTTGTCACTGTCCAGCAGTAGTCTGCAAGCATTGATGTGTGGCAGGCTATGGCCTAGAATAGCCTGTAAATGTATGAGAGGCCTGTAAGCTAGGCCTGAGTTCCAACCCCCATCTGAGACTAATAATGCTGAGAAACCAAAAATCAGTAAAAGCTTGAGAAACTGTGAAAACTGCTTTAAACCGCTTGTGATAAGCTTGTATGAATCTTTTATTAATTTTTCTATGCTGATGACAGATATGTTCCAGTGCTCTGCATTCCTTAGGCCAGAGACGACCTTGCAGGAGAAAAGTAACAATGTTAGAAACTGAGCCATTGTTAGAGAAGTCCAAGCAGGGGGAACAGGGCACTGGACCCAGTGAGAGGTCCCGATTGGACAGGAGCAGGGGGGCATTGGGACCAATAGAAAGTTAGCCTATGTTAAACTGAGGAAGAAAGGTATATAAGGTGTTGTTTACTAGACTCCATTGCTCAGACCTTTTTGAATGTGACCTTGTTTGAGCCTGTGCACAATAAATTGGCTTGGATCCTTTGAACTGACTCCTGGTATTATTTATTGCATGCTTATCAGCTGCTACATATTCTTGGTGCGTTGGCCCGGGAATGTGCGAGTAGTGGATGGTATTCAAGTGAATATACCATGACTTCTCGCCTCAGAGGTTTGGTCCGGCTGGAGCCGCACCTGACTGATCGCAGAGGAGTCTCTGGCGCCGCCGGTCCTCTTGTATCGGAGAAGACTCCTCCTTGCCTCCGTAGGTTGCTGTTTCCTGCCGGCCAACTCCTCAGAACCCGAGAGGAGTCCAGGATTCAACCCAAGGAGGAACTGGTTGCGCAAGCGCATTGGGTACCGGATCCGGTGAGTAACAATTTGTCTGGTTTTTAGTCAGCTAGCTTTGGGAAAGTCTTGCATGAGTATGTGCGAGACTAATTTGGTTTGGGATAAGGTACCGAGAGCTCGATCACCTCTCAGGGTGTGGCCGAGTAATCCTTGCATGAGTATGCGTGAGGACGAAACCCCACCCCTTTTGGATAGTAAGGTAGGACTTTTTGGAATTTTGGGAATTTATTGGCATGCCTGTTTGTTTGTGTGAATGAGAGGTCTGAGTAGCGCAGTTCCAGGTCGCGAAAAGGAGGAAGCGTTTGGTGTTTTGTCTCCCTCAGTGTTCCGTGGGCTGTTCACCTGCAGTCAGCCTAACTGTTTGTTGTTTGTATCTGATTTTTGTTATCTGTTGAAACCGCGGGTTTCCCCTCTGGTATAATGTAAGCTTATTCTGTTCAAAAACAGCTGTCTCACTGATATCAGTTTTTTCCCCAGCACAGCCTGAGTTGCTGGCAAGCAGAGAGGGAAGGGGTGTGTCTTTCACACAGCCCGTAGAAAGGAATGTTTAACCATTTGAAGGCTGTGACGTAGATGCCTCTCAAGAAGCTATGGAAACAGACAGAGATCCGGTGGAGAAAACCGGTACTGCAAGAGAATGCAGGATTTTCTCTTCAGAGAGAAAAAAACACGTAGCTAATCAGGAACCACACCTCACCTTAGGGGAGGAAAGAAGCCAAGTCCCTGATTGGGCACACCCAAGCAGGAGGCGGGCAGTGCAACACACGGGGAGTTTGTTAAGCAGTCAGAAACAGTTAGAGTTTAGAGAGGAAGTAGGAGAAGGACAAGAAGAACAGGAAGAGTTGGAGAGAGAGCAACTAGGCAGCTGTGATCCACTGAGGAGCATTTTGGACTCACGAAGCAAGTACCTGGGAGACTCAGGGGCAGTGAAAGACTTCTGTGAGCAGAAGGATTCAAGAGCACTGAGAGATCTAAGGCTACAGCCCAGGCTTCCAGAGAACCAAGCAGGACCTTGGAGCAGAAAGCAGAGGGACAAAGAATTCTCCTGGAGAAAACCTCAGCACAAGGTACCAAGTGGGGTTGAAGCAGCTAGCAGTTATAACCGTGGGAAGCCAGAAAGAGTGAAGACTAACTTTCAAAGCCAGAACAAAGTCAGACAATACTGTGGCAGTTTGGTGCAGCCTGAAAAGTATTTAAGCAGCACAAAATACTCTCATAAGCCAGCTGAAAACTATATCTTAGAAGCTAATAGAAAGAAAGCTGCTGAGTCTTATTGCAGAGACGTGAGCCAAGAGAAGCCTGATGGTTCTACTTTTAAAACCCTGTTTAGAAACTCTCCAGTCCCAGCTGAAGTTTTAAACCCAGCACTTACGTTCAGAGATAAGTGGGGGAAGGATTCTTCTAGCATGCTGAACTGTTGTCCTAGCAAAAGTAGCATTGCTAATTATCATGAGATAAAGAGTTTAAACAAACATTTACCTGAAGGAGAAGGAAAATACCAGCTTAGCCCAGGAAAGACGCAGGCTGAATTACTTCTTAAAGACTTTAGAGAATTCCTTGAGAGCAGGGCAGTTTCTCCCTATAATTCAGCACAGCCTACAAACAGCTGTGAAGAGGAGATGCCTCTAGATTCTTCTCTGCCGTCCACAAAGCAAGACATGGCAATGGATTGCTCAACATGTGTTATTGAGAAGGACATTAATTAAATGCTTTAAAAGGTTATATGAAGAAATATAACAGAAGCTACCTTACTGATTGTCATGCTGAGAAGCTTATGAGAAGTGAATAAGTTAAAGCATAATTGTCTGGATATCAGGAGCATTGCTGTTATGCCAGAGTTTTGATTTCAGTTAATGAAAAGTCACATGACCATTGAATGTGAACACAGAAGCTAATGGACATTTAGCCCAGCAGTGCGAAACCTTGTATAAGTTTGGTTTCTCACTCTTGTTTTGTGCTATTACACTTCTTTTGCGTCTGTTTGCACTTGAACTGCAAAGCGGGAAATAAACCTCATAAAAAGAAATTTCTTTGCATGCCTTTACTACTTGAGCACACAACTACAATTCTCAACCCTGAAGGGCACCAAAGGCCACCCCCTCCTGAAACCCTCAAGGTCCAGGGAGTGGGTGGGTGGCAAGGCTTACTTTCAATTTGTATTCTGCAGCTGGGTTAATTTGTGCTTATTTCAGGAAAATTGTGCCTGTTTTATTCGATATGTTCTAATAGTGATGTTCCCTCTGCTATGGTCATGTATTGCAAATATATATTTGGTTTTGACTGCATATGCTATTGAGCAGAATTAAAGAGGACATACTTATTGTTTTTTAAAAAAAAATAAAGAAAAATAAAAGGGGAGTATATGCATTCCAGATATCCACCAACTTTATGAAAGAAAAGGGTATCCGTTCCATGTCCGTTGACTGTCTGCTTTCTGAACTGTAAGATTTAAAGTAATTTCTTTTGCAGAGATATTGTTCAGCTTAAATGTTGATTACGGCCGGCAGTTAGTCCCTGCCAAGTATTCTTATTCCAGTCATACGTAACAGATATGTGGCCGTCATATTAGGAGCCATAGTTCTTTCTATTGGAATTGTTGTTATAACATGTTGCAAAATAATAGTTTTATATTTTAAGGACTTTATCTAAATTGTTCCTATTTAGAATGAGCACACAAGTCTGGAAAGGGAAAAAAGCTGCCCGTTTATTCTGCCCCAGAATCTCCAGACATTATAGGCCAGTCCCCTCAGCTCTGCCATCACCCCGGGCAGAGCTTAGGGCAGGGGGGGGGGGGGCACCTCCCTGCAGATGTACCCCAAGTAGTTCACCAGCCTTGTTTATGTGCCTTTTCCCACCACTGATTTACTGAACTAACAGACGCCTTATGCCTCCTACACTGAGAAGCCTTAGGATTTGATTGAACTGTTGTTGTTGTTGTTAAGTGCCGTCGAGTCGGAGTCAACTCATGGCGACCCTCTGGATAGCTATCCTAAATTGTGTTCGGTCTTCAGTCAGGCAGCTCATTGTTGACAGACTGGTACCCGTAGCTGCTGTTATTGTATCAATCCATCTCATTGCTGGCCTTCCTCTTTTGCGTTGACCTTCTATCTTGCCAAGCATGATGTCTTTCTCTAATGATCTCTTTCTCCGCATGATGTGTCCAAAGTATGAAAGTCGAAGTCTTGTCATCTGAGCTTCTAAAGAAAGCTTAGGTTTGATCTCCTCTAGTACAGACTGGTTTGTTCTTCGGGCAGTCCATGGTATGCACAGTATTCGCCGCCAGCACCATAATTCAAAGGCATCAATTTTCTTCCTGTCTATCTTTTTCACTGTCCAGCTTGATTGAACTAATGAACAGTATTATGCAGACCCTTCAGCCTTGATTGCTCCAAGAGGGATCCAAATAGTGCAGGCAGCCCTCACTATATACCCCATGCGATCCAGCAGCCCAGGAGAATTTGTATATGGTAGATGCAGTTTTTGTCAGTCAGTCCCAGAGAGATGTAAGATGAAAATTACAGAAAATGAATGGATTTGCGGGTATGAATACAGCACAGTTAATGGAAGTTGCTCAGAAAGGTTTTTTTGAATTGTGAAAATGAATGTGACAGAGAAAGTGAACATAAGATGAAGAAGAAAACAGATCTTCTTGCTGATACTTTAGTTGAATGACGTGGAGGAGGTTTTCCTAATCGAAGGAGCAGAGGAAGTGGAAGAGGCTCGTGAAAATAATCGGCCCCCACTGGGTGCGAATCAGTGCGCCCATTGCAGAGAAGAAGGACATTAGAGAAGTGAATACCTGCATCTTGACTCCACCCCCAGGAAGGGAGGAGGGAGCATTTGGAGAACAGGAGGTTGATTTTAGAATCATGAAAGAATAAACCGAGCACAGTGTTCCAGCAAGAGAGGGAAGCAATTATAGAGTGAGTGGCAGCCGAAGAGGGCTACAGCATGGATGAAGACTAGGCCAGACCGGCTCCAAGTTTCCCTGGGTCCCCAGGAGCCTATGGTCAGTCTGAAAATAGGGGACCAATATATGGACTTTATGGGGGATACAGGAGCAGAATACTAAAGCCAGTAGCCCCTTTGTTTTCTCGATGCATCACCATTGTCAGAGCTACTGGGGCTAAGGCCACAAAGCCTTTCCTGCAGAACCGCATGTGTGAACTAGAGGGATAGAAAATAACGCACCAGTTCTTGTATATGCCTGAGTGCCCTATTCCACTTTTGTGCCGAGATATGCTTGCAAAGCTCCAGGCACAGATATCCTTTGCTGAAGGGGAAGAAATGCAAATGACTGTGAACCCAAAGCCTGCTGGATTGATGGTGTTGACTGTTCCCCGAGAAGAAGAATGGCGGTTCTATAGTACACCTCCAATCAAGTTAACCAGTTCCTGTATACCCACCAACCTTGTAGCCCCACCTGAAGTATGGGCAGAAGATAATCCACCTGGCCTAGCGAAGAACATAGCCCCTGTCATTGTCACCCTCAAGCCAGGAGCGGAACCAGTGCATGGGAAGCAGTATCCTCTTCCCCGACCAGCTAATGAAACTATTGAAGTATGGACTTCTCAAGGAGTGCCAGTCACCTTGGAACACCCCCGTTCTCCCAGTCAAGAAACCTGGGACAGGGGATTACCGCCCAGTACAAGATCTGAGGCGGGTAAATGATGCAGCTGAAACTATACACCCAGTGGTACCAAATCCTTATACTCTCTTGGGACTGATCCCCGCTGAGGCTACTCATTTCACCGTCCTGGACCTGAAAGATGCCTTTTTTCTGCATACGCTTAGCCCCCACCAGTCAACTTTTGTTCGCTTTAGAATGGCAAGACCCTGCAACAGGAAGGCGGGGTGAACTCACCTGGACTAGATTACCTCAAGGATTCAAGAATTCACCTACTCTCTTCAGTGCTGCTTTAAATCAGGATCTTTCAAGCTACTCTGTGGACCCAGGAAAAAGGGTTCTTCTCCAGTATGTGAATGACCTGCTGATAGCCACCAATTCAGAAAGTGAATGTCTACAAGCCACCAGTGAACTCTTGCACCTTTTTAATGAGGCTGGATACAAAGTCTCAAGAGCCAAGGCGCAATTATGTCAAACAAGTTAAATACCTAGGATTCCAGTTGTCCAGCGGAATTCGACGCTTGGGACCAGAATGCAAAGAAGCTGTATGCAGTATTCCTACTCCAACCACCAGGAGGCAAGTGAGAGCCTTTTTAGGAGCTGCAGGTTATTGTCGTATATGGATCCCCAATTTTGCGCTGCTAGCAAAACCATTGTATCAAGCTACCAAAGGAATGGAAAGGTCTCCATCGGAATGGGGACTTGAACAGGATGCAGCCTTTCGATCTTTGAAAACCACTCTGATGTTATCACCAGATCTGGGTCTACCAGCTGTCCAGAAAACCTTTCAGTTTCTATGGCTATGAGTCACAAGGAAATGTTCTAGGTATGTTGACTTAATCTCTTGGATCTTAGCAATGGCCAGTAGCCTATCTGTCAAAACAATTGGATGAAGTTGCAAAAGGCTGGCCCCCTTGTTTGAGAGCTGTTGCAGTTACTGCCCTTCTAGTGCGCAAAGCAGACAAGCTCACTTTGAGACAGAATCTTCAAGTTACTGTACCACACTCTGTTTTGACCATTATGAAACACAAAGGAAACTTCTGGCTAACAAATTCACGAATGTTGAAGTATCAGAGTATGTTGTGTGAAACCCCCCAGATACAATTGAAGGTCAGTCAAGCTTTGAATCCTGCTACATTGTTACCAGTTGGTCTTGACCCCCTGATCATGACTGTTTAAAAACTATGGACACTATATTCTCAAGTCACCCTGATTTGACTGATGACCCTCTGGAGGACCCTGAATGGACTTTCTTTGTGGATGGAAGCAGTTTCATCATCGATGGACATTGTTGTGCCGGATATGCAGTGGTGACCCTTGATCTGGTAGTTGAGTCCTCAGCTCTGGCCCCAGGAATTTCAGCACAGAAAGATGAACTGATAGCTCTTACTAGAGCACTGACAATAGGAAAAGGGGCTCTGTCTAAATGTGTACCCAGATTCCAAGTATGCCCTTACAACCTTGCATGCACATGGGGCCCTGTACAAAGAATGAGGGTTCATAATCTCAGGAAGCAAGTCCATTAAGTATGGCCCCGAGATATTGACATTATCAGATGCATACTGCCTACAGATTTCAGAATTTAGGAAAAGTAGAATGTATGAATAGAACCCTGAAATCTCAGTTGTCCAAACTTTGCCAAGAGGTTTACCTGAAGTGGCCCCAGGTTCTTCCTATAGCCCTTCTTAGGATATACTTAGCCCCTGCTAAGTCTTTAGGAGTTTTCCCTTTTGAAATTTTGTATGGGCGACCCTCGCCTATTGTATAGGAAATAAAGGGAGCCATGAAACAGATAGTATCTGAAATTACTAGACAAGAACTATTGGTTTTAAGTTCTGTTTTGCAGAGTCTTCATACATGGATACGAGATCAGCTACCCATCAACTTGACTGAACCGCTGCATCCTCTCAAGCCTGGAGTCTCGGTGTGAATCAAGGAGTGGAGAAAGACACCATTGACACCGCATTGGAAGGGACCTTATGTTGTCATCTTGTTAACCCCAACAGCAGTTAGAGTTGCAGAACTCAAACCCTGGATTCATCACAGCCGAGTAAAGCTAGCAGCCGCTTCTGAACTTGGTTATTGGACTTCCATAAATGATCCTGAAACTCTATTGCAGCTCACCCTACGATGACAACCACCATCTTGAGAGACTGTGTTATTTTGAGAAATCGTGATCTTCTAAAGAGACTGTTATATTGAGAGACTATGCTAGAGTCTGAGACATCCTAAAAGACTGTGCTACTTTGGAATCTGCAGCCCTACTCCTGCCACAAAGCTGGTAGGTTTACGTACGGCGGAAGCCTGAGGATCTACAATCAACTCTACATCTGTCACGTTGTGGAAGCCGACAGTTCCACCAATTTTCCAGAGACTATACTCATCATAAATCCTTATTATTGCTTCATTCTGGCAACAGCTTTGGGGTGCTTTGAAATGACTTTTGCTCTACCTCCCTGTGCAGCCTGCATAACTACTACTCAAACTGGGATAAAAGTAACTCAAACTTTACTTTATCACTCTTACTATACCTGCACTGGTGTAGTCAGTCGATGTGTGCATAATGGGACAGAATTGAGTATCTGCACAAAAGGAAATACAAGGACTTGCTTTAACCCCTGCCAAAATTCTTCCTATCATGTTTTGGAACTGCGATGGAACAATGAGGATGGAGCCCTTCTGAATGCTACCCGTCAACTCTCGGATCCTACACGACCTGTTTTTCTGGACTTAGATGCATGTGATGCTATTAGTAGGAATGGTTATTATCATTGTGGGTCATGGGAGCAAGCCTATTGCTATGATGATCAGTACATATGTCATTCGTTTCTCCTATGTCTTCTGCCCCTCTGCTTATTATGGATAATACCGTAGAGCTGCTATCAGGCTTTACCCCAAAAGGAAGCCCCACTATACACTGAGCGTGCTTTGTGATTTAATTCTCACCCTTTCTCCCTTGCGGGTGAGAATAATCAAAGTGGGGAATGAGGTAGGCTATGGCCTAGCATGGTCCAGTACTATGAAAGGCCTGTAAGTTAGGCCTGGATTCCAACCCCCATTATAGCTAGAAAAGAACCAAAAAATCTGTGAAAATTGACAAAGATGTTTTAGAATGCTTAATAAGAAGGTTTTATGAATTCATAAGTCCTCTATTATTCTCTTGTGTGTGAAAGAACAGAAATGTTTCAAAAGATGCATTCCTGGAGCTGAAGTTAACCTTGCAGTAGAAAAGTTACCAAGTTAAGACTATACCATTGTTTAAGCAATCCTAAGGGAGGGGACCAGTTGCTAGGCTCCGGAGGGATTTCTAATTGGATAATTGAAGGGAATGTATAGCCAATGAAATGTTTGCATGTATCAAATGTATTGAGCTAGAACCAATGGAAAGTTTTCATGTATCAAGCTAGAAAAGTGGTATAAAAAGTTATGTCTTTATGGAGAGCTCCGCTCAGTTCCTTGAAAGCTTTGACTGACTGGGCCTGTGCACAAATAAACTGGTTTGGACCCTGTAAATTGACTCCTGGACTTGTTCATTGACTGCAGTTTGCCACTACAGGTGCAGCGTGTTCTGTTGTTGCTGGTATTAGATAGGAATGAGGAAAGGCATGGGGCTGACTCGTTAGAAATGATTTTATGAAGGAGGGTGAGTACTTTGAATTTGACTCTGGAGTGGATGGGGAGCCAGTGTAAGTCAAAGAGGATTGCTGTTATGTGTGAGCGTCTAGGGTTATTTGTGATGAGGCAAGCTATTGTATTCTGTGCCATTTGGATAGGGTGTAAGCTATTCTTGGGAAGGCCATGATAGATGAGATTGCAGTAGTCGAGTGAAGGGATAATGAGAGCCTGGTAGACAGTGCGAAAGGAGTCTGGGTTTAGGAGAGGTTGGAGGTTTCGAAGAGTGTGTAATTTCGCATATATTGTATTAGTGGTCTTTTTGATCTGTTCATGGAATGTAAGGTTTTGATCAAGAATAAGACCGAGGTATTTCACTTGACTTTTGATAGTGAGGGTGAAATCATCAAGCGTGAGGGTTGCAGGTGGAGTATAGGAGGCATTGGTGAATACTTGGAGGGCTTCAGTTTTAGATTGGTTGATTGTGAGGTTATGATTGGAAAGCCAAGTCTTCAAGTTAGAGATGCATTTGCTTAATCTTGAGAAGTTGGGGTTTATTAGATTGAATGGAGTGAAAAACATAATGTCGTCTGCATATAACTGATAATGAATTCCATGCTTTTGAAAGATCTTGCAGACTGGTTGAAGGAATAAGTTAAATAGTAATGCGGATAAACTGGATCCTTGGGGGACTCCTTGTTTTAATATAAATGGGAGGGATCAGGGCCGGCCCGTCCATTGAGCAAGAATGTTTTTTGCACAGGGCCCCGCGTTTCAGGGGGCCCCGCGCAAAGAACATTCTGCTTTCCTCCAAATTACATTTTAAAAAAAAAACTGGCTCTCTGGCTGCTGCCGCTGCCGCCGCGGCAGAATGCAGTGTCCCGCGGGGCCCCCTCTGCGCCGGCTGAGCCCTCTGCCCGGCTTTCAGATTCGCGAAGGGAGAGTGCCTCTCCCTCGCGTCTCTGTTAAGCCCGCAGGGGCTAATGGGAAATTTCCCATCAGCCCCTTTAGACGCGAGGGGTTGATGGGAAATTTCCCATTAGCCCCTGCGGGCTTAACAGAGACGCGAGGGAGAGACACTCTCCCTTCGCGAATCTGAAAGCCGGGCAGAGGGCTCAGCCGGCGCAGAGGGGGCCCCGCGGGACACTGCATTCTGCTGCGGCGGCAGCGGCAGCAGCCAGCGAGCCAGCTTTTTTTTTTGGACTGCTAATGGGCTGGGGCTGGGGCGGGGGGCTGTTAGGACTGCTAATGGGGCGGGGGGGCTGTTAGGACTGCTAATGGGCTGGGGCGGGGGGGCTGTTAGGACTGCTAATGGGCTGGGGCTGTTAGGACTGCTAATGGGCTGGGGCGGGGGGGCCGTTAGGACTGCTAAGGGGCTGGGGGGGGCTGTTAGGACCGCTAATGGGCTGGGCTGGGGGGGGGCTGTTAGGACCGCTAATGGGCTGGGGGGGGGGTTAGGACCGCAAATGGGCTGGGGGGGGGGGGGGAGGCCCCCTAATGGGCACGGGGGGGGTGGGCTAGGACCGCTAATGGGCTAGGGGGGGGGTGGGTTAGGACCGCTAATGGGCTGGGGGTGGGGTGGGGTTAGGACCGCTAATGGGCTGGAGGGGGTGGGGGGGGGTTAGGACTGCTAATGGGCTGGGGGTGGGGTGGGGTTAGGACCGCTAATGGGCTGGAGGGGGTGGGGGGGGGTTAGGACTGCTAATGGGCTGGGGGGGCTGTTAGGACTGCTAATGGGCTGGGGGGGAAGGACTGGTAATGGGCTGTGGACTGATGGGGGCTGTCTGGAAATGGGGAGATGGGGGGGGTTAGAACTGATAATGGGCTATGGGGGGCTGTTAGGACTGCAAATGGGCTGGGGGGGCTGTTAGGACTGCTAATGGGCTGGGGGGGGTTAGGACTGGTAATGGGCTGTGGACTGATGGGGGCTGTCTGGAAATGGGGTGATGGGGGGGTTAGAACTGCTAATGGGCTATGGGGGGCTGTTAGGACTGCTAATGGGCTCGGGGGGCTGTTAGGACTGCTAATGGGCTAGGGGGGGGGTTAGGACTGCTAATGGGCTGTGGACTGATGTGGGCTGTCTGGAAATGGGGTGATGGGGGGGTTAGAACTGCTAATGGGCTATGGGGGGTGGTTAGGACTGATAATGGGCTATGGGGGGGGGGGGCTAGGGCAGGAAATGGGCTGATGGGGAGGGGTTAGGACTTGAGGTGGGCTGATGTGGTTAGGACTGGTAATGGGCTGTGGGCTGATGGGGGGGGGGTTAGGACTGGCAATGGGCTGATGGGGTTAAGACTGGAAGTGGGCTGATGGGGGGGTTAGGACTGATAATGGGTTATTGGCGGGGCTTAAACTGAAAATGGGGTGATGGGGGGGTTAGGACTGGAAGTGGGTTGATGGGGGGGCTAGGACTGGTAATGGGTTGGGGGGTTGCTATGACTGGAAATGGGCTGAGTGGAAGGGGAGGCTTGAATTGCAAATAGCTGATGGGGAGGGAGCTTGGAATGGAAATGGGCTGTGAGGGAAGGGAGCTAGGACTGAAAATGGGCTGATGGAGCAGCTAGGATAGGACTGGAAATGGGCTGTTGGGGGAGCTAAGATTGGAAATGGGCTGTGGTGGGGGCTTGAATTGAAATGGACTCATGGAGGGGCTAGAACTGAAAGTAGGCTCATGGGGGGGGGGGCTTGGACTGGAATTGGACTGAGTGGAGGGGAGCTATGATTTGACATGGGCTGATGATGGGGCTAGGAAATGACTAGAAGTGGGCTGATGGGGGGCTAGGATTGGAAATGAGCTGATGAAGGGACTCAGACTGAAAATGGATGGGGGAGCTAGGACTGGAAATGGGTTGATGGTGGGCTAGGACTGGAAATGGGCTGATGCAGGGACTAGAAGGGAATGGATGCTGGGTGAGACTGGAACTAGAAGGGAGCTGATGTTGGGGGAGGATTAGAATGGGATGGGGCTGGGAGAGTAAAATGGAGAGGGGAAAAATATTTTGTGTGGGAGGGATGAAAAATCTACAATTGGCCTGGTATTGGGAGAGTAAGTGGGGATTGAGGATGGAGGGGTAAAATTTGTGTGGATGAAATAGGAATGAGGAAAGAGCAAAAGGAGAAAGATTAGTATGTTAAAGCAGATGTAGAGAGAGAATGGAAAAAAAAACTAGAAGAGAGAAGAAAGAACAAATGGACAGCAGACGATGGACAGTTAGCAGAAAACATGAAGAAACCAGAAGAAAGTGGCTGGAGCAATTGCAACTGAAAAAAAATGCACAAAAGTTAGAAATATCTCTTTATTTTGAATTTATTAACTGGAATATGAAACCTCTGGGAAATGTGCATCATTAACGTCTGTGCTTTGTTTGGTACAAGAGGAAATTAATTTATAGTTTTATTTCTACAGTGTTGTTGTACATTCCAAGTTTGGCTTTTGGGGTTCCCAGTTTAATTATTGCCTTCCTGTTTCTAAATTGTGATTCCTTGTTTGGTGATGGTCTATGTTCTGCATGTGTAACTGAGCTGAGGTATTCTGTTTATGTAATTCCTATTTGACATTGCCACTTGTTCTCTTTCCCCAGTATTCTCTGAAATGTATTGGTTTAATATTTGCAGTGTTGCCTTTTGATAGTTAGGGTATGGTGCTTTGTGAGTCCTGGTAATGCTGTCAGGATACGGCGGGTTTGCTATGGGTTCTAAATGGGCAGCGTTTGTAGTAGTTCCTAATGTGCCTGGTGGTTGGCACTGGATTTTAGTAATGTAGAAATCTTTTAGTCTTTCTTTATCCATACACTCATTAAGAGACATGTTTACTAAAAGTTAGTGTATGGTAACATTATGCAAATAAGGCCACTTATGCAAATGAGGCCCCGCACTGAGTCTCCGCACATGGCCCCGCACCCCTCTTGGGCCGCCCCTGGGAGGGATATGTCATTTCCAATACGGACCTGTTGCGTTCTGTTTTCTAGATAAGAGTGGAACCATTTTAGGGTCTATCTAAGAGTTGGTGGTGAGGATGAGAATCGAAAGCTGCGGATAAGTCGAGAAATAGAAGGAGGCATCCTTGGGTGGAGTTCTGCGTAAATAGGTAAAATGAATCTAGGAGGGAAGCACAGAGGGTTTCAACCCCGTGATTCGTTTTGAATCTATGTTGGAATAGGTCAAGAGGAGAGCGCTCATCTATGAAGTTCTGAAGTTGAAGAGTGTATGGCTGTGTGTAAATGTCACAGTGCACTCTGGGAGCTGTACTCCTTCCTAAGAGGGATTACTGTGTGGGAGTGTCAAAGTGCACTCTCAGGAGCTATAGTCCTTCCTAAGGGGTATTACTGTGTGGGAGTGCCACAGTGCACTCTGGGAGCTGTAGTGCTTCCTAGGTGGGATTACTATGTGGGAGTGTCACAGTGCAGGAGTTGTAGTCTTTCCTAGGGGGCATTACTGTGTAGGAGTGTCACAGTGCACTCTGGGAGTTGTAGTCCTTCCTAGGGGGTATTACTGTGTGGGAATGTCACAGTGCACTCTCAGGAGCTGTTGTCCTTCCTAGCAGGTATTACTATCTGGGAGTATCACAGTGCACTCTGGGAACTGCAGTCCTTCCTAGGGGATATTACTATGTGGGAATGTTACAGTGTACTCTGGGAACTGTAGACCTTCCTAGGAGGAAACACTGAATGTGAGTGCCAGAGTGCACTCTGGGAGATGTAGTCCTTCCCAGAGGGATTGTCATGGGAGGGCTGGCTAAGCCTTCCTAAGGCTCGTTCTCCAGCTCAGGAAACAAACAACTGTAACCATCTGAAGGGCAAAAGCATATAGTTTAGTAGGGAAGTGACATCACTGAAGCAAATGACGGCTTGAGTCTCTTTCACCGCCACCCCGAGGAGACAAAGAGCCTCCAAAATTACCAAACTGGGCAGATGAGCCACTAAAAACTGGAGTAGAAAGTGCCTGGAGTGACTGGGAGCAAATGGCTAAAAATACTAAACTGTCGGAGGAGAAGGAAAAGTCGAACGTCTCGCAGTGGCTGATGGGCAGGGCTGGACCGCATGGCAGTTCCCCGCGCAGCCCGGCATCAGAGGAATCTGGAGAGGACATGCTAAGTGAACTAGAGCAAGCAAACAAAACAGCCTCAACACATTCTCTTACAGCGTGATCTCCGAAGGGGCTTTGAAAAAATTGCTGCTGGGTTTTGATCTATGTGGGAGGAGGTGACGTCTACGATCACGGAGCTCCGCGGAGACATTAAGGATTTAGGCCACCAGTTGGAGGAGGTAGATACTAAAATGAAGGACTATACTGGCAGATTTGCGATGCATAGCAGATAGACAACGTTCTCAGGCGATGGAACTTACTTATAAGATTGATGACATAGAACACCGCGCCCGCAGAAACAACGCGCGTTTCAGAGGCATACCGGAAGTTGCAGGTGGGGCAGAGAACTTGGTCGAGGTGGTGTGAGTGTTAGCCAAAGAACTTTTAGCTGCAGAAGAGCTTTTGTCCCGCGGGGCTAATACGGAGATCGAGAGGGTGCATTGGGCACTGGGTAAGCCCCCCAATGATACTGTTCAACAACCAAAATGCTTCGGCCATGAAAGCAGCTGCAATAAATCTCAGGCAATGGATGATGAGAAAAGGCAATCAAGGCCTTTTGCATTTCCAATGAACTGGAGAGAGCCCACGGATCATGTCCGCAATAGCTACTTCTGCATGGTTCCTCCAATTCAGAAAGGCATATCCAGAAAGAGTAAGTGGACTGTGCAATATCCAAACATTCCATCTGCAATATGCTCAGTGCCTCATGGAGAAGGGTTGCCGATTCCCAAAATGTCAGAATCATTATCATTAGAATCAAGTGAGGAAGAGGGAGACGTTTGTAGTCATGAACCGTCAAGCTCACGTGACCCAGAGTTTCTTCTGGCCACTGCTAATGAGCCATACCTCATAACGCAAGGTGAATTGAACGACCTTGTCAGGGATTTGGATCTCCCGAAGAATAAAGCTGAGCTTTTGGGTCCCAGTCTACAGCAGTGGAATCTTCTGACTGGTGACGTTCAAATTTCTTTTTTCAGGGACCGTCAGAAAGACTTGGGGGCTTGTTTACAAAGCCGCGGTAGCGGTTCGCGATCGTTATCAATGGGGCTGCGGCTGCGATAACGATCGCGAACCGCTACCGCGGCTTTGTAAACAAGCCCCTTGGTGTCATTCCTTTTCAAAGAAGGTGATCTTGCTGCATGCAACAACGTAAATGGTTTAATGGCAGCTCTCAATATCAATTACAATTCAGGTGATTGGAGGCTCTTCATTGATTCATCCAAAGCAAGTCTTAAAGCTGTATTACTGTATAATGACATCTTGCTACCATCAATTCCTATTGGCCATGCAGCTTTTATGAAAGAGACTTATGACAATATGAAACAACTATCATGGCCAATCTGTGGTGACTTCAAAGTGGTTGCCCTCTTGCTTGGTCTTCAGGGTGGATATACCAAGTACTGCTGCTTCCTGTGTGAATGGGATAATCATGTAGAGATTGATGGAGTGGCCAGTCCCTTTTGACAAAATGACAGTCACTGGATCCTGGAAGCAAAAATATTCTGTTTCCAGCACTTCTAGAGAGCAACAAGATTTTGATGCCTTCCTTGCACATCAAGTGGGGACTAATGAAAACCTTTGTCAAGGCGATGGATAAAACTAAACCTGCTTTCAGGTATCTTAGTGGTAAATTTCCTAGACTGAGTGATGCCAAAATTAAGGAAGGAGTTTTTGTTGGCCCTCATATTCATGCACTTCTTCAAGATGATGAATTTCTTTGTTTATTGTGTGGAAAGGAAAAGGCTGCATGGATAGCATTTGAATCAGTGACACAAAATTTTCTTGGAAACAACAAAGCAAATAATTATCAAGAGATTGTTCAAGATCTTCTCAAGGCATACAAAAACCTTGGTTGCAACATGTCCTTAAAGATTCATTTTCTACACTCTCATCTATATTTTTTCCCATAAAATTGTGGAGCATTAAGTGATGAACATGGAGAACGATTTTACCAAGACATTGCAGCCATGGAAAAGAGGTATCAGGGTAAATGGAGTCCATCAATGCTTGCAGACTACTGCTGGACAGTGACAAGGGATATTCCATTGCTTCAGTACAAAAAACAGATCAGGAAGAGTCGTGAAGCCACTGAAAGAGAACAAAACTTGCTAGAATGTAGTTACAAATGTTCTTAATGAAAGTTAAATTGCAGACATACTTACTCCTCTGTTTCTTCTAAGTACATTTATGAACTTTATTTTATAAAAACATGCTTGTTATTGTGCAAAGTTTCATTTCTAATAAGATTTTCATTTCTAATAAGATTTTGATTTACATCTAAGGATTTAGACTCAATTTTCACCACACATAGGGGCTTGTTTACAAAACCCCGGTAGCGGTTCGCGATCGTTATCGGAGCCGCAGCCCCATTGATTTCAATGGGGCCGCAGCTCCGATAACGATCGCGAACCGCTACCGGGGCTTTGTAAACAAGCCCCATAGTGTTAAAATGTACATTCTTCAACATATAATAGAAACAGGAGCTAATTGACCAATTTCACAATCATATTTGAATTCAGCATATGAGATTCATTAAGAAATAGCACATTTAATTTCTGAAGCAAACAATTTTTGAAAATTTGTAGAACAGTGTTATAAACCATAAACTCCAGACGTCTCTCCTTTCACCTTGCTTCAACTGGTTCCTGAAGAGTGTAGCTGTTCTTCCAGTAGCCATAATGGACTCCCCTGTCACAGGGAGGCTCACTCTCTTTGCCCAGAAGTGGGACCTCTTAACCTCAGACACTTGAGTCTTACAAATTATCTAAAGTATTTACAAATTACATTGATTCGATCTTCCTCCAAATTGCCCTCCGAGGGTTCAATCCTTAAATCCTCAGCAACAGGAACTACTTATGCAAGAAATCACTGCCCTTCAAAAAGTTCTAGCTATTGAGCTCGTGCCACCACAGCAAAAATGGAGAGGATTTTATTCCCAGTATTTCCTGATCACCAAGAAAACAGGGGGTATTCTGTCCCATACTAGACCTAAGAGATCTGAACAAATATCTGGATCCACCATACTCCCTTATCTTAATAAAGGAGATTGGGTAGTCTCTCTGCATCTAAAGGATGCATAACAGGATACTGGACTTGCTGGATCTTGGTCTGACTTAGTATGGTATCCATTAAGTTCAAGGCCACCCTACACGTCCATCTTTTTCAGACAGCATTTGTTATGAGAGACTTGGCAAAATTAAAAAGTCATGGGATAGGAGGCAGTGCACTATTGTGGATCAGGAACTGGTTAAAAGATAGAAAGCAGAGGGTAGGGCTAAATGGCCAATTTTCCCAATGGAGAAAAGTGAATAGTGGAGTACCCCAGGGATCTGTGCTGTGTCTGCTGCTTTTTAACCTATTCATGAATGACCTGGAAATGGGAATAATGAGTGAAATTATCAAATTTGCAAATGACACAAAATTATTTAAAATTGTTAAAACCCATGAGGATTGTGGAAAATTGCAAGAGGATAAATTGGAAGACTTTCCTTTCATAATTCTGTTTGCAGTCCTTTGCATTGTTAACCGCTCTTATGCTCCATCCTGAGCCGTACATCAAGAAAGTGAATAAAGATATTCTCCGTTGACAGTAGGAAAAGTCCTCACAACCCACCTACCTCCCCTTAGAGTTGTATTGTATTCTCCTCAGCTCTTATTAGACCGAAGTCAATATGGCACCTCAGCGGTGGGCAGGAAGGTGCACACATGCACAGGGGAGCTTCCAAAGGCTTCTAGAAGGCATTAGGAATACTCCTGCATGAAGCTATGTCACATGACATCACCCATACATGAGGATATTTCTTGCTGTCCACGGAGAACATCTGCTACAGGTGAGTAAGTTAATTTGACTTATTCCTCTGTCCCCTTGACTCTCACTGATCTCTCCATCTTCTTCTTTCTCCGCCATCCACCATTCTTCATCTCTTTGGCATTTATTGCACTCTGCTCCCTCACCCCTTTACTCCTCATTGTCCTTGGAAGTCTCACCTCCATTTTTATGTTCCTCTCCCTTTTTGGCCTTCTCTCTGTTTATCCCATTGTTTTCTTCTCCTTTCACTTTCTATTCCCCTCACGTTTGCAGACTCCTTTTCTCTTTCTCTTTCGATCTCTCCTCCTAACATTTTCTCTCTCCTTCCTTAGAACCAAGAAGAAGAAGATTTGTGTCAAGTTTGAAGGCACATGTGTTTCTCCAGGAATCGAGGTAAATTGTAGATTTAAAAGTCGTTAATTGTCTACAGCACACTCCATTATTTACATCTTAGAGGAAAGCATTTGAGGCCCACAGGCTGTCAGTAGCTGGGTCATGTGGCAGCTCTAGTAAAACAAATGTTGTGATTTGTCTGGATAGATTTCCATGTACTAATTCAGGAGAACCTGTTATAGGGACTCACCAGGTAGTGGGATCTTTTCCTTGTCTCTTTTTCATCCATTGGAGCTGAGAGATTTCAAATAGGATGAAAGATAGAGGGGAGAGTCAGTAGGGGTGGGGGCAATGCACAGGAAAAAAAACTAAATGTCTGAGGAAAAGGAATAAGACTTCAGTATGAATCGTTAATAAGGTCTCATCTTTATCTTTATTGAAACCTTAATATACCGCTTACACAAAAGCATCAAAGCGGTTTACATTCATTGAAAAATAGAGGCAGAGCTGCTTTGAAAAAGAAAAGGAACACCAACAAATGTAGACAGGAAAGGAGAGATGAGAATCAGAGAAAAGAGCAGATAGTGACTGCGCTGCAGAAGGGACAGGAGAGGAGGGGGTTTAACATCAGCGGGGAGCTGGGGACAAAGGGGGTGGGGGTGGGGGTAGGTCGAAGGCAGAGCAGAAAAGGTGTGTTTTTAGTCTGGCCTTTAAGGTGTTGAAGGAGGGTTCCAGATATGAGAGAGGAGGGGAGCGAGTTTCAAAGCCGGGGACCCAGTAAAAAGAAGGCTGAAGAGCAGGTGGATTCTAGATGGGCTTGGGATGGGGAGGGAAGAAACATGCAATTGGAGTGAATGGACCTGAGTGACCAATGCAGAGTGTGGAGGTGACCGGAGTCAGCGAGATAGAGAGAGGGACCAGTGTGGATTGACTTATGGACGAAGATGAGGAATTTATATTGAATCCTAAAGAGAATTGGGAGCCAGTGCAAATGTACGAGGAGGGGGGTGATGTGATCTGAACGGGAGGCATGGGTCAGAATATGAGCTGCAGTGTTTTGGATGAGTTGTAGATGACACAGTTGGGATTGAGGAAGGCCTGTGAAGGAGATACTGCAATAGTCCAGACGAGACATCACTAGCACTGGTCAATTTAATAAAGACTTGGTATTTAAAAGGAATTATCTAGGTAGAAGCAGCTGCTCATCAGATAAGTCCTGCCGAGAAGGATAATTGAGAGGCAGCCTCCAGGAAGTGATAGGGTGGTCTGCAGGCAAAGCCGGGGTGGAGGTAACATTTATCCATATAAAGACGGTTTCCAGCATGGCAATCTAGAAAATAATCGCTACCTCTGAGTGCAGAAAGTGAGCACTCCAAAACTGATACTGTCACCCACTTGGGTACAAATGACCTGGCTAGAAACAGTGCCTCTGCAGTTCAAAGGGACTTCCAGACTCTGGGAGAGAAACTCAAGCCCATTGCTAACACTGTAGCATTCTCAGAAGTTCTTGGTAAGGGGGCAGAAAGGCTGCATCACATAGACAACTTTAATACATGGCTCCAAACCTGGTGCAAACAAGGATTTAGATTTATAGGCAACTGGGGAAACAGATGGACCAACAAGAGACTATACTGTACTGATGGGCTACATCTCTCCTTTGCAGGGAAAAGGATCCTAAGTGAAAAATTCAGGCAGTATGTGCACAAGCATATAAACTAAGGAAAGGGGGTGACGGATGGAGAACAAGTCCGGGATGTCACTCCCAGCAAAAAAATAATAACATTGGAAACAGTCACACTATCAACCCACACATCAATGGCAAGTGGGAAGAAGTGTGTAAAACAAAATCCATGCAAAATACAGGCAAGCCAGTCAAAAAACGCTAGAAGCAATGAGCACAAATGCTCGAAGTCTAGCCAACAAAGTTCCTGATCTGGAAGCCCTAATGGTAGAAATGGACTTGGACATTGTGGCCATTACAGAAACATGATTTAATGAGTCACGTGAATGGGATATAGCCATAAATGGGTTTAATCTATTTAGGAGAGACAGAGAGGGTAGAAAAGGAGAAGGAGTAGCCCTATATGTCAAAAGCGATATTAGTATTATATTACTGAACATTTGTATAGTGATACATGACATACACAGTGCTGCAAAGACATGCAAAAGACAGTCCCTGCTCATCTGAGCTTTCCATCTAGTCAAGACAGACAACACAGTAGCTGTAGACATGGGATACAGCTAGGGGGAATGGTAAAGAAACACAAAGGAGATTAGGTAAAGCAAGATCCAAAAGCGGCAGCGAAGAGGTGAGTTTTCAGCCTGGATTTGAAAAGGGTCAGAGAAGGCAGTTGACATGTAGATTCAGGGAGTTTGTTCCAGGCATAAGGAGCAGCAAGGTGAAAGGAGTGAAGTCTGGAGTTAGCAATAGAAGAGAAGGGTACAGATAGAAGCAATTTTCCAGAAGAGCAGAGTTCCCGAGGAGGGGTGTAGGGAGAGGTAAGGAAAGGTTGTGAGGAGCTGCAGAGTGAATGCACTTATAGGTTAGCAGAAGTTTGAAATGTTTGAAAAGGATGCGGAAACAGAGGAGGCGGAAGATTAGCCGCACAGCAGAGTGTTGAACAGATTGAAGGGGCGAGAGATGATTCAGTGGGAGACCAGCAAGAAGTAGGTTACAATATTTATTTATTCTTTTCTACTATACCGCCCCTTCCAGAGATCAAGGGTGGTTTACAGGGAACAGTTAAACAATTTTATATAGTTTTACATGGAACAGTAGTTGGAATTATATACAGTTAAACATTGTAAGCAACTGTGTCAACAACTATTTACAAAGAACTATAAACATATATTACAATGAACAATAAACAAACCTATCTTACAATCAATCTTGTGCACGTTCTGGAAGTTATTTTCTTCTTCTTTTCTTACGTAATACATACTGGGAGGGGGGTTAATGGCAGTGGTTCTGTCGGGGTTAGTTGTTTGCGGGTTCAGGAGGTTGGTGGGATTGTTTCTGTGACTGCTGGGGCGTGGCTCTTGGGAGGTAGGGGATTTCAAAATGTTCGGTGAAGAGGTGGGTTTTGAGTTCTTTTCTGAATAGCTGAAGGTCCTTCATCATCACAATAGTCTAGATGGGAGGTGACTAAGGAGTAGATAAGGGTCTTAGTAGTGTGTTCAGAAAGGAATGGGTGAATTTTGTTGATGTTATAGAGAAAAAAGTCTTTATCTTTATCTTTATTTGCCAAATTTGATATACCGCCTTTAATAAAATATAAGGCGGTTTACAATACAAATAATTGTGGCTGCAGGAAAAAGAAACAATGAAAGAGAACGCCATTAACTAAGCAAAAGGGATAGAAAGAAATAATAGGACAGCAAAAAGTAGACTGTAAAAAAACAGCATAGTAGACGAGACGGGACGAACCAAACAAGGACAGACAATGGACAGACCGTCAATGACAACAATAAGGGAGGGGACAGGAGTAAACGACCAAGACAGGATAAAGGGTGTGGTAGGCGGGTCATACAACAAAGAAACAACCATATAGGGAAAACAAACAAGGTGAGGGAACTGATTCGAAGGGCTCAAGGGACGCCAGGTGGACACAGAATGTAATAGCTCCTAGGCAGACTGTGTACATAGAAGTATGTTGGACTGAGAGGAAGAGAAGGAAGGGGCGGGAAGATCAAAAGCTTGAGCGAAAAGATAAGTTTTCAGCATAGCCTTGAATTTGGGGAAGGAAAGTTCAGTGCGGATAATGTGTGGGAGGGAGTTCCATATGGCAGGACTGGCAAAGAAAAAGGCAGCGTGACGGGTGGATTCAAGGTGGGCCTGAGTTGGGGAAGGGAGAAAAAGGCGATTATTGTGAATAGATCGTAACAATCGAGGGGTGGGTTGAAAAAAAATAAGGTCAGCTAAGTACTGAGGAGTGTTAGTGTAGAGGACTTTATGAGTAATAATAAGAAACTTGTAGACATAACGTGTTTTAATAGGAAGCCAATGGAGGGAGAGCAAGCAGGGGGTGACATGATCCCGGGGGGAAGAAAAGGTAAGCAAGCGAGCGGCCGTGTTTTGAATCAACTGTAATCTGTGAAGCTGGTAGAGGGGAACACCAGCAAGAAGGGAATTGCAGTAATCGAGACGACTAAGCACCAGGGAGACTACCAGTGTAGTGAGAGAGGGAAGTGGCAGAAGAGAGCGGACAGCCCGGATTTTGCGGAGCTGGAAGAGGGAGCTACGTACCACTCCCGAAATGTGTTGGTGAAAGGATAGGGACGAATCTAAAGTTACTCTGAGGTAACGGAGGGTGGGTGCTAACGGAATGGGTGAGTTTGACATCAAGGGTGATAGAGTGGGAGAGGGGACACCGAAAGTGAACCATATGGCTGAAGACTTAGTTGGATTGACAATGAGAAAGTTATCGGAAAACCACTGGGCAATAGAGGTTAGACAGCTATTCAAAGGGGAGAGATCAGGCGCAGAGGAAGAGGTGTGATGGACCAGGAGTATGTCATCAGCAAAGAAATACGTGGATAAACCGGTCTGCTGTATAAGTAGTGCAAGTGGTGCAAGAAAGACATTGAAGAGAAGTGGAGCTATGACAAGTTTTAGCTATCAGTTGGATCTGTGTGGAGAAGGAGAGAGAGGAGTCAAAGGCAACCACAAGGTTGCAAGCTAAGAAGACAGGGAGGAGTAGTGAGTTATCCACAGAGACTGAGAAAAGAGAAGGGAAAAGGAGGGTTTAGGGTGAAAAATAATAAGTTCAGTTTTGGCCATGTTCATTTTCAAGCAGCAGTGAGACATACAAGCAGCAAAGTCACAAAGAGACCCTGGCCTGGATTACTGGAGAGATTTCAGGTGCAGAGAAGTAGATCTGGGAATCAGTAGTGTAAAGATGGTACTGAAAGCCATGGGATTGGGTATGTAGAGAGAAAAGGAGTGGACCCACGAAAGATCCTTGGGGTATACCAACAGAGCGTGGGATAGCAATAGAGAAGGATTCACCAGAACAAACACTGAAAGAGTGATGGGAGAGATAAGAAGAGAACCAGGATAGCACAGAGCCCTTAAAACCAAGCGAGGACAAGGTATTGAGGAGAAGGTTGTGGTCAACAGTGTCAAAAGCAACAGAAAGGTCGTGAAGGATGAGAATCGAGTAAAAGGTCTTGGATTTAGCCAGGATCAGGTCGCTGGAGACCTTGGCAAGAGCTGTTGTGGTAGAATGTAAAGGACAAAAGCCAGATTGTAGAGGATCCAGAAGGGCTTGAGAGATGAGAAAGTTGAGGCAGTGGCAGTGAACCACACGTTCAAGTACTTTAGAAACAAAGGAGAGGAGGGAGATGGGTCAATAGTTAGAAGGACAGGTAGGATCTAGTAAGATGCGACCACAGCTTGCTTGAAGTCTACAGGTACAGTTCCAGTGGAGAGCAATAGCTTTAGAATATGAGAGATGGAAGAGACAACAGTGCAGGAGATGGGGCTTAGGAGATGGGTGGGGAAGGGTCAGAGGAACAGGTAGTGAGTTTGGAGGAGGAAAGAAGGTGTGTGGTTTCCTCCTTAGAGGTCATAGAAAAGGAAAAGAGGGTAGCAGTGGTGCAGGGTGGGGGGAAGTAGCTGATATCATGGGGAATCAGAGGGTGATCTTGTGGACTTTGCTATGGAAATAGTCAGCCAGGGTTTGGGAAGAAAGGGAGGGAGGAGTTGGAGGCAGAGGCACCTTGAGGAGGGAGCTGAGAGTTGTAAAGAGACGGTGAGGATCAGAGGCAAGAGAGTTTGTCAGATGGACATAACACTCTTATTTGGTGAAGAGCTATGACTGACTGGAAAGGGAAAGCATGAATTTGAAGTGTAGAAAGTCTGCAAGAGTGTGGAATTTGAGCCAAGTGTACTCAGCTGAATGGGCACAGGAATGTAGGTAGCGGGTAGTGGAAGACAGACGTGGGGAAAAGTGTTGGAAAAGTGTTGGAAAGAGGAGATGGCACTATCATCCATATTGGTGTGATATACAGGCCTCCAACTCAAACCAAAGAAATTAATAGAGACTTGATTATGAACACAAAGGTAACCATGAAGGGGCATGTGATCATTCTGGGTGACTTTAATCTACTCAAGGTGGATTGGAGTAGTCTTTCTGCAAATCTGGAAAGAAGTAAAAAGATTGCGTTCACTTTTGGAAATCATATCTCACAAAGAATATAAAAAGACTGGAAATAATTCAGAGGAAGATGGTCAAAATGGTTTGAAGCCTGTGTCAGAAGACTTCTGAGAAGAGACTTGAAGATCTAAATATCTACACTCTGGAGGAGAGGAGGGACAGGGGAGATATGATTCAGACCTTTAAATACTTAAAGAGTATTATTGGACAAACAAACCTCTTCCAAAGATGAGGAAGCTGTAAAACTAGAGAGCATAAATGGAGCTGCAATGGGTAAACTGAAAGGCAATGTCAGGAAATTATTTTTCACTGAAAGGGTGGTGGCTGCTTGGAATGCCCTCCCGATGGAAGTGGTGGGGGCAAATACAGTGACAGAATTCAAAATGGCATGGGGGAGATACAGTGGATCCCTTTATAGCAACAGAATAAAATCAAAATAAACATAACTATCTCTTATATATGAACAAACAGGGGGGACCTCCACGGAGTGGTGGGTATACCTCTAAACAAAGGCACGGGGAGGGGTGACCTGCCTGGTGCAGCAGGCGCATCTACTCTTGCCGCCTTGCTGGGCAGACTAGATGAACCATACTGGTCCTAATCTGCCTTCATTTACTATGTTACTATCTGGTAACATGGGCAGTGATCGCTGTTAGCTCGGCACAGGTGCAAAATATCCAGATTTCAATGAACAATTAGGAGTTGTGCTTTTCTGGGGAAACATTTCCCACAATCAGTACAACTTAAAGGATTCTCGCCTGTGTGAGTTCTATGATGCGTCACTAGATTTGCTTTCATGAGGAAACATTTCCCACAATAAGTACAACTAAATCATTTCTCCCCCATGTGGGTTCTATGATGCAGCACTAGTTGTGCTTTTCTGGGGAAACATCACAATCATTACAATTAAAAGTTTTCTTGCCTGTGGGTTCTATGATGCGTAACTAGATTTGCTTTCATTATGATACATAACCTACAATCTGTACAACTAAAAGGTTTATCCCCCTTTTGGGTTCTATGATGTTGCACTATATGTGTTTTTGTGAGGAAACATCTCCCACATTCAGTACAACTAAAGGTTTCTCCCCTGAGTGGGTTTTATGATGCCTCACTAGTTCTGTTTTCATAAGGAAACATTTCCCACATTCAATACAACTAAAAGGTTTCTCGCCTGTATGGGTTCTATAATGCAGCAGTAGTTCTGCTTTTCTGGGCAAACATTTCCCACATTCAGTACAACTAAAAGGCTTATCCCCCGTGTAGGTTCTATGATGCCGCACTAGAGGTGTTTTTGTGAGGAAACATTTCCCACATTTAGTACAACTAAAAGGTTTCTCCCCTGTGTGGATTCTATGATGCAGCACTAGCTGTGCTTTCATAGGAAACATTTCCCACAATCAGTACAACCAACAAAAGGTTTCTCATCTGTGTGGGTTCTATGATGCTGCACTAGTTATGCTTTTCTGGGAAAAGATTTCCCACATTCAGTACAACTAAAGGATTCTCCCTCATGTGGGTTCTATGATGCCGCACTAGTTGTGCTTTTGTAGGAAGCATTTCTCACAATCAGTACACCTAAACGGTTTCTCACATTTGTGGGTTCTCTGATGCCTCACTAGATGTGTTTTCATGAGGAAATATTTCCCACAGTGAGTACAACTTAAAGGTTTCTCCCCATTCTGGGTTCTATGATGCAGCACTAGTTGTGCTTTTCTGGGGAAACATTTTCCCACAATCAATACAACAAAATGGTTTCTCCCCTGAGATTGTTGAATTTTCCTAAATCTCTTATTATGTCTGCTTCAGAGATGGTTCCTGGAGATAATGTGCCTCCCATTGTGAGAGCACAGTATTTGTCTGTGGGCCCCGGCTCTCGTGGCTCCGCTTCTGAGAATCTGTTTCAAAGACCCGAAGACCTTACTGCGTTTCAGGAGGACTCTGTGGAAGTGGTCACTGACAGGACGACCTTGCTTGTAACCCTGGCTGTAGAGCTGGATAAGTCATTAGTTCTTTGGGCTTTCTTTAGAAATTTCAATGTAACTTTTGTCACGCCCTTAGCCCCTTACATCAGTATGGAGGGGCGTGGTTTTGTTTTTGCCATTGGGGTGCTTCAACTTTCTGGCCTTTTTCTAACTGGATGCCTTTTAATGCAATATGGGAAAGGTAGTTCAGTTAGATATTATTTGGCCTCAGATGAAAAAAAACACCTTCTTGTAGTTTGGTTTGAGTGGTTGCCAGAAGAAGAATTTATTCATTAGAAAAAAATGAAGATACGCTAGGTTCACAGATCCACCTTTTAAAATATTTCACCAGGAATTCTTGTAACTCATTACAGGATAACTTGAACTGAAACAAAACTGGTTTCTTCAGCTTAATTATCAAAGCTTCTAACAGCACCTGCTTCCAGGCAGAGCTTGCCGTGCAGTTCAAAACATACAGAAAAAAACTTTAAACCAGGTTTTCTTTCCCTTTCCAGTCCAGAAAAAATACCTGGCTATCTTGTCTGCTTAAACACAGCTCTTCATACAGATAGTTAAACTCTCACAAACAGATAAAACTCTTTTCAAGGTTTTTTCAGTAATTAGTCAAACAAAAGCATTTCTTACTTTCTCGGTTGAAACGGCTTCAGACTGAGCTCTGCACTGCTCACAGCTATTTCTCAAAAGGTAATCAGGAAACTTCAGCTTTGCACTGCGTCACACTTCTCCTGAACTTAGAACATTCACAAGCTAAACACAGCTCTTAGGACTTTTGGACACTGGAGGCTTTTCTTTATGGTTGACACCCTTTCAACCCTCTGAATGGGCAGACTGGCATGCAGAGCAGTCCATGTATGAGACCTCTTCTTCACAAGGTAAATCTGGCTCCCCCAATTGCATTGGTTCAATCTCTGGCTCAGATTCAGATAGCTTAACTGACTGCCTTCTGTTATGGTTAAAGCTGTCTCTGGCAAATTCGTAGTGCTCCTTATTAGCTAAGCTTCTGGGACTCATACCTTGATCAAAGCCTGGAGTAGCTTCACTTCTTACATGCTCTGGCCACCATCCAGCTTGTCCTGTTCTCCAATTAGAGTTTCTGCTTCTTACTGCTCCATTCCTTCTTGAGTAGGCAAAACTATTGCTCTCTCTTTCTCTCTGGTCAGCAGCTGCAGCACTCTCAGCTCTCAGGAGTCCTTCCAGTTCCTCTCCTCATCCTCCGCTGGTCCTCCTTGTCCTCCTTCTCCTTGTGCTGCTCTCTGGATAAACTGAGCTAAACTTAAACCCCTCAGGCTCCTGTTCTACCCTCTCTCCTCTCAGGTGAGAGAGATCAAACTCCCTCGTGGCAACTGAGTGATTAGGGAATGTAGTGATGTAAGGGTTCCTTACCCTGGGTTTGTATTCCCTCTCCTTTCCACCACTAGGGGCATTCTGTACCTTACTGTAGCCAGGAATTACCTGCTTTCTAGGAGCAAATGGAGTTTTAAGTCCCTGACCTTTTAAAATAGGTCCTTTTATTATGGTAAATTCCTTCTTTTTACCCCTCTCTTCTAGGTCCTGATAAGCTTCTTTATCACACTTTCTTAGACTCAAAAATTTACATGTTTCCTGATCTTTCATGTGTAACCCAGCTGAGGAGGAAGGAATTCCTTGGTCTTAGACCTAGGGTCCTTTCTCTAGGGGGGAGTGTTGTTTTACGATTTCCTTCTCATTGTATGATCACTTACAAAGATAAAGTTTTTCTTTTCTTTGAGCCCAGTCATTTACTAGATTTTCTGGTAGCTAGGGAGGAAATTGTGCTGAATACCCTCATCCTTGCTTTAAATTTTATTTTTTCTGTTATGATGTTAAATTTTACCTGATGACACTGGTATTGCCTATTATTGTGGTCTAAAAATGATGATAGATTTTTCTGTATTTTTTTCTTATGTTTCTCTTAGAATATAGTGTACAATCTTATTTCTGTCATTCTTGTCTTACTTGAATGTTGTGAAATTAATAAAAATTTATAAATTAAAAAAAAATGTTTTCTCCCATGTGTGGGTTCTATGATGCAGCACTAGTTGTGCTTTTCTGGGGAAACATTTCGCACAATCAGTACAACTAAAACGTTTCTCCCCTGTGTGGGTTCTATGATGCTGCACTAGATGCGTTTTCGTAAGAAAACATTTCCCACATTCATTACAACAAAAAGGTTTCTCGCCTGTGTGGGTTCTATGATGCCTCACTAGTAGTGCTTTCATAGGAAGCATTTCTCACAATCAGTACAACTAAATGTTTTCTCCCCTGTGTGGGTTCTATGATGCAGCACTAGCTGTGCTTTCATAGGAAGAATTTCCAGCAATCAGTACAACAAAGGTTTTTTTCTCCAGTGTGGGTTCTATGATGCAGCATTAGATGTCCTATTCTGAGGAAACATTTCCCACAATCAGCACAACTAAATTGTTTCTCCCTCAAGTGGGTTCTAAGATGCTGCACTAGTTCTGCTTTCATGAGTAAACATTTCCCATATTCAGTACAACTAAAAGGTTTCCTCTCTGTGTGCGTTCTGATGCCGCACTAGACGTGTTTTCGTGAGGAAACATTTCCCACATTCAGTACAATTAAAAGGCTTCTCCCCTATGTGGGTTCTATGATGCCTCAACTAGTTGTGCTTTTCTGGGGAACATTTCCCACAATCAGTACAATTAAAAGGTTTCTCCCCCCTCCCCCCCCCCGTGTGGGTTCTGTCATGCTGCACTATTTATTTATTTAGAAGGATTTAGTATACCGCCTTATCATTAAATCAAAGTGGTTTGGCACATCAAACAATCAATGATAATGTGTGGTCTGTAGCATGCAGTGGGGGCACTGATAAGAGTGGTGTGTGGTGCAGTGTGTTAGATTATATAGGTGAGCTATTTACATAATGAGCAATATACATATATACAATAATGGGGCCATTTGAAAGGCACATTAGGACCATGATCCAGAATTGTCTTGGAGGTGGTAAATAAGAGCCATTATGTGAGGTCCTTGAAATGTTCTGTAAATAGAGCGTGTTGTGTTTTCATGAGGAAACATTTCTCACAATCAGTACAACTAAAATGTTTCTCCCCAATGTGGGTTCTTTGATGCCGCAATACATATCTTTTCATGAGGAAATATTTCCCATATTCAGTACAACTAAAAGGTTTCTCCCCCGTGTGGGTTCTGTGATGCCGCACTAGATATGTTTTCGTGAGGAAACATTTCCCACATTCAGTACAACTAAAAGGTTTCTCCCCTGTGTGGGTTCTATGATGCAGCACTAGTTGTGCTTACGTGAGGAAACATTTCTCACAATCAGTACAACTAAAACGTTTCTCCCCCATGTGGGTTCTGTGACGCAGCACTAGTTGTGCTTTTGTGAGGAAACATTTCCCACAATCAGTACAACTAACTTGTTTCTCCCCCGTGTGGGTTCTATGATGCAGCACTAGTTGTGCTTTTCTGGGGAAACATTGCCCACATTCAGTACAACCAAAAGGTTTCTCTTCTGTGTGGGTTCTATGATGCCTCACTAGTACTTCTTTTCTGTAAAAACATTTCCCACATTCAGTACAACTAAAAGGTTTCTTCCCCGTGTGGGTTCTGTGATGCCGCACTAGATATGTTTTCGTGAGGAAACATTTCCCACATTCAGTACATCTAAAAGGTTTCTCCCCTGTGTGGGTTCTGTGATGCCTCACTAGATATGTTTTCGTGAGGAAACATTTCCCACATTCAGTACAATTAAATGCTTTCTCCTCTGTGTGGGTTCTAAGATGCACCACTAGCTGTGCTTTTCTGGTGAAACATTTCCCACATTCAGTACAACTAAAAGGTTTCTCCCCTGTGTGGGTTCTATGATGCAGCACTAGTTGTGTTTTCGTGAGGAAGCATTTCTCACAATCAGTACAATTAAACGTTTCTCCCCTATGTGGGTTCTGTGATGCAGCACTAGGTGTGCTTTTCCCACATTCAGTACAACTAAAAGGTTTCTCCCCTGTGTGGGTTCTATGATGCAGCACTAGTTGTGTTTTCGTGAGGAAACATTTCTCACAATCAGTACAACTAAAAGGTTTCTCCCCCGTGTGGGTTCTGTGATGCCGCAATAGATATCTTTTCGTGAGGAAACATTTCCCACATTCAGTACAAGTAAAACGTTTCTCCCCCGTGTGGGTTCTGTGATGCCGCACTAGATATGTTTTCGTGAGGAAACATTTCCCACATTCAGTACAACTGAAAGGTTTCTCCCCTGTGTGGGTTCTGTGATGCCGCACTAGATATGTTTTCGTGAGGAAACATTTCCCACATTCAGTACAACTAAAAGGTTTCTCCCCTGTGTGGGCTCTGTGATGTCGCACTACTTATGTTTTCGTGAGGAAACATTTCCCACATTCAGTACAACTAAAAGGTTTCTCCTCTGTGTGGGTTCTAAGATGCACCACCAGTTGTGCTTTTCTGGGGAAACAGTTCGCACAATCAGTACAACAAAAAGGTTTCTCGCCTGTGTGGGTTCTATGATGCCTCACTAGTAGTGCTTTCATAGGGAGCATTTCTCAAAATCAGTACAACTAAACGTTTTCTCCCCTGTGTGGGTTCTATGATGCAGCACTAGCTGTGCTTTCATAGGAAGAATTTCCAGCAATCAGTACAACAAAGCTTTTTTTTTCTCCAGTGTGGGTTCTATGATGCAGCATTAGATGTCCTTTTCTGAGGAAACATTTCCCACAATCAGTACAACTAAATTGTTTCTCCCTCATGTGGGTTCTAAGATGCTGCACTAGTTCTGCTTTCATGAGGAAACATTTCCCACATTCAGTACAACTAAAAGGCTTCTCCCCTATGTGGGTTCTATGATGCCTCACTAGTTGTGCTTTTCTGGGGAACATTTCCCACAATCAGTACAATTAAAAGGTTTCTCCCCCGTGTGGGTTCTGTGATGCTGCATTATTTATTTATTTAGAAGGATTTAGTATACCGCCTTATCATTAAATCAAAGCAGTTTGGCACATCAAACAATCAACGATAATGTGTGGTCTGTAGCATGCAGTGGGGGCACTGATAAGAGTGGTGTGTGGTGCAGTGTATTAGATTATATAGGTGAGCTATTTACATAATGAGCAATATACATATATACAATAATGGGGCCGTTTGAAAGGCACATTACGACCATGATCCAGCATTGTCTTGGAGGTGGTAAATAAGAGCCATTATGTGAGGTCCTTGAAATGTTCTGTAAATAGAGCGTGTTGTGTTTTCATGAGGAAACATTTCTCACAATCAGTACAACTAAAATGTTTCTCCCCAATGTGGGTTCTTTGATGCCGCAATACATATCTTTTCATGAGGAAATATTTCCCATATTCAGTACAACTAAAAGGTTTCTCCCCCGTGTGGGTTCTGTGATGCCGCACTAGATATGTTTTCGTGAGGAAACATTTCCCACATTCAGTACAACTAAAAGGTTTCTCCCCTGTGTGGGTTCTATGATGCAGCACTAGTTGTGCTTACGTGAGGAAACATTTCTCACAATCAGTATAACTAAAACATTTCTCCCCATGTGGGTTCTGTGACGCAGCACTAGTTGTGCTTTTGTAAGGAAACATTTCCCACAATCAGTACAACTAACTTGTTTCTTCCCCGTGTGGGTTTTATTACGCAGCATTAGTGGTGCTCTACTGCGGAAACATTTCCCACGTTAAGTACAACTAAAAGGCTTCTCCCCTGTGTGGGTTCTATGATGCAGCACTAGTTGTGCTTTTCTGGGGAAACATTGCCCACATTCAGTACAACCAAAAGGTTTCTCTTCTGCATGGGTTCTATGATGACTCACTAGTACTTCTTTTCTGTAAAAACATTTCCCACATTCAGTACAACTAAAAGGTTTCTTCCCCGTGTGGGTTCTGTGATGCCGCACTAGATATGTTTTCGTGAGGAAACATTTCCCACATTCAGTACAATTAAATGCTTTCTCCTCTGTGTGGGTTCTAAGATGCACCACTAGCTGTGCTTTTCTGGTGAAACATTTCCCACATTCAGTACAACTAAAAGGTTTCTCCCCTGTTTGGGTTCTATGATGCAGCACTAGTTGTGTTTTCGTGAGGAAGCATTTCTCACAATCAGTACAATTAAACGTTTCTCCCCCATGTGGGTTCTGTGATGCAGCACTAGGTGTGCTTTTCCCACATTCAGTACAACTAAAAGGTTTCTCCCCTGTGTGGGTTCTATGAGGCAGCACTAGTTGTGTTTTCGTGAGGAAACATTTCTCACAATCAGTACAACTAAAAGGTTTCTCCCCCATGTGGGTTCTGTGATGCCGCAATAGATATCTTTTCGTGAGGAAACATTTCCCACATCCACTACAACTAAAAGGTTTCTCCCCCGTGTGGGTTCTGTGATGCAGCACTAGTTGTGTTTTCGTGAGGAAACATTTCTCACAATCAGTACAACTAAAACGTTTCTCCCCCATGTGGGTTCTGTGATGCAGCACTAGTTGTGCTTTTCTGGGGATACATTTCCCAAAATCAGTACAACTAAAAGGTTTCTCCCCCATGTGGGTTCTGTGATGCAGCACTAGTTGTGCTTTTCTGGGGAAACATTTCCCAAAATCAGTACAACTAAAAGGTTTCTCCCCTGTGTGGGTTCTGTGATGCCGCACTAGATATGTTTTCGTGAGGAAACATTTCCCACATTCAGTACAACTAAAAGGTTTCTCCCCTGTGTGGGTTCTGTGATGCCACAATAGATGTGCTTTTCTGGGGAAACATTTCCCACAATCAGTACAACCAAAAGGTTTCTCTCCTGTGTGGGTTCTATGATGCCTCACTAGTACTTTTTTTCTGTGAAAACATTTCCCACATTTAGTACAATTAAAATACTTCTCCCCGGTGTGGTTTTTAAGATGTTCCACATGTTGTGAGCTTCTGAGGAAAGATTTCTCACATTCAGTGCATTGAAATCTTTTCTCACTCCTGTGGATTTTGTGGTGAATTTTGACGGATTTCTTAAGAGTGAAATTTCTTCCACATTCAGGACTTTTAAAAGATGTAGAAGGCCTCTCTTTTGGGGTAGTTCCCTCTGCTGTGTGTTTTTTCAGCTGGCTTCTTATGCAATTGCTATGATTGAAACTGCTCTCACACTCAGTACGTGGAAAACGTCTCTCTTGCGTTTCAGACTTTATTTGGAGTGCTGGGTGCACCTCGTGTGTGAAAGAGTTTCCCCATTCTTCTCTCTTCTCCTCTCTCTTCTTTTCCTGTGTGACCCCGTCACCTGCTGGACATAAAAAGAAGGCACTAATCACGTGTTGGTACCACTGAGGTATTTCTGGGTCTCCTGATCCCAAAATCCCTGCTCTGAGATTATCCCACATCTCTGACCAATCAGCTGAGAATAATGTGACAGAGGGAGAAAGTTAATCTCTTACGTGATTTCATTTCATGATCTCTTGATGTTCCTCCTTTCATATAAAATGGCAAAGCAATTTGCATTAAAATTAAATAATTACAAATTACTGGCCAGTATTCACGGCACCTTCTATATGTAAAGAAAGAAATATGATGGCAGATAAAGTCCATATGGCCTATTCCTTCTGCCCTTCCATACCATCTTTGACTCTACTCTCTCCTTCTCTACAGCATCCAAAAGATAGCTAAAGCCTGTCGCTTCGTTCTCTATAACAACATCAGAAACATTTGTCCCTTCCTTTCTACACACACTACTGAGACCCTTGTATAGCGCTACAAGACATATGCAGCGCTGCACAGACACATCTAAAAGACAGTCTCTACTCATCAGAGCTGAAAATCTAGTCAAGACAAACAACACAGTAGCTGTAGACATGGGATACAGCTAGGGGAAATGGTAAGGAAACACAAAGGAGATCAGGCGACTCAACATACAAAAGTGGTAGTGAAGAGGTGAGTTTTGAGCCTCAATCTGAGAAGGGCCAGTGAAGGCGTCTTATGTACAGACTCGGGTACTTTATTCCAGGCATAAGGAGTAGCAAGACGAAAGGAGCGAAATCTGAAGATAGCAATTGAAGAGAAGAGCACAGATAGAAGAGGTTTGCAAGAAGAGCAGAGATCCCGAGGAGGGGTGTAGGGAGAGAAAAATAGAGGAAACGTAGTGAGGAGCTGCAGAGTGAATGCACTTATAGGTCAGCATGAGTGGTAGTTTGGCAATGAAGTGACTTGAGAAGATTAGCCGCACAGCAGAGTGTTGAAGAAATTGAAGGGGAGAGAGATGATTTAGAGCCGGAGTCTCAAAATATGTCCCGCGACGTCACGACTTTTTTCAAGTGGGTTTTCTCACCTGATGATTGTATTTTGTAACACCACGCGGCCGCGCCGGCAATCTCTACAAAGTCCTCTTCTCCTCTCACACATGACCCGTCACGAGTCTGCCCTCAACCAATAGGAGATAAGAAGGAGAAGGGGGGGGGGGGGCCAGAAGCAGTCTGAGCAGCCAGCCCAACGCCACGAGGCACCACGCGCCCTGTCAGACGGCCGCCTGGGTGAGAATGTTCACAGTCTTGGCAAAAGCATACCTCTATATGATTTGCAAGGATTTTTGGGTAATGTAGTCCATTCATTCCAGACAAAGCCGTGACCAATAATTAATTATACTTGCTCAAGGGTAAAGCAAATAAGATTTTTATTTATGAGGGGTTCTCCCAACACAGATAATGCTTGGTAGCACAGAACTCAGGATACTTGCTTGCAGTTTTAAAGTTAGGAAAACAAAATCAGGAAAAAAACAACATCTGAACTTGTCAGGTAATTAAAACAAAGGATTAAAGACCTGGTTGGCAACAAACTGGTCTTTCTTGTAGGCTTTAGCAAATAATGTCTTAGCAATGCAGTAAGCAACCAAATAAACCCACAAAGTAGGAAAAATGTTCTTTTCTTCAGTTTAACTTCTTATAGCTTTACATATAACTTCAGAAGTGATTCCCTTAGAGCACACAAGCAATTAGGTAAGCTCAATTGCTAGCAATCACCCAGCTGAAACCCCTTAGCTGGCTTGCTTTCACTGTGTAGCTCAAAATCTTACTCAGGAGGTTTTCTGAGTAGATTAAAGAACAAGTTGGTATTTCTTTGTGATGGTTGTTGTACTTTATAACAGAAAACTACCATTTGAGTTTAGACAGAGAGCAGTCCATATATTCACATTCTGGTTCTAAGACCTCTCCCCTTTCTTCAATAATCATGGGTTCAATATCTTGGCTTGGCACAAAGTAATTTCTCAATGGAGCACTACCAGGAGAATAATCATTTCCCTGCTTCCTTTCAAAGCAATAGCTAGGGCATAGATCAGTGTTCATACCTGAGCTTCCATTGCTGTTAGAGTTCCCCTTTAAATAGCCTGGCCAATATGTAGTCCAGTTTTTGTGTCCAGCCTTCCAATCTAGATCCCTGGACACTGGATCTCTCTTCACATACCTTCTGGCATGGGTCTCAGGGTCCCTTCCACGTGCAGCTGTTTCCCTCACAGGTGCCGTCTGGAGATTCCTGGCTCTGCAATACCACTCCTCTGGTTTCCCCCAGTCCAATGGTATATGCTGACCTCTTGTCTGTCTCCCAGTATACGTACTGTGCTGGACTCCTGTAGACTTCCCAGAGGCTTTTCTCTTCCTTCTTTTAAAGGGCTTCTTGCTCTCTCTGTCCGTCCGTTCTGACCTCTGCTTCTGATGAGAATGAAGATCAGGATCCCGTGGATGATCAAGATACCAATGATCATGACATCCCAGCTCTGGATGATTCTCTGTAGAATAGACTCTATCTTTATTCTGCCTTGATGAGTGCTCCACCTTAGCACAGAGCAGCTGTGCTGAATCAGGCCTTGCCCTTTGAGATGAGTGTTCCATCCTAGCATAGCGCAGCTGTGCTGAATCAAGCCCTGCCCTTTGCAATGAGTGCTTGGGGATTACCTCATAGCCCTTTTGATTGAACACACGTTTTCTCACTTCATCTCCTCTCATGGCTGTTGGAAACCTGGTGCATTCTGGGACTGGTAGTCTTTTATGGCAAAATTCTGTTTTCTCATTTCTACCAGCACTGACAGGTTGCTTGTTCAGAGACACTTCACCTTTTCTATAGCCCCTTCCTGAGCTATGATAAGCTTCCTTATCACAGCCCTCATCCATTCCCTGTCCTGCTGCAGTTAGGCGGCTTGTGCTTGTTCTAGTGTGCACAGTTCTCCGCGGACAGGTAGGAGAAGGAGGCAGTCTGCCCTGCCCCTGGAATTCCCCGATGTTAGCCAGCCCTGCCTCCCTCAGTCCCTCTCCGCTTCGGCTTTCAGAGCCGCGAAGGGAGAGCATCCTTCACGACTCTGTTAAGCTCGCCGGGGCAGATGGGAAATTTCCCATAAGCCCCAGCGGGCTTAACAGAGTCGCGAGGGAGGAACTCTTCCTTCACGGTTCTAAGCCGAAGCGGAGAGGGACTGAGGCAAGCAGGAAGGCAGGGAAGGAGGGAGGCAAGGAGGCAGGCAGGGAGGTAGGGATGCAAGCAGGCAGGCAGGGAGGGAGGGAAGCAAGCAGGCAGGCAGGCAGGGAGGGAGGGAGGGCTGGCTCTGCCGGGCAGGGGGGGCCCTGCGGGACATTTGATTTTGCCGTGGCGGCAGCCAGCTTTTTTTTCTTTTAAGTTTTAATTTTCCCTGGGCTGATGGGGTTAGGACAGGTAAGGTGCTGTGGGCTGATGGGGGGGGGGGGGGGGTTAGGACTGGTAATGTGCTGTGGGCTAATGGGGGGGTTAGGACTCGCTGTGGGCTGATGGGGGGGTTAGGACTGGTAATGTGCTGTGGGCTGATGGGGGGTTAGGACTCGCTGTGGGCTGATGGGGCGGTTAGGACTGGTAATGGGCTGAGGGAGTTGCTAGGACTGTAAATGGGCTGAGTGGAAGGGGGGCTTGAACTGCAAATGGCTGATGGGGAGGGGGGCTTGGAATGGAAATGGGCTGTGAGGGGAGGGAGCTAGCACTGGAAATGGGCTGATGCAGGGACTAGAAAGGAGCGGATGCTGGGTGGGGCTGGAACTAGAAGGGAGCTGATGTTGGGGGAGGATTAGAATGGGATGGAACTGGGAAAGTGAAATGGAGAGGGGAAAAATATTTTGTGCGGGAGGGAAGACAAATCTACAATTGGCCAGGTATTGGGAGAGTAAGTGGGGATTGAGGATGGAGGGGTAATATTTGAGTGGATAAAATAGGAATGAGGAAAGAGCAAAAGGAGAAAGATTAGTATGTTAAAGCAGATGTAGAGAGAGAATGGAAAAAAAATTAGAAGAGAGAAGAAAGGACAAATGGACAGCAGACGATGGAGAGTTAGCAGAAGACACGAAGAAACCATAAGAAAGTGGCTGAAACAATTGCAACTGAAAAAAAATGCACAAAAGGTAGAAAAATATCTCTTTATTTTGAATTTATTAACTGGAATATGTCAGCTCTGGGAAATGTGCATCATTAACGTCTGCGCTTTGTTTAGTACAAGAGGAAATTAATTTATAGTTTTATTTCTACAGTTTTGTTGTACATTCCAAGTTTGGCTTTTGGGGTTCCCATACACTCATTAAGAGGCATGTTTACTAAAAGTTAGTGTATGGTAACATTATACAAATATTTATGCAAATGAGGCCCCATGTCTTATGCGGCCCCTGGGTTACTTTACAAGTCCTCATTTGGCCCTCAAAGCAATTTGAGTTTGAGATCCCTGATTTAGAGGGAGAACAGCAAGGAGCAGGTTACAGTAGTCTAGATGGCAGATGACAAGTGTTTTATTATCCACAGAGACTGAGAAACGAGGTAGGGGAGAAAAGGGTTACAGAGAAAATATGAAGCTCAGTTTTGGCCATGTCCAATCTCAAGTGGCGGTGAGACATCCAAGCAGCAATGTCAGAAAGGCAGGCAGAGATCCAGGCTTGGATTGCTGGAGAGATTACAGATGTGGAGAGGTAGATCTAGGAGTCATCAGTGTAACGATGGTACTGAAAGCCTTGGGAAGAGATGAGTGCACCAAAGGAATGGGTATAGAGAGGGAAAAAGAGTGTGACCAAGACAGATCCTTGGGGTACAGCAACTGAGTGTGGGATAGCAGCAGACGAGGATCCACTAGAAGAAACACTGAAAGAGCGATGGGAGATGTAAGAGGAGAACCAGGACAGTACAGATCCCTGAAAACCAAGCGAGGACAAGGTATCGAGGAGTAGCAGTAGTAATACTTTGGAGGAAAGAAGGGAGAGAGGAGATATGGCAGAGATGTTTAAATATCTCCATGGCATAAATGCTCAGGTGGCGAGCCTCTTTTGATCGAAAGCAAGCTCTGCAATGAGGGGACAATTTATTTTATATATTTAACACTTTTTTTATACCGCCTTCTCGTACAATCAAAGTGGTTTACATTAAAATAAAAATTACAGAGAACTCAATGTATAAACTTAGGAAGGGGTGACATGCAGGGTTTGCAAAGAGGCAATATATACATTGCAACATATTTACAAGAGTTAGATATTCTTTTAGTCATCTGAGATGAGGGGCAAGAACTAGGTATTGTCTCTGAAGTGATCGGTGAAAAGGAAGGTTTGAGATGTTTTCTGAAGTCCTTTAAGTCCTTGGTTGTCCTGACCATCTCTTGGAGAGAATTCCAGTTGGCGAGTGCCACTAATGAAAGAGCCCTCTTCGTTGGTGTAAGAACTAGGAGTTGAAATGGTGTCTCTGAGGTCTGCTGTTTAGTTTTGTGCATATCATTTCCTGTAGAATTCCGGCTGATGTGTTGTTTCTTATCTTGAAGATAGTCAAGGCAGTTTTGTATCTGGAAGTGAGGTAATTGGTAGTCAGTGAAGCTGATATAAGAGTGGTGTTATCTGATCATGTTTGGCGGATCCTGTGATGATGTGGGCAGCCTTGTTCTGGGCTAGTTGCAAGGGATGTGTGGTTTGAGTTGGAGGACCATGAAAAAGGGAGCTACATTAATCTAGCATAGGGATTATAACTGCTTGATAGACCGTGCGGAAGTGATCCAGACTGAGGAGGGGTTTTAGTCTTTGGATAATAGCGAGCTTTTGGAATGCGTACCATGAGGTTCTGTTGATGTGGGCTTGTAAGTTTAGAAAGTGATCAAGGGTGATAACAAGGTAGTGTACTTCCTCTTTTACTGGGATTAGAGTGTCCCTAATGGAGACCGATGATGGGGGGTAACAGAAGAGTCCCGTGTTATGAATAGTGCCTCCGATTTTTTGAAGTTGACTTGGAGATTGTTGGAAGCCAGCCAGTTGCTCATATCCTGTAGGCATTTAGTGATAGCTGTATAGTCTGGCGTGTGGAGATGGATAGGGGAATAGACCATTATATCATCTGCATAAGTGCCATAGTTAATTTTGTTTTGCAAACTTGTTGTAAGTAGGAAGGGCAGGAAGGGAAGACCCTTGCAGGACTCCTTATGTTGTGTTGAATGGAGTGGAGGTGTTTGAACCAACTTTGACCTTTTGTTGTCTGTCAGTGAGGTAGGACTGGAACCAGTTGAAGGTTGTGCTGTGAAGTCCAATGTTAGTTGGTTTAAGAAGATGCTGTGCTGTGTTGTGTGTTGAGGGTCAAAGAGATGTAAACAAAGACGAATAGGAATCCAGTTTTTTGTTGATTCCTCTTAGGAGTATGTTGAACAGATGTATGAGGAGAGTCTCAACACTATGATTACGATGAAATTCACATTGGTGTGGATCCAGAGAAACATACAGGTCAATATGGTCTTGCAGTTTTCTCTGCGTCACCTTTTCAATCATTTTGGATAGAAAGGGCAGGCTGGAAGTAGGATGGAAAGTTGCAGGATCAGAGCTGTTGTTGAGTTGTTTTTTTGGATGAGTCAGATGTTAACTTGTTTGAGAGCAGGGGGCATGTATCCTTGAGAGAGGGATGAGCTTCTGGTGTTGTGGATGCAGTTGACAACTTTGTCCTTGATTGATTTGATCCACATGACCAGGCAGGGTTCAGAGGGCACTGTACTGCGCAGCCACCCTGCATGATTGCAACCCTACTCACTAGATCACGAGACATTCTGCAGATGGAAGGTGTACATACTCTGACTAGTCAATCTGTATATAATTAATCAATCTGTAAATAGTTGTGCTCTGACCATGTCACCTGTGACAGCTAGCTTCCCTGTACATAGTTACCCTGTCAGTCCCGTTTAGAAAATCCTGTTCATTGTAAGTCCAGTGTAGATCCTGCTGGCACTGCACGAGTTGTTAATTGTAAACCACACTGATTCTAAAGAGCGCAGTATAAAAAAGACATTAAATAAATAAAATTAATTAATTAATTAATTAAGGCAGCGATGATGCGGAATATTTGCTCGTAGATCAGTACCATTTGTGTTTGATGTTGGGTTCTGCAGTTGAGTCTTTGGAGGTGTTTAGCAGTGAAGTTCTTAAGGGTGGTTTATTCTTGTTGATGAGGAAATCTGCAAAGTTCTGGAGATGGATAGTGTCTTCTTTGTGGGATGGATTTTTCATGAGGGTGTGGACAATTTCAAATAGCTTTCGAGGCTTGTTGCTGACTTTTAAGATAAGGTTGGTGTGGTATTCTCGATTGTGCTTGTTGATCAGATCAATGTAGTCACTTTGTGTTTTCTGGTATTGAAAAAGTGTGGCTTGTGACTAGTCGTGTTTCCATTTATGTTTTAGCTGGCAAAGTTTTTGTTTCTTTTCTCTTATTGCCCAGAATACGACGGGGCAGATTTGGATCTTTCTTCTCTATTTCCAAGATTTGGGTGGTAAGGAGCCTTCACTGCTGCATTGATGGTGGAGTTCCAGGTTTTAATTGCCTCATTTGTATCTGCAAAGTACTGGGGAAGGCTGGGAAGGATATCTTTCAGGAATTGGTCTTGATTATATCCTTTAAATCTTCTTTCAGAGTTGGTTATTCTCTGTGATTTACCTTGTTGGGGGAGGTCAATCTTGAAGTGTATAGCATGGTGATCTGACCAGGGTATTGGTAGGGCAAGAGGGGTCATTATGCTGTCCTGTGAGTGAAGGTCTTTTTCGGAAACTGCTAGGTACTTGTGATATGGATTGGCCACTGTTTGAAACAGGATACTGGGCTTGATGGACCTTGGTCTGATCCAGAATGGCATTTCTTATGTTCTTATGTTCTAAGGTTCTTTGGGACAAAGATGAGGTCCAGAGCTGAGCCTGAATGGTAAGAGGGTACCTTGAGGAATTGGCAGAAGTTATGTGACTCCATTACCTTGTGAAAGTAGCTTCTCCTCTGCTAGGTGCGAAGCTCATGTTTAGATTGCCTAGTAGTATAGGTACTAGGTAGGTAAGACAAATGGCTAGTGGAGGAGTGGCCTAGTGGTTGGGGCAAGGTACTTCAGGCCAGAAAGTCAGAGGTTCAAATCCCACTAGAGGACAGCAGCCTTGGGCTGGAAGGACTGGGGTTTCTAGTCCCCCAGGTGCTCCTTGTGGTCTTGGGCAAGCCACTTAATCCTCCATAGCCCATGTTCCCTGTAAAATAGTTATCTCCAAGTTATAATGCCTTGTTCAATGTAATTTCAGTTTGTTCAATGTAAACCACACTGATGCAGAACAGCGCGGTATATAAGAGAATTTAAATAAAACAAATGTCTATTTTCTATAGTGATTAAGTCACAGTGTTTGTGGCTTACAGATTAGAATATTTTAAATTTAAGATCAATTCGCACAAGGATAAGTACCCCACCACTTCTCTTGTGGGTGTGCGGGCAGTTGAAGGCAGTATGGAAATGTGGAGTGATTTCAGACAGAATGACCTGGTCAGGGCTTTATAGCCAGGATTCGGTGATTCAGAGGATGTCAGTCTGGGTGATATTGAATATAGCCTATGATGGTGTTTGTTTTGTATCTGGTGGAACTAGCATTGATTAGCCCAATGTTAATTGGAGTGATTAGTGTGTGTAGGGTGTGGAAACAAGTTGTGTGAGTTTTGGTTTGAATTCTTATTAATCTGGGGTTTCGCCTGTTGACAAGCTTATGGGGGTTCATCCATATGTATGGTTGGCAAGGTATGTGTACTAGAGGAGGTTGTAGGGTATGGTTATGGTATAGGTAGCTGTTGAGGAGTGGCAGAGTAGGAACCAGAGGAGAAGAAGGGCATACAATACTAGGTTGGCTGGCAACATTGGATTCTGTGGCATTAAAGCAGTTTTATGCTTTTTGGTAGAATCATAGGAGGGTAGGGGTGGGGCTCTTTCAGCAGTGAGTTCCATTTCTGATGAGTAGTACTTACAGTTTGTAGTTTTCATGCTGAAAGAGTGTCCTGATACAATCCAAGGTGTCTAGGAGATGTGTAGGGTGAGAGTTGCCTGCTTGTGAATAGATCTGATAGGGTTGAGGTCAGCAGCGAGGTCTTCGAGGTTGTTGAGGTTTTTCGAGGTTGTGGGCTTAGTGTTGGCAGCTTTTTGTTTGGGTTGAGCTGATTTTTTGCATACCTGCCTGCATTCCATGCCTAAGGGCGATGTGAAAGGGCTCTCTGGCACAGGCCCACCAGGCACGGATGCGCCTGATGGCACTTCTTTTTTAAAGTTGCTGTGGTGGGCCCTGATTCACCTTGAGATGGAGAATGGGAGGGGTTTCAGCCTTCCGCTCTCTTTCCTGATGCCGATTGGGGCTCTGGATCCGAGGGTGCAGTCCTGCAATGCCTGACGGATGAGGGTATAATATGCGGAACTATTTCTTTATGGAAAGAGTGGTAGATAGGTGGAATAAACTCACAGTGGATGTAGTAGAGAAGAGAACAGTATCTGAATTCCAGATAGGAGGGAACAAACACAGATGTGCTGTGGAGAAAAATATACATGAGCACAACAGGTGGCAATGTAGAACTGAAGATATGATTGACTATTTATTTTTTAAGTAATGTTCTAGGATATTCCTCAAGGGATGAAGTTATAGGAACCATTTATATATGTATGGAGTAAGGTAGGACTGTTCCTATGGGAGCCTTGAACCCAGTACCCCAGAGTTCACTGGACTCATCCCCCACTCCGCTCTGCAGGTTCTGTATCTAGAGTTGAATTATATATTGATTATTTATAAAATGCTGCTTATTGTACCTGGTGGGTACTGGGTGTTAATCTGTCTGGAAATTGCTATGTAAGCACATTTTCTAGATGTATCCTATCCCTGCAACCTGGAAGAATGGTAGATACAGTATAATAGATCAGCCTCACTGTCGCTAGAAATGCAGATACAGTTGTACAGTCCTTACCCAGGGAGCTG
Source organism: Ichthyophis bannanicus (assembly GCA_033557465.1). Lineage (NCBI taxonomy): Eukaryota > Metazoa > Chordata > Amphibia > Gymnophiona > Ichthyophiidae > Ichthyophis > Ichthyophis bannanicus. The sequence continues at coordinate 45,563,974 of CM066031.1, forward strand.
AGAGTTTCATAATTCTCCTTCATCACCTCCCAGTAAAGTTCCTTCTGCCCTTCATCTAAATACTCCCACTCCTCCTGGGAGAAAGAGACAGAGATGTCCTCAAACATCACCCGCATCTGAAACACAAACCAGAAACACACTCAGGGACACGTGGAGGTGCTCAGAGTACATTAGATGTTGGCTGGCTTTATTCTCCTCCCCTAGAAAGCCAAGGGAGCTCTGCATTTAAAACTTGTAGGGACAGACCCAGAAGCTATTACTGGTTTCCAGAGCACAGGGAGGGTGGAAGCATATTGAGTGGATCTCTCTGGCTAAGTTTTTATTATTTTTATTTTAATGCTTTGAATAGTTTTAGCTGCCTGTACCACGTCGGTCTTTTGGAATTACTGTACTTGCACTGCTTTACATACTGCCTGTGTTTAACATAGTAACATAGTATATGACAGCAGATAAAGACCAGTATGGTTCATCTAGTCTGCTCAGCAAGGCGGCAAGAGTTGGTGCACCTGCCGCTCTGTGCAGGTCAGCCCCATTTGTTGATATACATGAGATAATTATGTTTATTTTGATTTTATCCTATTGCTATAAAAGGATCCACTGTGTCTGTCCCATCCCATTTTGAATTCTGTCACTGTATTTGCCCCCACTACTTCCTTATGGAGGGCATTTCAAGCATCCACTATGTAGATTTCTTTAGCCTTTGAGAAAATAGTGGATGCAATACAGGAATTACCTAGCTTTATTTAAAAAAAAAAGAGGGGAAATTACGTCATCCAGCTAGACGGCAGCTCAAAGACGGAGCTCCGGTGTGGCGGATAGAAAAGCCTGCAAAATCTTGACCCCGGAGAGGTGGTGAGTCTGGAAAGCAAAGCCCCTGCACATCAAGAGAAGTGCGGAGATGTCGGTACCAAAAAAAAGCTCTTCCGACCTGAAAAACTTTGCGTTTAAGGCTGCGAGCGGGAACAGCGTGGGGAAACCCAAAATGGCAGTGGCGAGTGTAAAGGCCGCGGGAGAGACCAGCGGAGCAGATGAGGCTGGGGGTCGCTGTGAGACGGAATTGGAGGCCTTCAAAGGAGAGCTAAAGGGCTGGTTCTCAGCCCTTCGGCAAGACCTGGCTCAGTTTAAGGCCGAGGCCCAGAATTGGATGGCTGAGTTAAGAGAGGAGGTGAAGGAAGTGGGCCAGCGGCTGGTGGATGTCGAAAGCAAGGTGGAGGAGCAGGATGGGGTACTGCGAGGCTTGCAGGATAAAGTGGATGGTGTCGTGGGCGATCAAGAAGAACTTTGGAGCAAGCTGGAAGACCTAGAGAACAGGTCGCGAAGATCTAATATACGCATTCGAGGGCTCCAAGAAAGCAATGAGAAAGAGGACTGTATTAAAGTAGTGGAGCAAATCAGCAAACTAATACTGGAGCAAGCTGGGATGGACAGCTCGGGCTTGTGCTGGACTCTTGATCGGGCGCATCGTGCTCTGGGTCCCCGGCGGGATGGCAGAGCGCGGGACATTATCGCATGCTATCATGAGTACAATACTAAATCGATGGTGATGTCTGCAGCGTGCAAGCTGCCCGAGATCCGCTGGGACAACCACAAAGTTGAGATTTATGCTGACCTCTCAGCTATTACTATGCGGAAGAGGAGAGCCTTAAATGGTTTAAACAGCCGGTTGCGGGAAGAGAACATTAGATACAGATGGACCTTTCCCTTTGGCCTGATGTTCACGGTGGAGGGAGTATCATCCCATGTCCGCTCCGTGGCGGATGCTACGGATATTATGAAAAAGGCTGGCTGGCTGGAAGGCACGAGCTCCACGAGCCCCCCAAGAGAGCAGAGACGTGATGAGGATAGTCGCTGGCGGAGGGTGTCCATGGGGGAGAAGCATCTGCGGAAGCCTAAGAAGACCGTGGCCACAGGGGGAGAGCATCGCTGAACCTGAGACTTTGCACTTTGAGAGATATGTGTGGTTGTTTCATGCTACTTTGGTGGGGGGCTTTTTGTAGGCGGGGTCGGGGATTGTGGGGGTATGTTATCTATGATATGATGCAGGTGAGAGGTGTATGTGTATAGCTACTCTGCTGTCGGGGCTGATGTCATGCCTAGTGGAATGGGGAGGAGGGGAGTTGACGTGACAGGGGAGTGGAGGGTGGGGGGGGGAGGAGGGAGGGGGTTACAGAGGGGGAGGGTTGGAGTTAGGGTACCGGGGGGAGACCATCCTGCCATAAATCAGTTAGCTACACTTTTCCCAGCCCTTTTTGACTATGACTAAGTTACGAGTAGTCACATTGAATGTCCGGGGGCTGAACTCCCCGATCAAAAGGCAGCGGATGTTTAAAGAATGTACTAGGCTTCGAGGAGATGTTATATTTCTCCAGGAAACCCATCTAAAAAGAGGGGATGAGTGGAGGGTACACCATAAGCAATTCCCAGGCCACTGGTTTGCTTCCAATAAAGTGGAATTAAAAAAGGGGGGAGTGGGGATCTTGATTATTGAGCACGTACAATACACGCTGGGGGAGGTCCTCCGGGACTGGGAGGGGCATTTCCTGTTTCTTAAGCTTACGATTCGGGGTAAGCTGCTCACCCTTGTGAATGTTTATGGCCCAAATACAGCCCAAGGTCAGTTTTATGAACGCTTAACCACCATGGTGGAAAGGTTTGCAGAGGGGGAAGTGATTTGGGGGGGGGGGGATTTTAACCTAACTGTTAACCCCCAGCTGGATAATTCTAAGGGGGGTGGTGGGGGCAATGCAAAGGATAGGCGACGGTTCAAGCTTATGAGTAGGACCCTGGGGATTCAAGATACCTGGCGAGAGCTGCAGGGTCGCAAACGGGCATATACATTTTTCTCGCCCGTCCACACTTCCTTTTCAAGGATAGATATGATCTGGGTCTCTGACACTCTGCTGGTAGAGGTGACTGATTGTGAAATTGGGGAGAGGACGTGGACAGACCACGCGCCAGTCTGGATAGATGTAAGGGTGGGATTGGAGCAGAAGGCACAGCGTAGCTGGCTGTTCAACGAGGCCCTCTTGGAGAATCCGGATATAAAACAAAAAGTAGCGACTGCCATAACCAATTATTTGGAATTAAATGACAGGGAGGATTGTGGGGTTGCGACCCTTTGGGAGTGCTTGAAAGTGGTGGTGAGGGGTGAATTGATTTCCCTCGGCACGTATGTGAAAAGGACTAAAGAGGAGAGGAAAATTTCCTTGAGGCATCGGATTCGGGAAGGGGAAGGGCGCCATCAAAGGGGGGAAATTGATGATCAGGGGCTACAGGAACTACGGGAAGCGAAGAGGGAACTGGGGAAAATCGAGTTGGGGGAGCTTAAATTTGCCCAGGACCAACTGAAGCAAACTTTTTTTGAGCTCGGTAATAAGCCCACTCGATGGCTAGTGTACCGGTTGAAACAGCAGCAGTGGTGAAATTTTATAACTAAAATTCGGGATGCAGGGGGGAGAGAAATAAGGTCTGTGGAACAGATTAGGGAGCAATTTGTGCAGTTTTATCAGCATTTGTATCGGGCGGAGGAGTCTGGATCCCAGGCGGAGCGAGCTCGCTACTTACAAATGCAGTTACCAAAGCTATCTTTAGCTGATGCTGAGTTACTGGCGCAGCCTATTACAGTTGATGTGACAAACTTAAACTGCACGGAAGGAAGGCCCGGCAATCTACTTCTGTATCTTGCCATGAAAACCCAATGGATAGTTACAACAAAACAAATTTTGCTGTAGTGCTGGAAGATGAGACCCCCAGTCGGAAGGCACTCAACTAGCTACTGGGGAAGAGCTGAAGACTTTTCAGAGTAAAGCCAGCATTTATGATGTGGTTGGATCAAAGCCCTCGGGAAGTCTGACTGCTGATGTAGCTGCGCATGAAATGAGAGTCAGAAGCTGTAAAGATGTCTTACACATTGGAACATGGAACGTACGAAGCATGAACCAAGGGAAGTTGGAGGTGGTCAAGAATGAAATGGAACGTGTACAATTTGATCTGTTGGGTGTCAGCGAACTGAAATGAACTGGCATCGGGCACTTTGCATCAGATGATCACATGGTCTACTATGCTGGAAATGAAAGACAAAGAAGAAATGGTGTTGCATTTATAATAAAGAAGAAACTTGCAAGAACTGTAATGAAATACAATGCAGTCAGCGAACGCTTAATCTCTATTCGACTGCGAGGATTGCCTATCAACACAACTATAATTCAAGTATATGCCCCAGCAACAGCTGCAGAAGAGAATGAAATTGAAGAGTTCTATGAACAAGTACAAGCTGAAATTGACAGAACATGCAAACAGGATATCCTGATAGTCGTGGGTGACTGGAACGCAAAAGTTGGCAACAAAGAAGAAGGCAAAGTAGTTGGAAAATATGGACTTGGCAACAGAAATGAAGCTGGAGAAAGATTGATAGAATTCTGCAAGACCAATGATCTATTCATCTCAAACACCTTCTTCCAGCAACACAAGCGGCGACTGTACACATGGACTTCACTCAATGGATTGTATAAAAATCAAATTGACTACATCTGTGGAAGTCAACGATGGAAAAGCTCTGTAACATCAACAAAGACAAAACCTGGAGCTGACTGTGGTACAGATCATCAACTACTAGTATGCAAACTCAAGCTAAAGTTGAAAAAGAGCAAACCACTCATGAATGCAGCAAAATATGACCTTGAGAATATACCACTGGAATTTAAAGACTGCCTGCAAAATCGATTTGCTGCTTTAGATACAAATGACAGAGCTCCGGAAGAGTTATGGAATGACATCGAGAAGGTTGTGCTGGAAGAAAGCGAGAAGTCTCTACAAAAGGTGAAAAAGCAAAAACAGCCAGAATGGATGATGGAAGAAACTCTGAAAATTGCCCAGAAACGCAGAGAAGCTAAAGCCAAAGGAGAAAGAAAGACAATCGCAGAACTCAACAGAGATTTCCAACGTGCAGCAAGACAGGACAAGGAAAAGTACTACAATGACACTTGCAAGGAAATAGAAGCAGAAACTATTAGAGGAAGAACAAGATCGGCTTTCCTAAAGCTGCGAGAGTTAAAGAAAAAGTTCCAGCCTCGAATTGGAATGTTACAAGATGCTCAAGGTTCTATGTTGAATGATGCTGAGAAGATCAAGAAAAGGTGGAAGGAATATACAGAGTTTTTATATGATAAAGATCAAGTGGACCAACAGCCGTTTCAACCTATACCTTATGATCAGGAACCATTGGTGATGAAAGAAGAAGTTGAAGCAGCATTGAAAGCCTTATCAAAGCACAAAGCACCAGGCATTGATAGCATTCCCATAGAAGTATTGCAGCAATCTGATGCAGCTGTTACCATACTTACATGGCTCTGCCAAGAAATATGGAAGACAACATCATGGCCAATTGACTGGAAAAGATCTGTGTTTATACCAATACTAAAGAAAGGTGATCCAACTGACTGTGGAAATTATCGCACAATCGCTCTGATCCCACATGCCAGCAAGATTCTACTGAAGATTATTCAAAAGAGACTACAGCCATACCTGGAACAAGAACTACCTGAAGTGCAAGCAGGGTTCAGGAAAGGGAGAGGAACGAGAGACATCACTGCGGATGTGAGATGGATCCTTGAAAAGACTAAAGAATACCAAAAGGATATCTATTTGTGCTTTATCGACTATAGCAAGGCTTTTGACTGTGTAAACCATGAGAAACTCTGGGCCACATTAAGAAGCATGGGTATACCAGAACACCTGATCATTCTCTTGCGCAATCTGTACATTGATCAAGAAGCAACAGTTCGAACGGAACAAGGAGAAACCAAATTGTTTAAAATAAGCAAAGGTGTAAGACAAGGCTGCATACTTTCCCCCTACCTGTTTAATTTATATGCAGAACAAATCATCAGAGAAGCAGGACTGTATGAAGACAACAGAGGTGTGAAGATTGGTGGAAGACTCATCAACAACCTTCGCTATGCTGATGATACCACATTACTGGCTGAAAGTGAAGATGATCTGAAACATTTGCTTTTCACAATCAAAGAACATAGTCTCAAAATGGGCCTGCATCTTAATGTAAAGAAGACAAAGATCATGACAACTGGCATATTCAACAGGTTCGTCGTTGAAGGAGAAGAAATTGAAATCGTGAACAACTTTAACCTACTTGGATCAACTATCAATAAAGAAGCAACAAGCAGTCAAGAAATCAGACGACGCATTGCTCTTGGCAGAATGGCTATGAAAGACCTTGATAAGATTCTCAATTGCAGAGATGTCTCTCTCCATACAAAGATTCGACTTGTTCAAGCCATGGTATTTTCAATAACATCATATGGATGTGAAAGCTGGACAGTGAAAAAGATAGACAGGAAGAAAATTGATGCCTTTGAATTATGGTGCTGGCGGCGAATACTGTGTATACCATGGACTGCCCGAAGAACAAACCAGTCGGTACTAGAGGAAATCAAACCTAAGCTTTCTTTAGAAGCTCAGATGACAAGACTTCGACTTTCATACTTCGGACACATCATGCGAAGAGAGAGATCATTAGAGAAAGACATCATGCTTGGCAAGATAGAAGGTCAACGCAAAAGAGGAAGGCCAGCAATGAGATGGATCGCTACAATAACAGCAGCTACGGGTACCAGTCTATCAACAATGAGCCGCCTGACTGAAGACCGAACATAATTTAGGATAGCTATCCAGAGGGTCGCCATGAGTCGACTCCGACTCGACAGCACTTAACAACATTACAGTGGCAGAAGTAGAGGCAGTGATTAGATCGTTACCTGCGCATAAAGCCCCAGGTTTAGATGGCTATACTAATACATTTTATAAAACCTTCCGTGAGGAATTGAGTGGTATTTTAGCCCGGCTTTATAATTCCTTTCGGGATGAAGGGAGGCTTCCGGATACTCTACGGACGGCGGGTGTTACCTTACTGCTGAAGGAGGGGAAGGACCCCACTTTGTGTAGCTCCTATAGACCTATCTCGTTGCTGGGATCCGATTTCAAAATATTCACCAAAATTTTGGCTAATAGATTGCTCCCCTTCATGTCTCGCTTGGTACATGAGAACCAGGGGGGGTTTGTGCCAGGTAGACAAACTGCCGATAACATCCGGAAGGTGTTGAATACGATTTGGCAGGGGAAGAAAGCGGGAACACAATTGATCTTACTGACCATTGATGCGGAAAAAGCCTTTGATCGTGTGTCCTGGCCTTACTTGATGCAGGTGTTGGAGTTGATGGGTCTAGGGGAGGGGTATTTAAACTGGGTGAAAGCTATCTACTCCAATCCTTTAGCGCGGATCCGTGTAAACGGGGCTTACTCTACCGCATTTGAGTTGGGGAGGGGGACACGTCAAGGCTGCCCGCTCTCTCCTCTTCTTTTTGTGTTATCAATGGAACCTCTGGCCCAACTGGTGAGAGAATGCACTGCTGTAAAGGGGGTTAAGGGGTCGACATGGGACAGTAAAATATCATTATTTGCAGGCGACCTGCTCTTTCTGGTGACGGAGCCCCTGCAATCAGTGGAAGTGCTCTATCAGATCTTGGTGGAATTTGGCAAATTCTCGGGATTTAAGATCAATGCCACAAAATCGGAGATATTGAATATTTCTGCTGACGCCCATACCCAGCACCTATTGCAGAAGTGGCTTCTGTTTAAATGGGCCAAAACGCGGGTGAAATATTTGGGGATTTATATAATGGCTAATGAAAGGGACTTAGGAAGGGTAAATTTTGGTTTGATGGAACACAAAATAAGGAGGGAATTGGAATTTTGGGAAGGGAAAAAATTATCATGGCTGGGGCGGATTTCAGCCGTCAAGATGGTGCTATTGCCCCAGTGGTTATATTTATTCCGGACGCTGCCGGAATAAATATTGCCCCAGTGGTTATATTTATTCCGGAAGCTGCCTAGACCTTTTATGGGGAAGATACAGCGGATTATTATGAGGTTTATTGGAGGAGGGAAAAGTAACCGAGTCGCGTGGCCCTTGCTTACTAGGAGTAGGCGAAACAGGAGAATGGCCATTCCTGATCTGAACCGCTATATGGAAGCGGCACAGTTAAGTGCAATAGTGGATTGGGGTGCGGAATATGGTAAGGAATGGGTGTGAATGGAGGCAGAAGATTTAAAGGTGGGGAACTTATCTGATTGGATTTGGTTGCCCCGGGGGACGCACATGGGGGTGCGAGACTGCAACCCCTATGTCCAGAGAACGCTACACCTTTGGCATCGCTGGAGACGGAAGTGGTTGGGTACAGGTGAGGTGTCTCAATTGCTACCCATAGTTGATAATCCAGATTTCCCACCTGCGGTGGGTCGTAGTGTGTTTCTGACATGGGCACAGAAGGGGCTAACACATATCAGACAACTCCTGGAAGGCAAGGAGATTAAGGCCTTTTCGGTCCTGGCGCAGCAATTTGACTTAGAGGTTAAAGATTGTTTTCCCTACCAGCAGATTTGTCACTACCTGAGACATAGGATTTTACCTGAGCTCCAGGGGGATCCCATGGGTATTGAGACGGTATTTCTGATGGAGCACACGAAGAAACTTTTGACTAAATTTTACAATATGATGGAAGGGGAAAGGGGTCATAGCCCGTTCCAACAAGCTTGGGAACAGGACCTGGGGATATCATGGGAGGAGGCGGAATGGGACAACATTTTTCAGAATAGATACAAAGGGGTGCTAGCTGCCAGTTTTATAGAGAATAACTATAAGCTATTGTATAGATGGCACTGGACACCCGAGAAACTCCATGTTATGTTTCCAGGACATACTGATAGGTGTTGGCGGGACTGTGGGGAAAAGGGGACCTTTTTACATGTTTGGTGGTCTTGTAAAGTTGTTCGTGAGCGGTGGGGAGAAGTCTTTGGCTTGCTGAGTGCTATCTTGGGGAAATTAATCGAGCCAAACCCTGCTGTGGCCTTATTGGGGCTCAGGCCGGCAAACCTCACCCAGGTCGAAAGCTCCTTTGTTAATGTGGGATGTGTGACATATAGGATGTTAGTGGCACGGCGGTGGCGGCAAGTGCACCCACCCACGTTGAGGGACTGTGTGTCTTCCCTCGACTCCAATTATTTGCTTAGTCAGGCAGCTGCCAAAAAGAATAATGGCTCCAATAAGGTTTTTGAAAATTTGGGGAAAATATTTGTGTTGGAAAAGTACTAGCTTATAACGAATTTTGAAGGATTGTAATCGCAACAGGATGGGGGGAGGGGGTGGGGGTTTCTACATGGCTGTGTAATTGATGTGTCGGTATTGTTGTTTTTGTATTGTGTGATAAAGTTTAAATTTAAAAAAAAAAAAAAAGAGTTCAAATTTTCTGCCTGTATTAGAAAAGTAGTTTTATAAGAATACGTTTGGCCTGTCTATGCTCTGTTAGGTAACAACTGCCCTGCAGGGTCTTTGTCTTAGGAAGTTAAACTTGTAGCTTACTGCCACTTATTTCTCACCCTCCCTCCCCTCACCCACCCACCCCAGGGCTGGATGTTCTTAGTCACCCCAAGACACACAGTCGCTTGTCCTAACTTTAGTGGAAAGCACATTTCTGTTGCTTTTTCATCTACCAACATCCCCACACACACTAATCAAAGTTATTTTTAATGGGTGCAATAGCTGTGGTGCTTTAATCCTCAGGAAAACTATTTGGAGCCTTTGAGCTTGTCCTATCCATTTTACACTATCTACTATGGAAAAAAGAATTGATTCAATTGAGGGAAGATTTAGCTGCAATGAAACAAACCTCCCCTATGATACATCTTGCAAACAATCCATGCAACTCCCTCAAAAAATCCAGCAATGCAAGAATAAATGGATGACAGTGGTTCTGGCCGGTTATGACGCATTACACGGAGACACCAAATCCACCTCGAGATACCCTTGCAGAATACCTTCTCTGCCTTTGTAAAAAAGGATTCTCCATTAATGGAAACTGAGGTGGCCTTAGACAAGAAAGTTGACATCAGTTTACAGACATCTAAACCATAATAGACAAAGAGAGGGGCTTACATTAATGATCATCTGTATCAGCCCTTTTATTTAACATTCATCTCCAGCCAATCTGTAGGATCTTCCAGTGAATTGCCAATATGGCTGAATTCCCATAATCTGCTGATTCATTTATAGAAAACTGATAAGATTATAGGTAACCAGGAACCATGACTTTAAACCTCCCTCAACTTTACACCTAAAAGAAGCTGCTTTACAGGAAAAGAACGTGGTGAAATTCCTAGGCATTACTCTAGATCAATCCCTTAGCATGACCACCCATATAAAATTAACCCCTGATAAGATCTAGTAAAAACTAATGATGATTCAGCAATTGAGGCCACTGCTATAAAGCTATGACTTTCGGTCTGTCGTTCAGGCAATGATCACCCCACACTTTGATTATTGCAACAGCATTTTCCAGGGCCTCTTCAAACAGGCAATAAGCCAGTTACAGATCGCTCAACATGTGGCTTCCAGAATTATTTGGAAAGTTAATAGAACTGAATATTTCACACCTATATTATATGAATTACACTTGCTGGCAATTTATAGCTGTATAAAATACAAGTTACTCATGATCACATCCAAACTTCTAAAGAATATAGCTCCATCATACCTCAACTCTCAAAACCCTCATAGTCCCCACAGAATTTCGCATGGCTAACCGCTTGATGAGCAAGACAGCCTTTGTATTGACATACAGTGTAAGAGAAATGTCCCAGGTGTTGTTAAGGTATTTCAAAACAGAAAACTGCTAATACTAGGTGATTCCATTATCAGAGGCATGAATTTCAGGAACTCCGTTCCAGGGTCAGAAGGTAAGAAAATGCCTTCCAGAGTCTTCAGCCAGTAAGAATAAGAACCATCTTGCTAGGGAAGTCCCAAAAGAAAGTAGGGTGTTTAAAACTGATGTTGTCATCCATCTGGGAACATATCATATGTCAAGAACAGTATCTCTACAATGCAAAGATACTTCCAAATTTAGCGAAAATAATAGAAAATGCAGTATAATTACAGCTACAGGACGTCATAACACTTCCGTCCCCTTGGACATGCAATAACATGAGTTTTGACCAAAATGCAATGTGCAAACACTGCTCACCTCACTCGTAAACACTCTGGGGGTCATTCTGTCCTGTGAATAGCGGTAACATCAGTCCCTGCTGTTCGCTCCCCTGCCGGCCCTGGCAAAACCTCTTCCATATCAACAACTTGTTTTACAGGGAGGCTTAGATGTGGATGTGAAGGGGCGTCACTGAGGCAGAGCGAGGGCGGGCAGTGGGTGGTCCGCAACCCTGAAGATCGGCTGACAGAAATAGGAATAAACAGCCCCTCCCTCTCCTGGTTCCAGTTTTACTTGACAGCATGCATGCAGCAATTTAACATAAGGGACAAAACTTCCATACCGATTAAACATCTAAGTGACATACCCCAAGGTTCCTCCCTGTACATACAACCAATGTGCAAACTCATTCAGAGCCACAACATAAATTACCACTTATACACCAATGACCTAATGCTATATGCCCCCTTCAACTCCTACAAAAGGGGACTGCTACTTCTGGAGAGAGATCTGCAATTGTAAATATTACTTCTGGGATTTTTTCTAAATCTTGGGGAAAAAGGAATTCTTTAGATTAAAGTTTTGTGATAGAACAAATACAAACACCGAAGACAGGCAAGACGCTGGATGAAACCTTGTTATTACGAGAACAATGGTGGATACATAAATTGCAGACTGTTGTCCCTAAAGGCTTAAATGTATCAATTGAGTGGACATCCTGTTTCTAATATCGTTTTGATGTCTAAATATAAGCCGTTTAAAGCATGGCAGAAGTTTAATATAAACTAGATCGAGACACGTAAATCACTTAGGAAAGGTCCATAGCTGAAAGTGATCATCGAGACGTTTAGAGTTGTCCTAATATATACTATTTAGGAAAGGTTTATGGATAGAAGTTATCATCATCTAGTTTTATAATTGTTAATTACTAGATGGCAGTAATTCCCATGATATTAAAATGATATTGACCCAGGTGAATGATTTCCCGTTGGAGTCTTATGTAATAACTCACTTCCGGGAAACTCAGCGGGGTTTAAAAGTAGGGTAAGGATTACCATCACGCATGCGCGGCGTTTCCCCGTAGATAAGTGAAGGAGGGTAAGCACGGGCAGCACAATGGAATGTAAGTAGCTGTAGTTTTTAGATTTACTAGGTAAATTTTAGTATGTTTTTAACTATGTAGCACTTTAAGTTGTTATATAATTTGTTTGTAGGATAAAGGTCTCCTGATGAAAAAATTTTGTGAAACGCCATTGAGGCGCCGGAGCTGAGCGTCGAGACCCTGGAGATTAAAGTCTTTTAAAACAAGTAATTTAGTACACAACGAGACCCTGGAGATTAAAGTCTTTTAAAACAAGTAATTTAGTACACAACGGTTCGCCTAGGAACTGCTCTGAAGAATTGAATTGAATTGAAATCTGAATTTTGAATATTGAATGATAAGTTTTTCTGAAGAAAAGCCTGGGATGTACCTTGTGGTTTGCAACATACGTTGATAAAAATTCAGAATATAGAGAAAATAAAAAATAAAGCTGATTTCTTACATAAGCAAGTTATATGGACGTATTACTTAATAACATTGATTAAGGTGTAAGTGGAAGCATTGCACCAATGGTTCCATTACTAATGCAAACAAGAGTGGGGATAATGGGCGCCCCTGTCGAGAACCCCTTTCCAATTCAGAACTCTTCAATTGACCCCCATTAACTCAGAGGCTGGCTTGGGACCCCTGGTAAAGACTATGCACCCACCTCAAAAAATGGGGCCCAAACCTCATTTTATCCAAAACACGCCACAAGAAGCCCTAACTGACCCTATCAAACTCCTTCTCAGTTTCGACACCCACAAGAGTGCTGGCTGGCAATCATGTTGCGCAGCATGTATCACTTGCAGCATGTATCATTTTCAGGCTAGAAAGAGCATAATTTAGACGAGCAGCTAGCACAGAGGCCAATATTTTAATGTCCATATTTAACAAGGAAATGGGGTGGTAGGAAGCTGCCTCTTGGGTTGGCTTACTCGGCTTAGATATTACAGCAATGACAGCTTCTAGCTGTGTGGAGGGCAGCGACGATCCTCACAACACCTCGTTAAAGAGCACTGCCAAAGTGGGCGCCAAATGAGCACTATATTTTTTATAATACTCCAAGGGAAGCCTATCACCACCAGGAGCCCTCCCAGCAGTCAAACCATCCACCTCCTGCACTGTAATTTCTGTCTATAGCTGTTCCCTATCCAGGTCTGTCAAATGCGGCAAAGAGATGTCACGAAGATAGCCATCCACTTGGGCAGGGTTGAAGGGGTCCCCTTTATACAGGTGCACCAAGTATTCTTTGAACACTGTGCGTATCTCCAAAGGCTCTATCCATAAGAACCTCGATGAGTCCTGAATCGCATGCACCATTTGCTTCCGAAGCCTAAAGGCAAGGTAACGCCCAACCTTGTTTCACTGCTCGTAAAATGTTTGATGCAATCTGCGTCACATGTTATCTAAATCATTTTGCCCTTGGCATCCAATTGAGCTTGTATCTCCCTCCACTGCCGCCAAAAATGCTTATAGCCAGTCCACGCATGTTCTAACTGGAGGTGCCTGGCTTCCCCTTCCAACCATTGGGATTCCCTTGTTCAAGCCTTCCTAGCTCAAGCCGCCTCAGCTATGAGGCATCCTTGAGCTGTGGCCTTAAAGGCATCTCAAACCACTGGCATTGCACCTTCTTTTGTGGCATTCAGATCAAAGAACTCTTGTATAAACAGTCCCTGGTCCCACACAGCAGGGCTCCAATGGAAAAATCTCCCGTCTAACCTCCACGTCCACCTCCTATCCCCACCAAGGTCACAAGAAAGGGCAACCCTGCAGGGAGCATAGTCCAACAATGTTAGAATGCCATGTCCTGCCTCCACCCCCCAATCCATCAGGCACTGATCCAGCAAAAAATAGTCGATACGCATATGAACCTGGTGGACTGGCGAGTAGTAGGTATAACTTTTTTCCCCTCGGTGGATATTCTTCCAGACATCCCATAGACCCAAGACAGTCATAAACGTCTGAAGTGCTCGACATATTCCACTTCCCTTCTGGGTATTCTTCCCAGTGGACTCCAAGTTTGGTATCATATGGGCATTGCAATCCCCATCTAAAAGAACAGGCCCTTTCACAAACTCGGTTAACATAGTTTTCAGCCATGCAAAAAATTGCACTTGACCCCATTAGGCGCATATATATAAGCTAAAGTGAGAAGAAGCCCACCCAGGCGGACATTCATGAAGAGCTGGCACCCCATCTTATCCTTCCTCACTTCCTCTACCCTTATCGGCATAGCCTGATGGAACAGTTTGGCCACTTCACATTTCTTCCGGCCCCTCTCATCTGACGCTACCCACACTTCAGAATAAGGCTTATGCCTCAACCATCCCTGATTGGTGCAGCGAAGGTGCGCCTCTTGCAGGAACACAAACTCACCCTTCAAGGTCCCCAACACTTTAAATAGCAAAGAACATTTTTGAGGCGAGTTGACGCTTTTTAAATTAAAGAGATGACTTTCAGCATAGTATACTGTCTGCTCTGCCTCTTTCCCCCTCTGGAATCACATGCCCCACACGCTCTATAAAGGCTTCAGACCCAGACACAGGCAAAACCAGAGCCCTCAGTGACTGCCCCCCTCCCAGCTTCCCCTCACAGAAAATCTCCATCTTTCCTCTCCCCACCCTTCCTCTTTCAAACCCCTTCCCTGATATCTTCCTTCTCCCCCTTCACTTCCCCAAACTTCTCTATTTCCCTATTTCCCCTATATGACCCACCATCCCACCCCATCACCACCCACTCACCTTAGACAGATGACACCACAAACGCGTAATTCACCAGCTGTACTACCAAACGGCTCCCTTTAAAACAGCCTCCCCGTACCAAACAGACGCGCATGTCCACAGCTCACAAGACCCACCAGTTTTAAAAGAAGCTTTAGCCAATCAGCTACAAAAAGACCTAAAGAGGCAACCCACTCAATCCCCTATCAACACAATACTAAGAACGCCTCAAATACAGTTACCCCATTCAATCTGCGCGTTCAGGCCCTCAGGAGCCACCGTCCCAACTCTAAAGATCCATCTCTGTTCACATACCAATAGAGTCTGCTCTCAAGTACGGCCATCACATCCCATCAACACCTGATCCAAACAAAAACACCACAGAGCCGAAAACAGATGACCCTTTTCACTACAATGGGAAACAATTGGCGCCTCCATGACCTTACAAAAAATCCTGCTTTTATGTTCCAACAAACGTTTCCTAAATATTCTACTCGTTTTGCCAATATACAACAATTCACAAGGGCATACGATTCCATACACCACACTATAAGAAGCACAAGAGGTACTTTTATTCAGCTTAAAAACCCGACTTCCATAGCTAAACTGCGTCAATGACATAGCAACATCACACACAGAACAATCCCCACAAGCCCTATAGCCACGTTCCAAAACTGGTCTAACTAATGGACGCAACACTGATGGGCATAAACGATCTTTATATTTCCTTGCTGTGTTCATACACAACGAATAGACTTATCTTCTAATCCTGGAATAGTATTAATCACAGCCATATGTCTCCTAATGCTCCGTTGAATAGAAATACTCAATGGGGAATACTTAGGTATAAAATTTATCTGGTCACCATCATCCATATTCTCCTTCTCGCGCGATGTCAACAACAGCGCTCTATTACTAAAGCAAGCTCTTTTATACGCTTTCTGTATGATCCTCTGTGGATACCCCCTAGCCCTGAACCCCTCAGCTAGCAATCTCGATTTTACCCTAAAATCATTATCATCAGAACAGTTCCTACGGTAACGCACAAACTGTGAAAATGGCAACCCCTCCATCAATTTCAGAGGGTGAGCACTCTTAAAATGCAGAAATGTATTTCTATCAGTTGGTTTTCTGTAAACAGACGTATTCCAACCATTAACCCCCTTTCAAACCGGCACATCCAAAAACACCATCTCATTAGCACTACATGTGCTTGTAAACCTAATATTATCATCACAATTATTAAGCCACATTAGGAGCTCATAAAATGTATCCTTGGTGCCATTCCACAATACAAACACATCATCTATGAACCGGCACCAAAGATTAATCTGAGCGGCGAAAGGGGATCCATAAACCCACTGTGCCTCAAACCAACCCATAAATAAATTGACAATTGAGGGGGCCACCGTCACCCCCATCGACACCCCTGAGATCTGATGGAAAAATCTTATTTTCAAAAACAAAATGATTATGAAAAATCACTAATTCAGCTAGCTGTAATAAAAAAGTAATCAGCTCCTCAGCCAAATCACCTCGACCACGGAGCCCTCTTTCCACAGCCTGAAGAGCAGCTACTTGTGGAATTGAGGTATACAACGAAGTTACATCCAACGTCACTAATAACACAGTCGGGGACCCTGCCAACTCCGCATGTTCACTCAAAATTTTTAAAAAATGAGTAGTGTCTCTCAAATAAGAGGGAATATCCAGCAATATTGGACGTAAGAAAGAATCTACAAATACTGACAGAGGTTCCAGCACAGTGCCTCTAGTCGAGACAATAGGCCTACCAGGCGGGTTTGTACAACTTTTATGAATTTTAGGAAGTAAATAAAACTTTGCTATGACTGGAGAAGAAGCATTCAAAAACAAAAATTCTTTCTTAGAAATTATTTTCACACTCAATGCTTGCTCTGTCAGGGTTTTAATTCTTTGTTGCAAATCATTCGTCGGATCTATTTCCAGCAATACATATACATTGACGTCTAACAGCTGATGTTCTGCCTCCCAAATATAATCTTCTCGACCCCATACTACAATCACACCACCCTTATCCGCTCTTTGGATGACCAAATCAGCTCTAGAAGCTAGGTCATCTAAGGCAATTTTCTCATTAATAGGAAGTGCAAGCAAAGGTCTAGTCCGACACCGAGAGGACTCTAAGCGTTGCACATCCTGTAAAATTAAATTTTTAAACACCACAAGTGCCGGAGGCAATTGTCCAGGGGGATACCATCGAGATTTCATTGGAATCTTCATTCTTCTCAAACTATTCTCCACAACATTGTTCGAGCTCAAGGTCTTCGATGCAAAAAAACCTTCAATATGTAATTTAACAAAAGAAAGTCCTCTATTTAATACTTTCACATGATCTTCTGAGAGTACAAAATTAGATAAATTCACTATTAAAGATGGAGCTGAAGTATTCATCATAGGGCACACTAATCCCTCCAACGACCTCCTCCACAATTCTTGGGTCGACCTCGTGTACTGTCCTTTTTCTTCTGACCCTCTTCCAAAAAATCCTCCCGTGAAGATTTACTAGAGATCGACCCACCTGAATCATCCGATGATAGATCAAAATCTACTCATTTTTTATTCCTTCTCTGCTGCTTGCGATTAAAATTCATCCATGGGTAGACATAGCTAGTAGTATAGTCATCATAATCATGTTTAAGTTTTTTCTCCTTTGATTTTTTCATATCATCTCTTAACACTTCAATCTGTTTCCGAGAATCTTCAAAATGCTGCTTAAAGCGGGCTTCCGTTTCCGATTACTTCATTGCTGAGATCATCTTTTCATCACCTTTTCATATGGATATGTTTAAAAAAGCTTATATAATATGTCACGAGGTAACGCTAGCAGAGCCCATAAATGCAAATGAAAGTGAGCAAAAGAGCAGGAAAAATGACAGCTCAGCTTCACAAATGGGAAAGGGTTGCCAAGAGCAACCGTGGAAAACACATTCACATGGTGTTAGGGAACACCCAAGCAGAGACGGAGCTCAGAGCTCATTAGAGAATAGGGAGCAGCTGCAGGGGGGCGGAGCCCAGGCTAACACTAAGCACAATATAGTGAGGACTCACTCACCAACAGGGAACACAGGAGGGAGAATCGAGGATAGAACCCTGGAGACAGGTGGGAGAATCCAGGATAGAACACGAGAAGGAACACGTGAGAGAGTTGTGGGGACAGTGCCCAGGAAAAGCTCCAAGGAGTCAGAGGTTGGTGATTTGCAAAGAAGCTGTGGGGAACAGCAAGGCTTATCTTATCGGTACCCTGTGGAGTATTGCAATGAGGCAATAAGGAAGGGCAGTCCTACAGCTAAACTTACAAGCTATAAGCAGTTTAACTCCAAACAAACAGAAGGGAAGAGTTCTTACCCTGAGGCACATTTCCTGGAGGTAGAAAAACGCCGTGGGAGAAAGAGAACAGAACAGGGCTATCCAAGTCATAGAAAGCAGGAAACTCTAGGAGTTGAAGAGAGACATATTCTCCCTAATAGATGGGATTTAGAACACCCAGACTTCCTGTGCACATATGAGGAGCTATGCAGAGCTCAGGAAGAAAAGTACAAACACTATGGTAATTTCCCACAAGCCACGAGGGTAGTGGAGGAAGGGAACCTGTTCACTCCTCGGCAGGGACAGTTTGACTCAAAGGGCATTTTTGAGACAGAAGCACTGTCTGATGAAGGAGAAATGCAACTGGAATTCCCTGAAGAGATTTCACAAGAGATAGACATGGATTGTACTTACACTGTGTCAGATTGTGTTCATTCTTTGTGCTGAAGCAGTCAGAAGTGCTAATTGAAGAAACAGCTGAAAAAGTTTCACGTGAGTGAAAAGAACTCTTTCTGTTACTTTTGCTGTTGGTTTATGCTGAAGGAAGCTTATATTTTTGTTCCAGTATTTTTCCTTTAATTGATGCCAGACGTATGGTTTGTTATACTTTTGTTCCATAGTTTTGAATCCACCCCGGACGGGGAATAAAACCTAAGTTAACCTTACACTCTGCCTCAACTACAATTATTGGTCTAAGGTACAACTACGGGAACCAGAAGGCTTAGCTACTGCCTTCCTGGGGACGTAACTGCCAGTAAAGCATTGCCCCATCAGCCTGTCTAAGCACCTCTTATGCCTCTGGGCCAGCTAGTGGGTCACATGAAAGTGGCGTAGTTGGCAGGATTTTTTTTACTGTGGAAAAAAAGGACACTTTTAAAGGAGAAGAATACTGCTAGACAACCAGACCTGTAAAGAAGCAAGCACCCAGGACAGGCCAGACGTGGACCAAGCACATCTCTTGCCAAAGCCTGAGTCTACGCAGAACCTAAGGTAAAGGGTACCTGGGGCACATGCGTAGAAGGACAGCAGGGCAAGAAAGGGGGCGCTCCTGTGGTGTGGGAAAGGGGGAAAAGCTTTAAAAAAAAAAGTACCGCACTTGGTGGTGTTTTTTTTTTTTCTTTCCTTTTACAGGGTCACAACTGGAAGATGGAGGTCCAGGACGTTATGAGTTGGATGCAACACCAATGGGACAAACAGTTGGAGTCGGCACGGCATATGCAGGAACAAACTGCCAAGATGATTATGGAGCAGCAGAGGCCACTCCTGGAAACCATGAAGGCATTTGTTGAGAAGTCACCAGGTTCTGGGACTGAAAACCCCTACATTGCTGGGGTAGGACTGACTACAAGTCAGGCGTTTTCTTTGGGACAATTAAGTCCAAGAGACAATATAGATGATTTTATAGATGCCTTCGAAAGGATAGGGGGGGCATTAAAATGACCACCTGAGCAGTGGGCCACACGCTTTGCTGTTTCTCTTACAGGGGAAGCTCTCTCTGCGTATAAGGCCATGCCTGCCATCCTTGCTACCAGTTATGAAGAAATAAAAAAGGCAGTCAAGGACCGGTTAGGTTTGTCCATTATGCATTATCGCAGATTATTCAGAGAGTCCAGGATGAGGGATCAGGAAACCCCGAAAGCCCTACAGCAAAGGCTTAAGAGTTTAGCATATAAATGGTTAACTCCTGACCAGAGGACAATGGAATCACTGCTTGATGTAATTATTTTAGAGCAGTTTCTCCAGGCTGTCCCAAGTGAAGTAAAAAAAGACCTCACCTTGCAGAACTGCCAGAATACAGAGGAGGCAGCTAATTTAGCTGAGCGCTACTTTGAAGCACAGATAGTGGGCGCCTCAGAAATAGGGCCCAGAAAGGCAGCAGGAATGGCAGTGCATAAAAATGAGAGTTATGTTAAAAACAAAAAGTTTAATATGTCTAAGTATGCTAACAATGATGACATGTTTTCTGTGTGTAAAGGAAGATGTTATGTATGCGGGCGAGCAGGCCACTACCAGAAGGACTGCATGGAGAGAATGATCCTTATGGCTGGGAGAGAGAAACCAGTGTAGGACGGGTTCCTAATACCCATCCAGGTAGAAGGGGTAGGGACGCTGGCGCTGCTTGACTCGGGTGCTGACCAGAGCATGATTACATCTAAGCTCTGGGAAACCATTGAGAGGCAACGTAGGTCAGCCCCGAGGCAAGCAGGCGGCCAGGTCCGCCTAAAATGCATACATGGGGCATTTTCTCATTATCCTTCACAAACTGTATCCATACAGGCAATAGGTGAGGAACACACATTGCAGGTAGCCATAATCCCTAGCCTGCCTAGAGATATTATTTTAGGCAGGGACTGGCCACCCTTTCTCCAGGGTCTAGAGGTAGGATTAAATATCCGGACCGGCCTGGTATCTACCCGATCCCAGGCAGGGACCTCAGGCGAAGGAAAGATAGTTTCTGAAGACCCTAGAGAGTCTGAGGGAGAGGAAAAACTCCAGGAGGAGGATGTAAATGGAGGTGTATTAGGTATTCTGCCCACGGATGATGAGCTAATACAGGAACCAGTTAAGCAAGGTAGAAATGCGAAGGCAAAGAAACGCCAAGAGAGGCGTCAGAGGACCCGGGGGAGGGCCGAACTGGAGGCTGGTGCAGGGTTACCTTGGGTACCTGCTGAGGTGGTAAACAAATTCCCCTCATTTCCGGCAGAACAGCGGGCTGACCCGGCTCTTAAGAGAGCTTTTGAATGGGCAAAAGAAATTAGGCCTACGCTACCCAGATTTTTCCTAGAGAAGGAAATCTTATATAGAGAAAGCACAGACCCATACTCTGGTGCTATAAGAAAACAATTGGTCTTACCAACAACATTTAAGGCCACAGTATTAAGGTTGGCACACGACCACCCCATAGGCAGCCATAAGGGAGTCCAAGGCACCCTGGACCAAATATTGGTTCGATTTTATTGGCCAGGGGTTTTTAAAGAGACAAAGCAATATTGTGAGGCTTGTCCGACGTGTCAAAGGGTCACAGCTTTGAGACCAAAAGCTGTACCAATGATATCCACGCCCACCATAGCAGTACCTATGGAACGCATAGGTATGGATATCGTAGGACCCCTGATCCGTACTCCCAGAGCTTTCCAATATTTGCTGGTGGTAGTAGACCACGCAACTAGGTTCCCATGGGCCATTCCCTTAAGGACTACATCGGCCAGAGTAATAGCCCAAGAGCTGGTAAAACTCTTCTGTGAAGTGGGTTTTCCCAGAGAGGTAGTAACTGACCAGGGGAGCAATTTCTTATCCAAGCACTTGGCAACAGTATGGGAAGCCTTTGGAATAAGGCACATAAAGACTGCAGCGTACCATCCTCAAACAAATGGCCTTGTTGAGAGGATGAATCAGTCTTTGAAACAACTATTAAGGAGAGGTTTAAAAAGAGGAGAGATGGGTGAATGGGATACCCTACTCCCATTTACACTTTACGCGTGTAGAGAGCGCGTACAAACATCATTAAAAGCATCCCCATATGAGCTGATGTTTGGCAGGGCCCCTAGGGGAATTTTAGATATTCTCCATGAGCAGTGGGTGGAGCCAAATTCACACGAAGTTGGGGTGCTGCAATTCCTGAAAAACTTGAGGGAACGCCTAGAGAAAACGGCAAAAGCCTCAAGGGAAAATTTGCAGGCTAGTAAAGTGAAACAGAAACGATACTATGACAGGCGCACAAAAGAAAGGCACCTGAACATAGGGGATAAGATCCTTGTGCAAGTAGCGGACCCGGGACCCAAGTTTGAGGCCCATTGGAAGGGACCGTGCACAGTAATAGGGAGAGTAGGTCTTGTAACGTACAGAGTGAAAAATGAGAGAGGACGTCAGCAGGTGTACCACCTGAACGTTCTCAAGCCATGGAAGGAAAGATTGGAAACGGTCAGTTTGGCATATGTAGGGCAGCGAGACAGAACCCATGAGTTGATTACGTGCTGTCCAGGTATTGTCCCAGCAGCCCGTAATATTTTAAGGGGGGGATCTGTCACGAGGTAACGCTAGCAGAGCCCTTAAATGCAAACGAAAGTGAGCAAAAGAGCAGGAAAAATGACAGCTCAGCTTCACAAATGGGAAAGGGTTGCCAAGAGCAACCGTGGAAAACACATTCACATGGTGTTAGGGAACGCCCAAGCAGAGACGGAGCTCAGAGCTCATTAGAGAATAGGGAGCAGCTGCAGGGGGGCGGAGCCCAGGCTAACACTAAGCACAATATAGTGAGGACTCACTCACCAACAGGGAACACAGGAGGGAGAATTGAGGATAGAACCCTGGAGACAGGTGGGAGAATCCAGGATAGAACACGAGAAGGAACACGTGAGAGAGTTGTGGGGACAGTGCCCAGGAAAAGCTCCAAGGAGTCAGAGGTTGGTGATTTGCAAAGAAGCTGTGGGGAACAGCAAGGCATATCTTACCGGTACCCTGTGGAGTATTGCAATGAGGCAATAAGGAAGGGCAGTCCTACAGCTAAACTTACAAGCTATAAGCAGTTTAACTCCAAACAAACAGAAGGGAAGAGTTCTTACCCTGAGGCACATTTCCTGGAGGTAGAAAAACGCCGTGGGAGAAAGAGAACAGAACAGGGCTATCCACGTCATAGAAAGCAGGAAACTCTAGGAGTTGAAGAGAGACGTATTCTCCCTAATAGATGGGATTTAGAACACCCAGACTTCCTGTGCACATATGAGGAGCTATGCAGAGCTCAGGAAGAAAAGTACAAACACTATGGTAATTTCCCACAAGCCACGAGGGTAGTGGAGGAAGGGAACCTGTTCACTCCTCGGCAGGGACAGTTTGACTCAAAGGGCATTTTTGAGACAGAAGCACTGTCCGATGAAGGAGAAATGCAACTAGAATTCCCTGAAGAGATTTCACAAGAGATAGACATGGATTGTACTTACACTGTGTCAGATTGTGTTCATTCTTTGTGCTGAAGCAGTCAGAAGTGCTAATTGAAGAAACAGCTGAAAAAGTTTCACGTGAGTGAAAAGAACTCTTTCTGTTACTTTTGCTGTTGGTTTATGCTGAAGGAAGCTTATATTTTTGTTCCAGTATTTTTCCTTTGATTGATGCCAGACGTATGGTTTGTTATACTTTTGTTCCATAGTTTTGAATCCACCCCGGACGGGGAATAAAACCTAAGTTAACCTTACACTCTGCCTCAACTACAATTATTGGTCTAAGGTACAACTACGGGAACCAGAAGGCTTAGCTACTGCCTTCCCGGGGACGTAACTGCCAGTAAAGCATTGCCCCATCAGCCTGTCTAAGCACCTCTTATGCCTCTGGGCCAGCTAGTGGGTCACAAATATAACAAGTGTTGGAAGACGACCACCACAAGTATTGAAGTATTGAAGATTTATTAGATTGTTTGTTGTTTTATTTGAGTGCTGTTTATAAAAAATTATTGTGATTCATTGCACTCTAATAGTGACCAGAATATTTTTGGTGCTCTAGTTCACTTAGCATGTCCTCTTCAGATTCCTCTGATGCCGGGCTGCGTCGGGAACTGCCATGCGGTCCAGCACTGCCCATCAGCCGCTGTGAGACGTTCAGCTTTTCCTTCACCTCCGGCAGTTTAGTATTTTTAGCCATTTGCTCCCAGACACTCCAGGCACCTTCTACTCCAGTTTTTAGTGGCTCACCTGCCCAGTTTGGTAATTTTGGGGGCTTTTTGTCTCCTTGGGGTGGCGGTGAAAGAGACTCAAGCCGCCATTTGCTTCAGTGATGCCACTTCCCTACTAAACATCATGCTTTTGCCCTTCAGATGGTTACAGTTGTTTGTTTCCTGAGCTGGAGAACGAGCCTTAGGAAGGCTTAGCCAGCCCTCGCATGATAATCCCTCTGGGAAGGACTACAGCTCCCAGAGTGCACTCTGGCACTCACATTCAGTAATTCCTCCTAGGAAGGACTAAAGCTCTCAGAGTGCACGGTGACATACACACACTAAAATACACCCTTGGAAGGAGTACAGCACCTGAGAGTGCACTGTGACACTCCCACACAGTAATACCCCTTAGGAAGAACTACAGCTAGGGTTGCCAACTGGCCGGTTTTCAGCCGGCCTGGCCCATTTTTCCATGGCCAGGCTGGCTGCCGGCGCAGATGTAAAACCGGCCCTTGAAAAGCCGTTTTTTTGCTCTGGCCGCAAGATCGGGAGCGGCCAGAGCAGAAAAACGGCTTTTCTTCCGACCCAAAGTCCAATAAAAAATTGGAAATGGGTTGTGATGGGGAGGGGGACCTGGACTGGAAAAGGGCTATGGGGGGGGGGGGAACTTGGACTGGAAATGGGCTATGGTGGAGCGAGGGGGAACTTGGACTGGAAATAGGCTGTGATTAGGGGGGCTATGACTGCAAATGGGCTGTGATGGTGGGAGGGGGGCTAGGACTGCAAATGTGCTGTGATGGTGCGGGGGGACTCGGACTGCAAATGGGATGTGATGGTGGGGGGGGGGCCTAGGACTGGAAATAGGCTGTGATGGGGGACTTGGACTGGAAATGGGCTGTGATTGGGGGGGGGGGGCGCTAGGACTGGAAATGGCCTGTGATGTGAGGGCTAGCACTGGAAATGGGCTGATGAAGAGCTGGAATAGGACTGGAAATGGGCTGATGTGGGGCATAGGAGAATGGGACTAGAAGGGAGTGGATGCTGGGTGGGTCTAGAACAATAAGGGAACTGATTTTGGGGGAGGACTAGAATGGATGGGGAATGAGAATGGAGAGGGGGAAAAATATTTTGTGTGGAAGAAAAGTCTATGATGGGCTGGGTATTGGGAGAGTAAGAGAGGCTTGAGAATGGAAGGGTGAAATTTAAATGGATGATAAAGGAATAAGGAAAGAATTGGGGGAAAGAGCAAAAGGGAAACAATCAGTATGTTAAAGCAGAAATAGAGAGAATGGAAAACATCTAAAAGAGAAGAAAGGACAAATGGATAGCTCGCAGAAGACACGAAGAAACCAGAAGAAAGTGACTGGAGCAATTGCAACTGAAAAATAAAACGCCCAAACAGAAGGTAGAAAAATACTTTTTATTTTGAATTTATTAACTGGAATATGTCTGGTCTGGGAAGTGTGTATTGCTAACATCTTTGCGTTTTTGTTTAGTGCAAGAGGAAATTACTTTATAGTTTTATTTCTCCAGTGTTGTACATTTCATGTTTGGATTTCGGGGTTCCCAGTTTAATTATTATCTGACCAAGGAAGTTAGCCTACACGTATCCTCGGTAATTTTTGTGGGTGGGGCTGGGAGCGGGGCAGGGGTGGGACTAGGGGCAGAGCATGGCGAGCCACAGGTGTCGGGTTTTTCTCGGTGATAAAGTTGGCAACCCTAACTACAGCCCCCAGAGTGCACTGTGACACTCCCACACAGTAATACCCCCTAGGAAGGACAACAGCTCCTGAGAGTGCACTGTGACACTCCCACACAATAATACACTCTAGGAAAGACTACAGCTCCCAGAGTGCACAGTGACGCTCCCAAACAGAGAATCTCTCCTAGGAAGGTCTACAGTTCCCAGAGTACACTGTGACATTTCCACACAGTAATACCCCCTAGGAAGGACAACAGCTCCTGAGAGTGCACTGTGACACTCCCACACAGTAATACCCCCTAGGAAGGACTACAACTCCCAGAGTGCACTGTGACACTCCTACACAGTCATGCCCCCTAGGAAAGACTACAGATCCTCCACTGTGACACTTCCACACAGTAATCCCACCTAGGAAGCGCTACAGGTCCCAGAGTGCACTATGACACTCACAGTCAGTAATAACCACTAGGAAGGACTACAGCTCCCAGAGTGCACTCTGACACTCCCATAGAGAAACTGTAGTTTATTTGCAGGGCTCTTTGGCTGGAACTTGTTCTGTGCATATAATATCTTTGTTTCTATAGATCAGACATGTGAAATCCTCCAGGGCATTCTGTTGTTAGTAACTCCTCTCTCCTTCCCTGCTTTTATCAGCCGGAATATCTCAGGAAGTGGATCTGTGGGATGACGTAGCATTAGTACAGCCCCTTTCACAGGCTTCCCAGGGCTGGGGTAGGGCACTCGGTCTCCAGCCACCCTCCCTCTGTCTCTGTTCTCACTTCCTCCCACTGAAGCCACCAGGAAAGAAGCTTCTTGCATCAGCAAAATTCACACCACCAGCTTTGCAAAGAGGGAATCAAGGCGTGTTCCAGAGAAGGGCAGAAGAATGGCCGCAGGGTTTTCTGCTCAGCAGGTAGGAGACTGGCAGGAGGCGGGCAACAGGGGAGGCAGTGCCGAGATCCAGCCTCTGAGACACACACACTGCATGGGGCAAGCAGAAGGGGAAATGAGGCTGGCACTGCTCAGTCCAGGAAAGAAAGTTCTGCTCTTTATTCCTTCCAAGCCTCTGAGGCTCTTCCTCCTCATTCCCCTCCCATGATGCTCTCAGATTCTGTTTCCTGCAATATCTTTGGATTCTCTTTTCCTCTCTTGCTCTTTCTTTTGCACAAATTTCTTTTCTGTCAATTTGCAGAAAATAAGACCCAGATACACATACACACAGGTGGACATTCAGACCTTTACACTTCATTCTCTGCACACATCCAACAGACAGCTAAATCCTGCCTCTTCTTTCTCTGTAACACTGGCAAAATTTGTCCCTTTCTTTCTACACACACACTAAGACATTTATCCACTCTTTAGTTACCTCCCATCTAGATTATTGCAACCACCTCCTTGCTAGTCTCCCTCTCTCCTTTGGAGGTGTGGTGATGAGGAGCTGTTGAGGACTTTGAAGGTTGTGAAAATGGACTTAAATTTAATGTGTTTCTTTATTGGAAGCCAATGCAGTTGTTTGAGAAGAGGTGTAATGTGTTCTGTGGTTTTATTTGCGTTGGGTAGGCTTCATGCAGCAGTGTTGAGTGAAAGTTGGAGAGGGTGGATGGTTGAATTTGTTATGCCTTGAAAGATATTACAGTATGTAGGAAATAGCGCCACCTAGATTATTTTAGAATAAGACATGGACATGAAGCAATGAAAAGAGTTTATTATCAATCTTGCATGACGGGTGGCTAGCTTGTAGGCACACTTTTTTGACTTACCTCTGTGACATTTATACCTTTGTCAAATCAACAAGCGCCTAGCCACAGTATCTTATTGGCTAACTAATACAGTGTTATTGACCTATTTTTTGTGCTCAGGCAGCACACGTGGGTTTCTGTAGCCTCATCCCCTCTAGTTATTCTTTTACTTTATTTAACTTATTCTCTTACATGACAGACCATATGCAAGAATGCAGTTTACCATGTTCTTCTGACATCTTTTATCCCTTTTTTTGTAGTACATACTGATATTAGTCCTTATCTTTCTTTTGCATGTTTAGGTGGTCTAAGATTTATTTACGCTTGTGCTTGCTCCATAACACCTTTCCATTGCAAAAGGTCAGCAGAGCAAGGATCCCAGTCTTTTATTTACCATAGCTTCATTACTCTATATTACTCAAAACAGCCCCGACCTCTGCAAAAACTAATTTTTCTGTCTTGCATACATTTCCTACTGAGGACTCTTGTCTCTTTCAATATGGCAACTAAAAGAAGCAGCTTTCTTATAAGTAGTATAATAGACACACTTTAATCCTCTATATGTTATATGGAGGCAGCTCCCTGACATTTTAACAATTTTTGGCTCTCATGATCCACAGTATGCCTTCTGGCTTTGGGGTTCTGTTCGTTCTGTCAGTCCTCATCATAAAGGACCACAAAGATAAGGGGGGGGGGGGGAGAGGAGTATGTACTTAGTGTCTCTTAGGCTCTGCTACTCTAGATCCGGGGTCTCAAACACGCGGCCCCGCGAGAGAACTTTGTGCGACCCGCGATAGAGAGGAAACAAAAAAAAACCCTGGCTGCTGCCACTGCCATCGTGGCAGCGGCAGAATCAGCTGTCCCGCGGCCCCTTCCTGTCTGCCCAGCAGAGCCCTCAGCTCCATCAGCGGCAGGCTTTTCAAGCCGCGAAGAGAGAGTTTTTCTCTCGCGGCTCTGTTAAGCCTGCCGAGGCTGATGGAGCTGAGGGCAGGCTTAACAGAGCCGCGAAGGAGAAACTCTCTCTTTGCGGGCGGCCCTGAAAGCTGCCGCTGATGGAGCTGAGGGCTCTACCGGGCAGACGGGAAGGGTCCGCGGGACAGTTGATTCTGCCACTGCCACGGCGGCAGCAGCAGAAGCCATTTTTTTTTTAATTTGACAGTTTTTATTTATTTTATTTATTTATTTATTTATTTATATTTCTTATATACCATGCTATTCGACATCAGTGTGGTTTACATAGAACATACACGTTGCATATAAATTAATGAACGGAGTGGAACGGGTAAACGTAGATTGATTGTTTACCTTATCAGAATATAGAAAGACTAGGGGACATGCAATGAAGCTACAGGGTAAACTATTTAAGACTAATAAAATAAAATATTTTTTCACTCAAACTCTGGAATTTGTTACCGGAGGATGTAGTAAAGGCTGTTAGTGTAGCTGGGTTTAAAAAAGGTTTGGACAAGTTCCTGAAGGAAAGGTCCATAAACCATTATTAAGAAGGGACCCAGGATATCACTGCTTGAACCAATACAAGCATTGTGGAACCTGTGTCTCTTAGGGAAACTGCTAGGTACATATGACCTAGATTGGCCACTGTTGGAAACAGAATACTGGGCTTGATGGACCTTGGTCTGACCGAGTATGGCATATCTTATGTTCTTATATAGTGAACTATGCTTACAGGAAACAGGAAATAAAACTTGGTTAATTTGGGGTAACTATATACATTGGATATAGTTAGAGGTGATTCTGCCGCTGCTACGGCGGCAGTGGGGGCAGCAGAAGCTAGGGTTTTTTTTAAATTTACCTGGGCTGATGGAGGGGAGGGGGGATAGGACTGGAAATGGGCTGTTGGGAGTTAGGACTGGAGGTGGGCTGATGGGGGGAGTTAGGATTGATAATGAGCTATGGAGGGGCTAAGACTGAAATGGGGTAATGGGGGTTAGGACTGGAGGTGGGCTGATTGGGGGGTTAGGACTGGTAATGGGCTATGGGGGGGCTAAGACTGAAAAAGGGGTGATGGGAGGGTTAGAACTGGAAGTGGGCTGTTGGGGGGGTTAGGACTGGTAATGGGCTATGGGGGGGCTAGAAATGGTAATGGACTGGGGGGGGGGTTGCTAGGACTGGAAATGGGCTGAGTAAAAGGGGGGGCTTGAACTGCAAATAGCTGATGGGGAGGGGGGCTTGGAATGGAGATAAGCTGTGAGGGGAGGGAGCTAGGACTGGAAATGGGCTTAGTGGGGGGAGCTAGGACAGGAAATGGGCTGATGGTGGGGCTAGGATAGGACTGGAAATGGGCTGATGCAGGGACTAGAAGGGAACGGATGCTGGGTGGGGCTGGAACTAGAAGGGAGCTGATGTTGGGGGAGGATTAGAATGGGATGGGGCTGGGAGAGTGAAATGGAGAGGGGAAAGAATATTTTGTGTGGGAGGGAAGAAAAATCTACAATTGGCTGGGTATTGGAAGAGTAAGTGGGGATTGAGGATAGAGGGGTAAAATTTGAGTGGATGAAATAGGAATGAGGAAAGTGCAAAAGGAGAAAGATTAGTATGTTAAAGCAGATGTAGAGAGAGAATGGAAAAAAAACTAGAAAAGAGAAGAAAGGACAAATGGACAGCAGACGATGGAGAGTTAGCAGAAGACACGAAGAAACCAGAAGAAAGTGGCTGGAACAATTGCAACTGAAAAAAATGCACAAAAGGTAGAAAAATATCTCTTTATTTTGAATTTATTAACTGGAATATGTCAGCTCTGGGAAATGTACATCATTAACGTCTGCGCTTTGTATGGTAACATTCTGCAAATATTTATGCAAATGAGGTCCCTTATGCAAATGAGGCCCCGCGTCTTATGCGGCCCGCGGGTTACTTTGCAAGTCCTCATTTGGCCCTCAAAGCAAATTGAGATTGAGACCCCTGCTCCAGATGCAGAACAATGGAGTGAGATAAGAATCTGCATGAGATGACGGCTTTTATCCCAGGCAGTTTTTGCAGAACACTTTTAGAAGCCTCTATAATAATTTTCTGATCACTCTGTAAAAATAACAATTTACATTCTTCTATCAGCTCTCTTCTGTGTTTTAAATTTAAACTGAAACTCTTTGCTGCTACTAGGCCCTGACTGGTTGAACAAATACACTGGGTTCACAGATTAATCAGCTTTAATCTAAAAAATTCCTTTTTCCCCAAGATTTAGAAAAATTCCCAGAAGTAATACTTACAATTGCAGATCTCTCTCCAGAAGTAGCAGTACCCTTTTGTAGGTGTTGAAGGGGGCATATAGCACTAGGTCATTGGTGTATAAGTGGTAATTTATGTTGTGGCTCTGAATGAGTTTGCAAATTGGTTATATGTACAGGGAGGAACCTTGAGGTATGTCACTTAGATGTTTAACCACTTTGGAAGTTTTGTCCCTCATGTTAAATTGCTGCATGCATGCTGTCAAGTAAAACTGGAACCAGAAGAGGGAGGGGCTGTTTATTCCTATTTTTGTCAGCCGATCTTCAGGGTTGCGGACCACCCACTGCCCACCCTCGCTCCGCCTCAGCGACGCCCCTTCACACCCACATCAAAGCCTCCCTGTAAAACACGTTGTTGGTATGGAAGCGGTTTTGCCAGGGCCGGCAGGGGAGTGAATAGCAGGGATCGATGTTCCTGTTATTCATGGGACAGAATGACCCCCAGAGTGTTTACGAGTGAGTTGAACAGTGTTTGCACATTGCATTATGGTCTAAACTCATGTTGTTGCATGTCCAAGGCGGCAAAAGTGTTATAAAGTCCTGTAGCTGTAATTATACTGTCTTTTCTATTATTTTCGCTAAATTTGGAAGTATCTTTGCATTGTAGAGATACTGTTCTGGACATAGGATGTGTTCCCAGATGGATAACAACATCAGTTTTAAACACCCTACTTTCTTTTGGGACTTCTCTTGCAAGCTGGTTCTTATTCTTACTGGCTGAAGACTCTGGAAGGCATTTTCTCACCTTCTGCCCTGGAACGGAGTTCCTGAAATTAATGCCTCTGATAATGGAATCACATAGTATTAGCAGTTTTCTGTTTTGAAATACCTTAACAACACCCGGGACATTTCTCTTACACTGTATGTCAATACAAAGGCTGTGTTGCTCATCAAGCGGTTAGCCTTGTGGAAGTCTATGGGGAATACGAGGGTGTTTAGAGCTGAGGTATGATGGAGCTATATTCTTTAGAAGTTTGGATGTGATCACGAGTAACTTGTATTTTATACAACTATAAATTGCCAGCAAGTGTAATTCATATAATATGGGTGTGAAATATTCAGTTCTATTAACTTTCCAAATAATTTGTGCAACCGCATGTTGGGCCATCTGTAACTGGCTTATTGCCTGTTTGGAGAGGTCCTGGAAAATGCTGTTGCAATAATCAAAGTGTGGGGTGATCATTGCCTGAACGACAGACCGAAAGTCATAGCTTGATAGCAGTGGTCTCAATTGCTTAATCATCATTAGTTTGTAATAGACCTTACCAGAGGTTAATTTTATATGGCTGGTCATGCTAAGGGATTGATCTAGAGTAATGCCTAGGAATTTCACCTCATTCTTTTCCTGTAAAGCAGCTTCTTTTAGGTGTAAAGTTGAGGGAGGTTTAAAGTCATGGTTCCTGGTTACCTATAATCTATCAGTTTTCTATAAATTAATCAGCAGATTATGGGAGTTCAGCCACTTTGGCAATTCACTGGAAAATCCTACAGATTGGCTGGAGATGAATGTTAAATAAAAGGGCCGATAGAGATGATCATTGACGTAAGCCCCTCTCTTTGTCTATTATAGTTTAGATGTCTGTAAACTGATGTAAACTTTCTTGTCTAAGGCCACCTCAGTTTCCATTAATGGAGAATCCTTTTTTACCAAGGCAGAGAAGGTATTCTGCAAGGGTATCTCGAGGTGGAGTTGGTGTCTCCGTGTAATGCGTCATGCATTTATTCTTGCATTGCTGGATTTTTGAGGGAGTTGCATGGATTGTTTGCAAGATGTATCATAGGGGAGGTTTGTTTCATTGCAGCTAAATCTTCCCTCAATTGAATCAATTCTTTTTTCCATAGTAGATAGTGTAAAATGGATAGGACAAGCTCAAAGGCTCCAAATAGTTTTCCTGAGGATTAAAACATCACAGCTATTGCACCCATTAAAATAACTTTGATTAGTGTGTGGAGGGATGTTGGTAGATGAAAAAGCAATAGAGATGTGCTTTCCACTAAAGTTAGGACAAGTGACTGTGTGTCTTGGGGTGACTAAGAACATCCAGCCCTGGGGTGGGTGGGTGGGTGAGGGGAGGGAGGGTGAGAAATAAGTAGCAGTAAGTTACAAGTTTAACTTCCTAAGACAAAGACCCTGCAGGGCAGTTGTTACCTAACAGAGCATAGACAGGCCAAACATATTCTTATAAAGCTACTTTTCTAATACAGGCAGAAAATTTGAACTTTTTTTTTTAAATAAAGCTAGGTAATTCCTATATTGCATTCACTTTTTTCTCAAAGGCTAAAGAAATCTACATAGTGGATGCTTGAAATACCCTCCTGAAGGAAGTGGTGGGGGCAAATACAGTGACAGAATTCAAAATGGGATGGGACAGACACAGCGGATCCTTTTATTGCAATAGGATAAAATCAAAATAAACATAATTATCTCATGTATATCAACAAATAGGGGTGACCTGCACAGAGCGGCAGGTGCACCAACTCTTGCCCCCTTACTGAGCAGACTAGATGAACCATACTGGTCTTTATCTGCTGTCATATACTATGTTACTATGTTAAACACAGGCAGTATGTAAAGCAGTGCAAGTACAGTAATTCCAAAAGACCGACATGGTACAGGCAGCTAAAACTATTCAAAGCATTAAAATAAAAATAATAAAAACTTAGCCAGAGAGATCCACTCAATATGCTTCCACCCTCCCTGTGTTCTGGAGACCAGTAATAGCTTCTGGGTCTGTTCCTACAAGTTTTAAATGCAGAGCTCCCTTGGATTTCTAGGGGAGGAGAATAAAGCAAGCCAACATCTAATATACTCTGAGCACCTCCACGTGTCCCTGAGTGTGTTTCTGGTTTGTGTTTCAGATGCAGGTGACGTTTGAGGACATCGCTGTCTCTTTCTCCCAGGAGGAGTGGGAGTATTTAGATGAAGGGCAGAAGGAGCTTTACAGGGAGGTGATGAAGGAGAATTATGAGACACTGATCTCCCTGGGTAAGGACTGTATGACTGTATCTGCATTTCTAGCAGACAGTGGGGCTGATCTATTATACTGTATCTACCATTCTTCCAGGTTGCAGGGATAGGACACATCTAGAAAATGTGCTCACATAGCAATCTCCAGACAGATTTACACCCAGTACCGACCAGGTACAATAAGCAGCATTTTATAAATAATCAATATATAATTCAACTCTAGATACAGAACCTGCAGAGCGGAGTGGGGGATGAGTTCGGTGAACTCTAGGGTACTGGGTTCAAGGCTCTCATAGGAACAGTCCTACCTTACTCCATACATATATAAATGGTTCCTATAACTTCATCCCTTGAGGAATATCCTAGAACATTACTTAAAAAATAAATAGTCAATCATATCTTCAGTTCTACATTGGCACCTGTTGTGCTCATGTATATTTTTATCCACAGCACATCTGTGTTTGTTCCCTCCTATCTGGAATTCAGATACTGTTCTGTTCTCTACTACATCCACTGTGAGTTTATTCCACCTATCTACCACTCTTTCCATAAAGAAATAGTTCCGCATATTACACCCTCATGCATCAGGCATTGCAGGACTGCACCCTCGGATCCAGAGCTCCAATCGGCATCAGGAAAGAGAGCGGGAGGCTGAAACCCCTCCCATTCTCCATCTCAAGGTGAATCAGGGCCCACCACAGCAACTTTAAAAAAGAAGTGCCATCAGGCGCACCCGTGGCTGATGGGCTTGTGCCAGAGAGCTCTTTCACATGGCCCTTAGGCATGGAATGCAGGCAGGTATGCAAAAAATCAGCTCAACCCAAACAAAAAGCTGCCAACACTAAGCCCACAACCTCGAAAAACCTCAACAACCTCGAAGACCTCGCTGCTGACCTCAACCCTATCAGATCTATTCACAAGCAGGCAACTCTCACCCCATACATCTCATAGACACCTTGGATTGTATCAGGACACTCTTTCAGCATGAAAACTACAAACTGTAAGTACTACTCATCAGAAATGGAACTCACTGCTGAAAGAGCCCCACCCCTACCCTCCTATGATTCTACCAAAAAGCATAAAACTGCTTTAATGCCACAGAATCCAATGTTGCCAGCCAACCTAGTATTGTATGCCCTTCTTCTCCTCTGGTTCCTACTCTGCCACTCCTCAACAGCTGCCTATACCATAAACATACCCTACAACCTCCCCTACTACACATTCCTTGCCAACCATACATATGGATGAACCCCCATAAGCTTGTCAATGGGCGAAACCCCAGATTAATAAGAATTCAAACCAAAACTCACACAACTTGTTTCCACACCCTACACACACTAATCACTCCAATTAACATTGGGCTAATCAATGCTAGTTCCACCAGATACAAAACAAACACCATCATAGGCTATATTCAATATCACCCAGACTGACATCCTCTGCATCACCGAATCCTGGCTATAAAGCCGTGACCAGGTCATTCTGTCTGAGATCACTCCACGATCCCATACTGCTTTCAACTGCCCGCACACCCACAAGAGAGGTGGTGGGGTACTTAACCTTGTGCGAATTGATCTTAAATTTAAAATATCCTAATCTGTAAGCCACAAACACTGTGATTTAATCACGATAGAAAACAGACATCTAGCCATTTGTCTTACCTACAGAGCCCCAAACACTCCCACTGAAGACACATCCAATATCCTCAAAGCCATATGTTTGGCCAGCTCTCCTCATAAGCTGCTTATACTGCTAGGTGATCTAAACCTGAGCTTCGCACCTAGCAGAGGAGAAGCTACTTTCACAAGGCAATGGAGTCACGTAACATCTGCCAATTCCTCAAGGTACCCTCTCACCATTCAGGCTCAGCTCTGGACCTCATCTTTGTCCCAAAGAACCTTAGAACATAAGAACATAAGAAATGCCATACTGGATCAGACCAAGGTCCATCAAGCCCAGTATCCTGTTTCAAACAGTGGCCAATTCATATCACAAGTACCTAGCAGTTTCCAAAAAAGACCTTCACTCACAGGACAGCATAATGACCCCTCTTGCCCTACCAATACCCTGGTCAGATCACCATGCTATACACTTCAAGATTGACCTCCCCCAACAAGGTAAATCACAGAGAATAACCAACTCTGAAAGAAGATTTAAAGGATATAACCAAGACCAATTCCTGAAGGATATCCTACCAGCCTTCCCCAGTACTTTGCGGAAAAATTAGGCAATTAAAACCTGGAACGCCACCATCAATGCAGCAGTGAATGCTCCTTACCACCCAAATCTTGGAAATAGAGAAGAAAGATCCAAATCTGCCCGTCGTATTCTGGGCAATAAGAGAAAAGAACCAAAAACTTTGCCAGCTAAAACATAAATGGAAACACGACTAGTCACAAGCCACCCTTCTTCAATACCAGAAAACACAGAGACTACATTGATCTGATCAACAAGCACAGTCAAGAATACCACACCAACCTTATCTTTTTTTTTTTTTAAACTTTTATTTTCGTTTTACAACAAACAAAAGTAACAACACACCAAAAGAAACAAATACACACATACAATAAAGAAAGCAACCCCAATTACCCCCCACCCCAATGCTTCTTCTCTAAGCTGATAAGAATCATCATATAAGCGCTTACATACAACAATTATTGTACATCAAACAAACAGAAGTAGAATCTATGATACCGGATGAGCATGTGACAGAGATTAATACAGAATCAAACAGTCAACTGAGAGCATTGAATAGTTTGAACATAATCGTTGAGCGTCTTCTAGCAAGACCAATAGTGAATGGTTTGAACGGAAGAGGCTGACATACAAGGTATTTACGCATATTTACAATAAAGATAGATATGATTCACCATTCATTAGAGCTCAAAAAAGAGCTATTTTCCCAATATTTCGTGATTAAGGAAATAGGAAATAGCAATGCCCAGCATAAAGGCTAAAAGGAAGTAAGCCAATTTAGGAAGAGAGGGGATCCCCGCAGCTGAGCGGAGCCCCACAATCTTCCAAGAGAGGGGTTCCGGAAAATATAAAAGAGAATGAAGACGACCCCAGACCCGACTCCAGTAATACTGTAATGCGGGACAACCATACTTAACAGGAGTGTGGTAAACCAAAGGCCACATGGCATGTCCAGCATCAAGTGCTCTGGATGGCATTCCAAGTGGCTAACCTATCAGGAGTATATGTCCACTTGGGATAGCAGTACTGAGGAGATAAGAAAAAATCTGATCTAGATTGTAAGTGATGGGGGGGCTGAGAAAAGGTGAGCTCTAAGTCGGAGGGGTGAAGCAGCTTCCATATATCTACTCACGCAAAATCTTTCATCAGAGCTGGCAGGGTGTAGAGACTCTTGGGCGGACCACTCGTTCTAGGCGGCAGTCTATCTATCAAAGGATCAAATACTTGGTGGAAGTCACCGCCGAGTAACAGTAACAGGGTCATCCACATTCGGAGCATAAATACAAATACACGTAAATTCACTATCTCCAACCTTAAAATATACACAGGCCCAGCTACCCTCCCCATCAGAGCTAGTATCCATTACAGTGGTTGGCAAAGATTTCTCAACCAAGATGGCTACCCCGCACCGCTTGGAAACGGCGGGAGAATAGGCAGCCACCATATAAGGTTTAGCAGTAAGTTTCAGTGGTTCAACGGAGGTGAAATGGGTTTCCTGAAGAAACACTAAATCAGTATGGTCATGATTAAAATAACTAAGGATGGTCATTCTTTTGATTGGACTATTGATGCCTCTTACGTTCAGTGACAAGAGCTTACATAAGGCCATACAACAAAGTCAAACATTCTGAGAAAGAAACATGATGGCGCACCGAGTTGCGCAATGTCCCTCATATCAACTATAAATGACTGTACACACGATATGATAGAAAATAAGCCAATGAAAAATCATGAAGCGCCCTATATAACAGTAGAAGCACCGAAGTGCCTTAGAGAAGAAGCAAAACCCCAGAAATTACTGGCGACCTGATGTCTGCGGGGTGAAACCCCAGAGAAGGCCTAAATTGAAACATATAACCGGTATAACTGTGCGTGCTCCGAATCCACCCGAGGTGCACATCATGGAGGAAAAGGAGACCAAGAAAGGTAGA
Source organism: Ichthyophis bannanicus (assembly GCA_033557465.1). Classification (NCBI taxonomy): domain Eukaryota; kingdom Metazoa; phylum Chordata; class Amphibia; order Gymnophiona; family Ichthyophiidae; genus Ichthyophis; species Ichthyophis bannanicus. The sequence continues at coordinate 45,601,602 of CM066031.1, forward strand.
TATAAAGAAAGAAAGGTCCAGGCAGTCTCTATTCCAGACAATGATCACCGCATCGGGCCATTCAAAATGGCGGGCAGTTCCAGCGGAGTCCATCCGAGTTGTTGACTTAGCGCATCTGGTCTGCCTCTTTGGAATCTAAAAATGTTGCTAGCAGAGCAGGATCTTCGAAGGTTCTAGTTTGGTTATGGAGAGTCACTCTGAGCTTCGCTGGATATAAGAGGCCAAAGCGAGCCTGTAACTGTTGAAGTCTAGGTCGAAAAGCAAGGAGTCCCTTCCGCCGGTCAACTGTGGGCTTTGCCAAGTCGGGGAAGAAAGAGACTTTATGATCTTCAAACTGCAGATGTTGAATCACCCGGGCAGCTTTGAAAATTTGCTCAACTTGCTGATACCTCAGTAAACGAAAGATAATGGGCCGGGGGGTCGTCCGATTGAGTGCGATGTTGGTAGGAGCACGATATGCTCGGTCAATTTCCAGATCTCTGCAAAAGGTAATCTTCAGCAAGGAGGGGAGAGTTTTGACCAGAAATTTTCTAATATCTCCTGCTTCCGCCCCCTCTGGTACTCCTATGAGCCTTACATTGTTGCGACGGGCTCGATTATTGCAATCCTCTAACTCTTTTTGAAGATTCTGTATCTGACGTTCAGCCTTGTCCAGGTTCACCAAGCGCACCGCGTGCGAATCGAGGACCCCCGCCATGTTGTCCAACCGTAGTGAAAGACCTTCAAGCCGGTCCTGAAGCATACCGAAATCTTCTCGCATGGCTCGGAGCGCTTCTCCGTTGGACTGTACCAGTTCCTTCACACCACGTATTTCCTCCAAGATCTCCTGTTGCATTTCGGGGCTTACCCGAAGTGGAACCATCTTTGGTGGGGAAGACAACTCTGTTTTGGAGCGTTTTCCATGTGAAGAAGAGGGAGACCCGAAGTCCAAGCGCACTGGTTTGTGGGCCGCCATTCCCCCCAAGGCACCCCGGTAAGTTCGGAGTAAAATATTAAGTTTATGCAGATATTAAGTCAGGATTCTGAGTAGGCCCCTCGGGAGCTTCAGCGCGAAGCGTCTAACCCGCTGGACATCAGGCTCCGCCCCCACACCAACCTTATCTTAAAAGTCAGCAACAAGCCTCGAAAGCTATCTGAAATTGTCCATGCTCATGAAGAATCCATCCCACAAAGAAGACACTATCCATCCCCAGATCTTTGCAGATTTTCTCATCAACAAGAATAAACCACCTTTAAGAACTTCACTGCTAAACACCTCCATGCCTCAACTGCAGAACCCAACATCAAACACAAATGGTACTGATCTACGAGCAAATATTCCGCATCATCATCGCTACCTTAATTTATTAATTAATTAATTTTATTTATTTAATGTCTTTTTTATACCACGCTCTTTAGAATCAGTGCGGTTTACAGTTAACAACTCGTGCAGTGCCAGCAGGACCTACACTGGACTTACAATGAACAGGGGTTTCTAAACGGGACTGACAGGGGAACTATGTACAGGGAAGCTAGCTGTCACAGGTGACATGGTCAGAGCACAACTATTTTTCCCGTCAGCGATTCAGAACGGTAAGAGAGACAATCCACATTCCAAAAACTCCCGAATCAATATGAGTTTCAAGCGGCGATTTTACATATTATCGGTAAAATCGGCAAGAGATATTTGCTATGCTAGCGGTGTGCAAATATTCCTATATTTCTAAGGATCTTCGATTTAATATGGACTATGAGTTAGAAAACAGTGTTCCACATAAATACCCGTTTTTATTGTTTTTTAGATTATCTAACATTGCTATTAGCCTATGAGAAATTTGAGCAAGATATAACAGTGGAGCACCCTTTCATTTTGCACTAATCTCTAGAGAATCTCTCTGCTTTCCCATTTTTAAGAATCCTCTAGCAATATGACGTTTTATTGATGTTTGATGTTTGCTTCTCCATGTTTTTTAAGAACCCCTTAGCCATTTGATGTTTTATTTACTTTCTCCCCGTACACTTTCTGCATTTAATGTAAATGAATTTGGTTCAGTTGGCCCTACGATGAAACTTTGGCCCTATTTAAAAATCTTCCTGCTATTTCCATAATTTTGTTCTTTACTGCTATTTTTTGACAAAAGTTAAATAATTGGCTATATTATTTCATTTTTAGCCATAGTAGATGAGCAATCATTATCTGTGTCCTTCTTGGCCATGCCCTCCTCCCCCATCCATGCCTACTGCGTTTCAGTCATATTCTAGTCTCCTAATTTCAATTTTGATTTAGGTTCTGATTAAATTATCTCCAATGGTATACATATGCTTTACCCTGTGTCTTCTTGATTTTAGTTTTTTATCTCAATGCAAGTGTTTAAGTCATCACCTCTATGAATAAGTTTGTGTGCCTCTTTGTGAGGTTTGCATATCATCGTCTCTACAAAGAAGGTATTAACATTACAATTATATGCTTGTCACCTCCCATAAGGATTGTATTTGATTTTGTTTTTATAGATCTTATTTGTGGTCTATTTATTATATTATTTCTTATGGTTTAATTTTAATTTGGGTATCGCATTTCGAGCATTAGAGTTTTATTTTCATTATTATTATATTATTATTATTATTATTATTATTTTTAATTACTTTTTAATTATTTATTATGAGATATCTATTACTAATTTATTATATTATTATTATTATTACTATTATTGTAACAATTATTATTTTTATGGTTAGAGCTAAATGTATGTCCATGCCTATTTGTTCTTTCACTTTTAAATTGTTTTTTTAATATTGTTTGTCTTTATGTTTGTAGTACCTATTTAGACAACCCCTGATGAAGGTCTCCGAAACACGGCCTGTGTCGGGTTGCTAGGTCTGAGATTCCAATAAATTGTTTTTCCACCCTATCACGTTTTGTACTGTGTGCCAGAGCACAACTATTTACAGATTGATTAATTATATACAGATTGACTAGTCAGAGTATGTACACCTTCCATCTGCAGAATGTCTCGTGATCTAGTGAGTAGGGTTGCAATCATGCAGGGTGGCTGCGCAGTACAGTGCCCTCTGAACCCTGCCTGGTCATGTGGATCAAATCAGTCAAGGACAAAGTTGTCAACTGCATTCACAACACCATAAGCTCATCCCTATCTCAAGGATACATGCCCCCTGCTCTCAAAGAAGTTAACATCCGACTCATCAAAAAAAACAACTCAACAACAGCTCTGATCCTGCAACTTTCCATCCTACTTCCAGCCTGCCCTTTCTATCCAAAATAATTGAAAAGGTGACGCAGAGACAACTGCAAGACCATATTGACCTATATGCTTCTCTGGATCCACACCAATGTGAATTTCATCGTAATCATAGTGTTGAGACTCTCCTCATACATCTGTTCAACATACTCCTAAGAGGAATCGACAAAAAACTGGATTCCTACTCATCTTTGTTGACATCTCATTGACCTTCAACACACAGCACAGCACAACACAGCATCTTCTTAAACCAACTAACATTGGACTTCACAGCACAACCTTCAACTGGTTCCAATCCTACCTCACTGACAGACAACAAAATGTCAAAGTTGGTTCAAACACCTCCACTCTGTTCAACACAACATAAAGAGTCCTGCAAGGGTCTTCCCTGCCTGCCCTTCCTACTTACAACCAGTTTGCAGCACAAAATTAACTATGCCATTTATGCAGATGATGTCATGGTCTATTCCCCTATCCATCTCCACACGCCAGACTATGCAGCTATCAATAAATGTCTACAGGAGATGAGCAACTGGCTGGCTTCCAACAATCTCCAAGTCAACTTCAAAAAATCTGAGTCGCTATTCATAACAAGGGACTCTTCTGTTACCCCCCATCATAGGTCTCCATTATGGACACTCTAATCCCAGTAAAAGAGGAAGTACGCTACCTTGTTATCACCCTTGATCACTTTCTAAACTTACAAGCCCCCATCAACAGATCCTCCAGGTACGCATTCCAAAAGCTCGCTATTATCCAAAGACTAAAACCCCTCCTCAGTCTGGATCACTTCCGCACGGTCTATCAAGCAGTTATAATCCCTATGCTAGATTATTGTAACTCCCTTTTTCATGGTCTTCCAACTCAAACCACACATCCCTTGCAAGTAGCCCAGAACAAGGCTGCCCAGATCATCACAGGATCTGCCAAACATGATCACATAACACTGCTCTTATATCAGCTTCACTGACTACCAATTACCTCACTTCCAGATAAAAAACTGCCTTGACTATCTTCAAAATAAGAAACAACACATCAGCCGGAATTCTACAGGAAATGATATGCACAAAACTAAACAGCAGACCTCAGAGACAGAGCACCAGAGACACCATTTCAACTCCTAGTTCTTACACCAATGAAGAGGGCTCTTTCATTAGTGGCACTCACCAACTGGAATTCTCTGCTAGAGATGGTCAGGACAACCAAGGACTTAAAGGACTTCAGAAAACATCTCAAAACCTTCCTTTTCACTGACCACTTCAGAGACAATACCTAGTTCTTGCCCCTCATCTCACCTGCCTAAAAGAATATCTAACTCATGTACATATGTTGCAATGCATATGTTTTGCCTCTGTGCAAATCCTGCATGTCACCCCTTCCTAAGTTTATACATTGAGTTCTCTGTAATGTTTATTTTAATGTACATCGCTTTGATAGTACGAGAAGGCGGTATAAAAAAAGTGTTAAATATATAAAATAAATTGTCCCCTCATTGCAGAGCTTGCTTTCAATCGAAAGAGGCTCTCCACCTGAGCATTTATGCCACGGAGATATTTAAACATCTCTGCCATATCTCCTCTCTCCCATCTTTCCTCCAAAATATTACTACTGCTACTCCTCGATACCTTGTCCTCGCTTGGTTTTAAGGGATCTGTACTGTCCTGGTTCTCCTCTTATCTCTCCCATTGCTCTTTCAGTGTTTCTTCTAGTGGATCCTCCTCTGCTGCTATCCCACACTCAGTTGCAAGGATCTGTCTTGGACACACTCCTTTTCCCTCTCTATACCCATTCCTTTGGTGCACTCATCTGTTCCCAAGGCTTTCAGTACCATCGTTTCACTGATGACTCCCAGATCTACCTCTCTACATCTGTAATCTCTCCGGCACTCCAAGCCCACATCTCTGCCTGCCTTTCTGACATTGCTGCTTGGATGTCTCACCGCCACTTGAAATTGGACATGGCCAAAACTGAGCTTCATATTTTCTCTCTAACCCTTTTCTCCCCTACCTCCTTTCTCAGTCTCTGTGGATAATAAAACACTTGTCATCTGTCATCTAGACTACTGCAACCTTCTCCTTGCTGGTCTCCCTCTAAATCATCTCTCTCCCCTTCAATTTCTTCAACACTCTGCTGAGTGGCTAATCTCTCACGTCACTTCATTGCCATGCTACCACTCCTGCTGACCTATAAGTGCATTCACTCTGCAGCTCCTCACTACCTTTCCTCTATTTTTCTCTCCCTTCACCCCTTCTCGTGATCTGTGCTCTTCTTGCAAACCTCTTCTATCTGTGCCCTTCTCTTCAATTGCTAACTCCAGACTTCGCTCCTTTTGTCTTGCTACTCCTTATGCCTGGAATAAAGTACCTGAGTCTGTACATAAGACGCCTTCACTGGCCCTTCTCAAATTGAGGCTCAAAACTCACCTCTTCACTACCACTTTTGTATGTTGAGTCGCCTGATCTCTTGTCTTTCCTTACCATTTCCCCTAACTGTATCCCATGTCTACAGCTACTGTGTTGTCTGTCTTGACTAGATTTTAAGCTCTGATGAGCAGGGACTGTCTTTTACATGTGTCTGTGCAGCGCTGCGTATGTCTTGTAGTGCTATACAAGGGTCTCAGTAGTGTGTGTAGAAAGGAAGGGACAAATGTTTCTGATGTTGTTACAGAGAACGAAGCGACAGGTTTTAGCTATCTTCTGGATGCTGCAGAGAAGGAGAGAGTAGAGTCAAAGATGGTATGGAAGGGCAAAAGTGATAGGCCATATGGACTTTATCTGCCATCATATTTGTTTACATATAGAAGATGCCTTGAATAAAGGCTAGTTTGTAATTTTCTAATTTTAATACAAATTGCTTTGCCATTTTGTATGAAAGGAGGGACATCAAGAGATCATGAAATGAAATCATGTAAGAGATTAACTTTCTCCCTCTGTCACATTATTCGCAGTTGATTGGTCAGAGATGTGGGATAATCTCAGAGCAGGGATTTTGGGATCAGGAGACCCAGAAATACCTCTGTGGTACCAACATGTGATTAGTGCCTTCTTTTTATGTCCAGCAGGTGACGGGGTCACACAGGAAAAGAAGAGAGTGGAGAAGAGAAAAGAATGGGGAATAACTTTCACACACAAGGTGCACCCAGCACTCCACCTAAAGTCTGAAATGCAAGAGAGACGTTTTACACCTATTGAGTGTGAGAGCGGTTTCAATCATAGTGATTGCATAAGAAGCCAGCTGAAAACACACACAGCAGAGAGAACTAACCCAACAGAGAGGCCTTCTACATCTTTTAAAAGTCCTGAATGTGGAAGAAATTTCACTCTTAAGAAATCCGTAAAAATGCACCAGAAAATCCACAGGAGTGAGAAAAGATTTCAATGCACTGAATGTGAGAAATCTTTCCTCAGAAACTCACAACTTGTAGAGCATCGTAAAAAAACACACCGGGGAGAAACATTTTAATTGTACTGAATGTGGGAAATGTTTTCACAGAAAAAAAGTACTAGTGAGGCATCATAGAACCCACACAGGGGAGAAACCTTTTAGTTGTACTGAATGTGGGAAATGTTTCTCCAGAAAATCACTACTAGTGCTGCATCATAGAACCCACACAGGGGAGAAGCCGTTTAGTTGTACTGAATGTGGGAAATGTTTCCTCACAAAAACACATCTAGTGAGGCATCATAGAACCCACACAGGAGAGAAACCTTTTAGTTGTACTGAATGTGGGAAATGTTTCGTCATTAAAGCACAACTAGTGCTGCATCATAGAACCCACACTGGGGAGAAACCTTTTAGTTGTACTGATTGTGGGAAATGTTTCCCCAGAAAAACACAACTAGTGCTGCATAATAGAACCCACACCGGGGAGAAATGTTTTATTTGTACTGATTGTGAGAAATGCTTCCTCACGAAAGCACAACTAGTGCTGCATCATAGAACCCACACAGGGGAGAAACCTTTTAGTTGTACTGATTGCGGGAAATGTTTCACCAGAAAAGCACAACTGGTGGAGCATCATAGAACCCACACGGGGGAGAAACCTTTTATTTGTACTGAATGTGGGAAATGTTTCCTCAGAAAAAGATATCTAGTGCTGCATCACAGAATCCACACAGGGAAGAAACCTTTTAGTTGTACTGAATGTGGGAAATGTTTCCTCACGAAAACATATCTAATGAAGCATCATAGAACCCACATGGAGGAGAAGCCTTTTAGTTGTACTGAATGTGGGAAATGTTTCGTCATTAAAGCACAACTAGTGCTGCATCATAGAACCCACACAGGGGAGAAACCTTTTAGTTGTACTGAATGTGGGAAATGTTTCCCCAGAAAAGCACAACTAGTGCTGCATCATAGAACCCACATGGGGGAGAAACCTTTTATTTGTATTTATTGTGGGAAATGTTTCGCCATAAAAGCACAACTAGTGCTGCATAATAGAACCCATACGGGGGAGAAATGTTTTAGTTGTACTGATTGTGAGAAAAGCTTCCTTACGAAAGCAAAATTAGTGCAGCATCACAGAACCCACACAGGGGAGAAACCATTTAGTTGTACTGAATGTGGGAAATGTTTCACCAGTAAAGCACAACTAGTGGAGCATAATAGAACCCACACAGGGGAGAAGCCTTTTAGTTGTACTGAATGTGGGAAATGTTTCCTCGCAAAAAGATATCTAGTGCGGCATCACAGAACCCACACGGGGGAGAAACCTTTTAGTTGTACTGAATGTGGGAAATGTTTCCTCACGAAAACATATCTATTGCGGCATCACAGAACCCACACAGGGAGAAACCTTTCAGTTGTAATGATACTACCCACTATCTACATTCCTGTGCCCATTCAGCTGAGTGCAGTTGGCTCAAATTCCACACTCTTGCAGACTTTCTGCACTTCAAATTCATGCTTTCCCTCTCCAGTCAGTCATAGCTCTCAGCAAACAAGAGTGTTATGTCCATCTGACAAACTCTCTTGCTTCTGATCCTCACCGTCTCTTTACTACTCTCAGCTCCCTCCTCAAGGCGCCTCTGCCTCCAACCCCTCCCTCCCTTTCTGCCCAAACCCTGGCTGACTATTTCCATAGCAAAGTCCACAAGATCACCCTCCATGATATCAGCTACTTCCCCTCCTCCCCCTCTTCACTCCCAGCTTCCCCCCCCCCACCCTACCACTGCTACCCTCTTTTCCTTTTCTATGACCTCTAAGGAGGAAACTACACACCTTCTTTCCTCCTCCAAACTCACTACCAGCTCCTCTGATCCTTCCCCACCCATCTCCTAAACCCCATCTACTCCACTGTTGTCTCTTCCATCTCTCATATTCTAAACCTATTGCTCTCAACTGGAACTGTACCTGCAGCCTTCAAGCAAGCTGTGGTCGCACCTTACTAGATCCTACCTGTCCTTCTAACTATTGACCCATCTCCCTCCTCTCCTTTGTTTCTAAAGTACTTGAACGTGTGGTTCACTGCCACTGCCTCAACTTTCTCATCTCTCAAGTCCTTCTGGATCCTCTGTTGTTGTTGTTAAGTGCCGTCGAGTCGGAGTCGACTCATGGCGACCCTCTGGATAGCTATCCTAAATTGTGTTCGGTCTTCAGTCAGGCGGCTCATTGTTGACAGACTGGTACCTGTAGCTGCTGTTATTGTACTCTGAAAAGTCTTCAGCTCTTCCCCAGTAGCTAGTTGAGTGCCTTCCGACCTGGGAGTCTCATCTTCCAGCACCATAGCACAATTTGTTTTGTTGTAACTATCCATTGGGTTTTCATGGCAAGATACAGAAGTAGATTGCCGGGCCTTCCTTCCGCGCAGTTTAAGTTTGGTATTGTTGCCATTGTCACAGTAATGTGATCCTCCGCCGTCAACACTATCCCATTCTGCTGCTGCCCAGATGGGTGGTTTGTCTTCGTCTGGCACCTCAGCTGAGACCTGTCCATCTTGGGAGACCCTGCCAGTAGTTAAACTACCGATAGTTTAGCTCTCAGCATCACTGATGCACGCAAGCCCTCACAGCATGACAAGCTGCAAACCAAGTGGATCCTCTACAATCTGGATTTGTCCTTTACTTTCTACCGCAACAGCTCTTGCCAAGGTCTCCAGCGACCTGATCCTGGCTAAATCCAAGACCCTTTACTCGATTCTCATCCTTCATGACCTTTCTGTTGCTTTTGACACTGTTGACCACATCCTTCTCCTCAATACCTTGTCCTTGCTTGGTTTTAAGGGCTCTGTGCTATCCTGGTTCTCTTCTTATCTCTCCCATCACTCTTTCAGTGTTTGTTCTGGTGAATCCTCCTCTATTGCTATCCTTCGCTCTGTTGGTATACCCCAAGGATCTTTCGTGGGTCCACTCCTTTTCTCTCTACATACCCAGTCCTGTGGCTTTCAGTACCATCTTTACACTAATGATTCCCAGATCTACCTCTCTGCACCTGAAATCTCTCCAGTAATCCAGGCCAGGGTCTCTTTGTGACTTTGCTGCTTGTATGTCTCACCGCTGCTTGAAAATGAAAATGGCCAAAACTGAACTTATTATTTTTCACCCTAAACCCTCCTCTCCCCTTCCTCTTTTCTCAGTCTCTGTGGATAACTTTCTACTCCTCCCTGTCTCCTTAGCTTGCAACCTTGGGGTTGCCTTTGACTCCTCTCTCTCCTTCTCCACACAGATCCAACTGATAGCTAAAACTTGCCGTTTCTTTCTCTATAACATCAACAACATTCATCCATTCCTTTCTGAACACACTACTAAGACCCTTATCTACTCCTTAGTCACCTCCCATCTAGACTATTGTAAACTACTTCTTGCTTGTCTCCCACTGAATCATCTCTCACCCCTTCAATCTGTTCAACACTCTGCTGTGCTGCTAATCTTCTGCCTCCTCTGTTTCCATATCCATTTCAAACATTTCTCTACCCTTTTCGAAACCAGGCTGAAAACTCAGCATTTGTTGACTGGCTTGCCTGTATTTTGCATGGATTTTGTTTTACACACCTCTTCCCACTTGCCATTGATGTGTGGGTTGATAGTGTGGCTGTTTCCAATGTTATTATTTTTTTGCTGGGAGTGACATCCCTGACTTGTTCTCCATCCGTCACCCCCTTTCCCTAGTTTAAATGCTTGTGCACATACTGCCTGAATTTCTCACTTAGGATCCTTTTCCCTGCAACAGAGAGATGTAGTCCATCAGCACAGTATAGTCTCTTGTTGGTCCATCTGTTTCCCCAGTTGTCTATTTATCTAAATCCTTCTTGTTTCCACCAGGTTTGGAGCCATGTATTAAAGTTGTCTATGTGATGCAGCTTTTCTGCCCCCTTACCAGGGACAAGTAGAACTTCTGAGAATGCTATAGTGGTAGCAATGGGCTTGAGTTTCTCTCCCAGAGTCTGTAAGTCCCTTTGAACTGCTGTTTCTAGACAGGTCATTTGTACCCAAGTGGGTGACAGTATCAGTTTTGGAGTGCTCACTTTCTTCACTCATGGGTAGCGATTATTTTCTAGATTGCCATGCTGGAAACCGTCTTTATATGGATAAATGTTACCTCCACCCCGGCTTTGCCTGCAGACCGCCTTGTCACTTCCTGGGGGCTGCCTCTCAATTATCCTTCTCGGTGGGACTTATCTGATGAGTAGCTACTTCTACCTAGATAAGTCCTTTTAAATACCGAGTTGTTATTCAATCAACCAGTGCTAGTGATGTCTCGTCTGGACTATTGCAATATCTCCTTCGCAGGCCTTCCTCAATCCCAACTGCGTCATCTACAACTCATCCAAAACACTGCAGCTCGTATTCTGACCCACGCCTCCCATTCAGATCACATCACCCCCCTCCTTGTATGTTTGCACTGGCTCCCAATTCCCTTTAGGATTTAATATAAATTCCTCATCTTCGTCCATAAGTCAGTCCACACTGGTCCCTCTCTCTATCTCGCTGACTCGGTTCACCTGCACACCCCGCATCGGTCACTCAGGTCCATTCACTCCAATTGCATGTTTCTTCCCTCCTCATCCCAAGCCCATCTAGAATCCACCTGCTCTTCAGCCTTCTTTTTCCTGGGTCCCCGGCTATGAAACTCGCTCCCCTCCTCTCTCCGTCTGGAACCCTCCTTCAACACCTTCAAGGCCAGACTAAAAACCCACCTTTTCTGCTCTGCCTTTGACCTACACCCACCCACTCCCCTTTGTCCCCAGCCCCCCACTGATGTTAAACCCCCTCCTCTCCTTTCTCTGCTGCAGCGCAGTCACTATCTGCTCTTTTCTCTGATTCTCATCTCTCCTTTCCTGTCTACATTTGTTGGTGTTCCTTTTCTTTTTCAAAGAAGCTCTGCCTCTATTTTTCAATGAATGTAAACTGCTTTGATGCTGTTGTGAAAGCAGTGTATTAAGTCTTCAATAAAGATAAAGATGAGACCTTATTAACGATTTATACTGAAGTCTTATTCCCTTTCCTCAGACATTTAGGGGTATGTTTACTAAACAGTGATAACGTCGCAACGGCGCAGTTAGCACGCGATACGCAACATTATCGCATCATACTTAATGATTTTGCGTGATAAAGTAATGTTATCGCGTGATAGTGTCTCTGGCGGTGTTAAGGCACACAGAGGGTGGAGTCAGTCCTTCCAGAGGGCGGAGAGAAGGGGTTAATGAGCGGAGAGTGGACGTGTAGAGGCTCCGGGCACACTAACGCTGTGAAATGTAGGGAAGAACATTAACATGAGTGAAAACCTCGTGTTTGAGGCACAAGTGCAGGGGAGAGAAACCATTTCAGTCAGCAATGTACAGCAAAGACAGAGAAACCCAGAACAGTAATAGTAGTGCTACATGTGCAGCAACAGCATAATGCCCAAGTACGAAAGGGCACTACGGTGAGGCTGCAAATGGGGTACAGGGGGCTGCAGTAGGGACATGCAGTGGGGCATCTGGGGCACAGGGTGGATTAGGCAGATGACTAGGTGGCACATAGGAATGCAGAAACTGCAAATCAGCAACTGACCAAGGTCAAACATGCCCACGAGTGTGTGTCCACAGTGCCCCAGGGGACAGTACCCAGCACGTACCCCAAAGGTCACATAACATTGACAGGCAGTGCTGGGGGGAAGCGCGGATGTCTATGTAGGCACCCTACCCCAGATCCCACACCATAGGCAGCCGCCTACTGGCGCACTGGATGACCTGGGACTGCGCACCACCAAGCCCTGTGTAGGTGGGTGGCATGCAATGCAAAAGACAAGGTCTGTTTGAAGAACTGTCACGGTATCCCCAGGAAATGACCTGCCTCTGTGGCAACAGTTTGGTGCAGTACACACATCCAGTGTGTTCAGGGGCAGAAGGTCACAGATTCAAGTTCCAGCTGTGGCTTCTGCAGACCTTGTCCCTATATTTTACCCTACAGAACACATACACCATAAATATGTGCACACCCTAGAGCATCGGCCAACAGAGGCACAAACACCCACACCCACAGGGCCCACTATCCATATCCTCATGGAGAGTCAGGCTTTTGGGCCCTGCACGGAGCAGCAGCTACCACTACTACCACCTGCATACCTTAGTAATGCCGTCATAAACATAGAACCATGCTCCATATATATCAAAAGGTTGCTATGATGAATGTCAGATAACAGATCCTACATTAAACACAATTTGTTAACAGAGCTTCATCATAACAACCTTTCTGATATATGTGGAGTGTGTTCCCTTTTTGTTTGTTTCACAGATACAGTATACTTTCAGCAGTTCTTAGATGTTCTGGGAGAGCATTCCAGATTGTGGGTGCAACAGGGTGAAAACTCGGTTGCATGATTGTTAAGTGCTTTTTCTTTTGAGGGTTGAGATGGTGAGATGATTCTGTTGATTGCCTCACCTTATCCTTGAGTCTGGGGCTTTGCTTAGTGTTTGGAGGCTGTATGTTGATTCATTTTGCAGTAGCCTAAAGATGGTGACGACTGTTTCATTCATGATTCCTGGTATTGGTAGACAGTGGAGATTTTTTAGTTTGGGTGTGATGGGATCCTGTCTGGATCTGCCGGTTATTATCCTGGCAACAGTGTTCTGGACCATTTGCACTGGGCATAGTGTTTGTTTTGGTAGGTCTTGGTATAGGATATTACAATAATCTAGATCTGGGATGATGATGGCTTGACGTACCGTTTTAAAGTCGATTGCGTCTAGAAGTGGGTGTAGGTTCTGTAGTATCCTCAGTTTATGGTATCCAGAGTTGCTGGTCTTTTTGATATGTGAGCACATATTCAGGTTCTAGTTGACACTGTCTTTGAGCTGTGGGGTCCTCCTTGGCCTTCACCCATTCAATCCTCTTTTTAGTGTGTGGCATATGGTGAGGGTTGAAACCACCACATCGTATTGCTCTAGGCCAGCCTTAAGCACCTTGGATGTTGCATGTGTTGTTTTTCCAAAGGATCACACTAACCTTTTAAGACTTCGTGGATTAATTTTCCTCTTCCCACCACATCTTGGGAGGTACTTGACAGTTCCATGAGCAGAAAGCTTCTGAATAACATTGTGAACTGTAGACACAGGAATCCAAACGTCTTTGGAGATGGCCTTGTATCCCTTTGAAGTTTGATGATAATGGCTTTTCTGACAGTCTCAGGCAGCTCACTTGTCTTTACTATTGTGGAAATGGAACAGGGAGTGAATGTGGCTATTTAAAAGATTAGAGCCATCATTCATTGGTTGATTCAAGTCATGGAGTACTGACAATTGATCATGGGTGCTTCTAATTTTACTGCAATGGGAATGTGGTTCTTCTGTTCAAACTGATTTGAATGGTTTATAAGGATGCCAATAATCATACCAATAATCATGGGCAAGACGCTTCAACTCTGGGTCATTATCCTTGCATGCATTGCTCTTTATGTGCTACCACACCGAGTGGCGAAAAACGGACTGATCCTTCTACCGGACTTACCCATTCTACACACTGGCATACTATCTGTTCGTCATCCTTTGTTGTTTATCTTCTTATTTGCCCTTGTCTTTTTAAATATATTGTCCAAATGGGCTACCTTCTGAAGTGTGATGTACTATCACCAATAATTCTAATACACTTCAAAATTATCAAAACCCTATCATAAATATCCAACAAACACAATTAAAGCTATCAGACCGCTTATACTTTTTAATTTGGGAATGGTCTCAGACTTTACGGCACTATAATTGTTCACCAACAATCAATGAGAACTAGCAGTGCCCGATAGCATCAACGACCAATCCCATATATAATCCCTATTAAATACAGTCCCATTGAAAAAATTCTTCATCAAAGAAAAATGCTTATCTCCATATAAGTTTACTTCCCATTGAAGAAAATACTTCGTTGAAGAAAAATGCTTATCTCTATAAATGTTCACTTCCCAACACCATCAATGGGCGCCTCATTGCGTTTCACTCGCTGAATTTTCATCGGGGAAATCTTCCAAGATGTTTATTTAAATGTCCATGGGGATACAAATTTTCTTAACACTTATTCAGGTCTCCTCCAGGATCCATTCCTTGATGCTGCCCACGTCTAACCACCGGCTATCATCAAATTGAAAAAAACGCTGCGTTTTTAAATATATCGACAGTATGATTAGACCAATTACATCTCGTCTTAAGGAACATCACTCACAACTCAACACAAAAGTTATGTCTGCTTCAATTGTATCACATTGTTTAGATAATGGTCACTCCTTTGAAGATATGACATTGAGAGTGATTGATTCTGTTCCTTCACCTCCCTGTGGGGCAGGGGGAGGGACCATGAAGCCTGCTTACAATTGCTTGAACAGTTTTGTATTTACAGACTTCAATCAGTCAGTCCTTTTGGCTTAAACTTGGAACTGGATTGGTGGAGTCTTCTTTAATTGCCATCTTAGCTCTTTGCTGATTGGAAGCATCCCCAGTGGAATCCCTGTCACTTTTACTGACGTCCTCTCGACATCATTACAAAAGTTCCGCCCTTTGGACAGCTTTTTTCAAAGCATTTATAAAATGGAATCTCGAAGAGCAGGAATCGTTTGATTATTGCGCTTGAGGCAGAGCTCAGTCACTTTGTGCTATGAGCTCAAAACACAGTTCTGTGTCCACTTCCTGGACTACCTTTGTCCATCTTCAGGATTATCTGTTTTTAACACTATCCACCTTGATTTCTGGAACATAAACTTTGCATTCAGCTGGATCGTTGGGCTATTGGCATTTGTCATTCAAAGGTAAGTCTAATGTTTTATTCTTATTATGTGTTTCACTTATATGTAGATTTAACGCATTTCTGGTGACTTGTTCACTTCCAACAATAAAAAACAGAGAGGTCTGGTTCAAGAGAGGTGCTTTCCCTTTCAAGACAAATACTCCAACAAAAATTAATTTTGTTTTAACTAGTTGTGTGGTTGAATATCTTTTGTTTAATTTTGTAGTCTGACCTCAATTTAGTGCAATGATCATGTCCTGGCAATGTCCCAGATTTTATACTATTTCCTACTATTTCCATTTTTAATTGGCCTTCTTTTGTTTGTTTGGTTTATGTGTCAAATATGTGCATCTATAGTCTGAAGCCATTTCACTGGCCACTTTCCTTTCAGAGATATTGTACAAATGATTGAGAAGTTTAAATATCTCCATGGCATAAATGTTCAGGGAGAGAGCCTCTTTCAGTTGAAAGCAAGTTCTGCTATGAGGGGACATGGGATGAGGGTGAAGGGAGATAGATTCAGGAGTGATATGCGGAAATATTTCTTTACGGAAAGAGTAGTGGATCCGTGGAATAGTCGCCCAGTGGAGGTGGTAGAGATGAGGACAGTAACTGAATTCAAAAAAGCATGGGACAAACACAGAGGATCTCTAAAGGTAAAAAAGGGGACTGTTGTAGTTGTTGATATGGAAGGACAGACTAGATAGGCCATGTGGTCTTTTTCTGTCATCATATTTCTATGTTTCTATTAAGAGTAAGGGTGTCAGTAATTGGGGAAGAGGTGATTTTCTGCTCTTTATCTAATAAAACATCCCGATGCAAAATAAAATAAGAATATGTGTTTATCAGTGTTTATCAGTTAAAACCAGCCTTCTCCAACCTATAAATAACCCCTGCATCCCCCCTACTACTTGTATACAGCCCCAGTTCATAGTTCACAATGTATATAGCTCCCTGCTACCTGTATATAGCCCCTGTCCATAGTTCACAATGTATACAGCCCCTGTTCATAATTCACAATGTATATAGCTCACCAGTTAATCAATCACACTGCTCACCCACATCACACAAGTCAATGTATCCACTGCATGTATTCACCCTCCCACCCTTGAGTGTTTGATGTGCTAACCACTTTGATTTAAAGATAAAGCGGTATATTAAATCCTTTTAAACAAAAATAAAAATAAATTTTAAAAAAACTACAATCAGAAGCCCTAGTTACTTTGTTCCTTGTATTAGTTTTTACCATTTTGCCCAGCACTGATGTCAGACTCATTGGTCTGTAGTTTCCCAGCTCACCCCGGGAATGTTGGTTGCCCCCCAATCGTCTGGTGCTGTAGACGCTCTCTCCTTCCTCTCCCCTCACTCTCCTCAGCTTCATTATTTCCCGCTGTCTCTGCTGCTCTCTATGGTTCCTTCTCACCTGCAAATGTTTCTTTGCCTGGGAGGCTCTGAGCTGACGTTTGCAGACTCCAGAATTGTTTATTGTTTAATATGTTAATATGTTCCATGTAAAGCACATTGATTGTAAGATTAAGCAGTATATAAACCATTTAAATAAATAAAAAGTGCTGCACCGTAGTAAAAGATTGTGAGTCCCCTGGGACAGAGGAATATCTACTGTACCTGAATGTAACTCAACTTGAACTGCTACTGGAAAGACGTGAACTAAGTAACAAAAGATGCTTTGCAAGACAAGATGTTACAGTTGCATATTATTTGCTCGTTGTAAAGTACAAAGTTCTACAACATTCCTTGTTTGTTAAAGTTTGTTACATGTAAACTGCATTGACCTTTGGAAAAGTGATATATGAGTATAAAAAATGTGAAATAAATAAATAAGATGTACAGAGGTAGACAATAAAAATAATACACCAAATACACTGCAATCTACAATAAGACCACATGGTGGCACCATTACTCCATGAAGACACTGCACTGTTATAAACAATGGGACGGGGCATATTCAAAGGGATTTATGCTGAGCGGGAGATTCAGGGGCTGAATATCTTCCCCTAAGTGAGTTAATGCCGGCATGTTCCAGGGGTGGCCAGTAAGAGGCAGTATTCAGCCGCTAAGCAAAAGCTAAACCGCAGGTGAAAGGATGTCCACCATATGCCTACAAACTCTATACCAACCACTCAACAATCTTGGAATGGCTCATATACATAATCATTCCATACCACCGTAGACAAAAACACTTTAATCATCATAACGCATACTCATCTACTTACAACAACCCCCCTCCTCTCTACCCAGAAACCCAGACAAAAAGGTTAATCCATATAAGTTTAAAATCAGAAAGCAAAACCAAAGAAAAAACTAAACACACCCAAACCCTAAAAATCATTCTTATCAATGTAAGATCCGTTAGAAATAATATCCCACTTATAACAGACCTCATCTCTGATGAGAAAGCAGATTTGCTTTGCCTAACACAGACTTGGCTAACCAATTCGGACATGATCTTAATGAACCAAATAAAAGTAAAAGGATACTCTCTATTCAATTGCAATAGTAATCAATAAAAAGGAGGTGGTGTACTCATGTTAGCTAAAACAAACTTGAACTGTTCCCCCTCCATCTGTGATACTAAGGATAACGTAGATATCCTAAAGATAGAGAACAGAAACATAGTCATCTGTCTCTTTTATAGACCCCCCACACCAGATGTCCAAAACATAACTACTATCCTAGAAGCAGCATGTAAAGCTTCAATAAATAAGCCTCCTATCATTCTGGGAGATTTTAATTTAGCAACCCTCAATAACAATCAAACTTCAACTTTTCTAGAATCAATGGATGACAAACAATCAGATACCCCACACACATCAAAGGTAACACTCTTGACTTAGTATTCATTCCTGAACACATGATTAAAATACCTCAATATACTCCCCCTACTATAACACAAATCCCATGGTCTGATCATTTTATGATTCAATTTTCTCTTCACTTTCCCTACTCCTCCAACCCCCATCAACCTACATCACATCAAGGGCCAAAGTATCGACCATTTGTATCAGAAGAGTTTCTTGGAACAGTTATACCTCAGCTTGATACAGACTATAACAGCCTTGAGAAAACTATTTCTAATTGGAATTCTGTAATAAATACAGCTTCCAAATCACTGGCTACCAAACTTTAAAAAAAACATATAAAAGAGCTTCTGAAAAATGGTATACACATGAACTAGCGTCAATTAAGAAAAAAACTCAGAAAAATAGAAACTAAATGGAGAACAAAAAAAAACTCCAGAACTTCGGGAGCTATACTTTTCTACTCTTAATACATACAGAACAACCACAAACAATGCCAAAAAACAATATCATACAACAATCCTATCTAAAGCCATTAACCGCCCAAGAGAATTATTTGAAATTGTAAAATATTTATCCAAAACCCCCTCATCTAACTTACACATCGTGCCTATCAGCCCACAAGCACTAGCAAACTATTTTGCTAGTAAACTAAAACAATCTTTTTTACCAATACCTGACCCCCTCCCTAATACCACGAACAACAGTAATGTATGGCAGTCTTTTCATCTTATTGATAAAAAACAATTGCTTAACATAATTGCTAATCTTAACACAACCACATCCATCCTAGACCCTTGTCCAGTATCTTGGATCAAGACAACTAAACTAGAAAGTGCCCCCTTTATCCTAGACATAGTAAACAATTCCCTACAGCCAGGTGTACTACCTAAGGAACTGAAATTCTCAGCAATCCGCCCGATTTTAAAAAATAAATCTCTAAATGACAATGACCCATCATCATATTGTCCAATCGCCAGTATTCCCTTCTTGACCAAAATTATTGAAAAAGTTGTTCAACTCCAACTTCAAGGTTATATAGACACTTCCGCCCTCCTTGATGACCACCAATATGGGTTTCGCCCCTTCCATGGTGTAGAAACCCTATTACTCGCCCTCCTCGATACTCTAATCAGGGGCTTAGACAACACCAAACAAGCTTTCATCATGGTATTTCTTGATATATCTGCTGCGTTTTGACAGTGTGAACCATAACATACTCATTTCCAGACTCAGCCAGCTAGGATTATAGAAATTGACTCTTGAATGGTTTAAATCATATATAACTGACCGTTCACAATATGTACATGTTAACCAAATTTCATCCCCACTATTTCCCCAGGAACAAGGAATAAGAACATAAGAACATAAGAACATAAGAAATGCCATACTGGGTCAGACCGAGGTCCATCAAGCCCAGTATCCTGTTTCCAACAGTGGCCAATCTAGGTCATACGTACCTAGCAGTTTCCCCAAAAGACACAGGTTCTGCAGTGCTTGTACTAGGCCAAGCATTGATATCCTGGGTCCCTTTTTAATAGTGGTTTATGGACCTTTCCTCCAGGAACTTGTCCAAACCTTTTTTAAACCCAGCTATACTAACAGCCCTTACTACATCCTCCGGTAACAGATTCCAGAGTTTGATTACACGTTGAGAGAAGAAATATTTTCTCCTATTTGTCTTAAATAGTTTACCCTGTAGCTTCATTACATGCCCCCTAGTCCTTCTATATTCTGATAGCGTAAACAATTTATCTACGTTTATCCGTTCCACTCCATTCATTAATTTATACACCTCTATCATATCTCCCCTCAGCCGCCTCTTTTCTAGGTTAAAGAGCCCTAACCTTTTTAGCCTCTCTTCATAGGAGTAGCCTTCCATCCCCTTCACCAATTTGGTGGCTCTTCTCTGTACTTTTTCTAATAACTCTATGTCCTTTTTAAGATACGGTGACCAGAATTGCACACAATATTCAAGGTGCGGTCGTACCATGGAGCGATACAGAGGCATTATAATATCCTTTGTTTTATTCTCCATCCCTTTCCTTAGGATACCTAGCATTCTATTTGCTTTCTTGGCCGCCGCTGCACACTGGGCGGAGGGTTTTAACATGTTATCCACGATGACTCCTAAATCTTTTTCCTGGGTGGTGGTTTCTAATGTGGAGCCTTGCATCTTGTAACTATAGTGTGGGTTGTTCTTTCCTAGGTGCATAACTTTGCACTTGTCCACATTAAATTTCATCTGCCATTTGGATGCCCAGTCTTCCAATTTATCCAGATCCTCCTGCAGTTTTCCACAATCCTCTTGGGTTTTAACAACTTTAAACAGTTTTGTGTCATCTGCAAATTTGATTACCTCACTAGTTATTCCCTTTTCCAGGTCATTTATGAATATGTCAAAAAGTAGCGGACCCAGTACAGATCCCTGGGGTACTCCACTATTCACCTTTTTCCATTGGGAATATTGGCCATTTAGCCCTACCCTCTGCTTTCTATCTTTTAACCAGTTCCCGATCCACAATAGTACACTGCCTCCTATCCCATGACTTTTTAGCTTCGCCAAAAGTCTCTGATGGGGGACCTTGTCAAAAGCTTTCTGAAAGTCCAGATACACTATATCAACCGACTCACCTTTGTCTACCTGTTTATGCACACCTTCAAAAAAACAGATCAGATTAGTAAGACAAGATCTGCCTTGTCTAAAGCCATGTTGGCTGTCTCCCATTAGGCCATGACTATCTACATGCTGTGTAATTTTGTTCTTTATGATGGCTTCTACCATTTTCCCTGGTACTGACGTCAGGCTCACCGGTCTGTAATTTCCCGGGTCACCCCTGGAACCCTTTTTAAAAATTGGTGTTACGTTGGCGACCCTCCAATCTTCAGGTATTACAGATGATTTTAATGAAAGTTCACAGATTACCAATAACAGGTCTGCAATCTCATATTTCAGTTCTTTCAACACTCTGGGATGTATACCATCCGGTCCAGGTGATTTGCTACTATTCAGTTTATCAAATAGTTGTAATATATCTTCCCGGTGTAGCGATATTTCTCTCAATTCCTCTGCAGTATCACCTTTAAATACCACTTCAGTCTTGGGTAACACCCCTACATCTTCCTCAGTAAAGACCGAAGCAAAGAATTCATTCAGTCTCTCTGCTATAGCCTTGTCTCCTCTTACTGCCCCTTTTACCCCTCTATCATCTAATGGTCCAATTGACTCTCTCACAGGCCTTTTGCTACGAATGTACTTGAAAAAGTCTTTATTTCGTGTTTTTGCTTCCGTAGCAAGTTTCTTCTCAAATTCCCACTTTGCCTGCCTTATCAATGCTTTGCATTTAACTTGCCAGTGCTTGTGCTGTTTCCAGTTTTCATCATTTGGCTCTTTTTTCCATTTTCTGAAGGTTGCTCTTTTGGCAGCAACAGCCTCTCTGACCTCACCTTTAAACCATGCTGGCAGTTTTTTGGACTTTCTTCCACTTTTCTTAATGCGTGGAATACAGCTGGTCTGGGCTTCGAGGATAGTATTTTTAAATAACACCCAAGCTTGCTGTAAGTCTTTAACCTTTGGAACCGCTCCTTTTAGTTTTTTCCGAACTATATTCCTCATTCTATCATAGTCACCCTTTTGAAAGTTAAAAGGTAGTACTGTGGATTCCTTTACTATCTGTCCTCCACTGATTAAATCAAACATGATCATACTATGATCACTATTGCCAAGTGGTCCCAACACCCTTATTTCTTGCACCAGATCTGGCGTTCCACTAAGGACTAGGTCCAGTATGGCTTCCCCTCTGGTCGGTTCATGAACCAGCTGCTCCAAGAAGCAGTCATTTATTTCATCTAGAAACTTTATCTCTTTAGCTTGTCCTGCTGTGACACTGTCCCAGTCGATACCGGGGTAATTGAAATCACCCATTATTACTACTCTGTTGTGGCTTTTGTTAGCTTCCTTGATTTCTTTGAGCATTTCATCATCCATTTGTTCATTCTGGCCAGGTGGTCGATAGTATACTCCCACTGCCATCACCTTCCCCTTCATAAATGGAATTTCAATCCATAGAGATTCTACAGCATATTTTGTTCCCTGCAAAACTTTAATCCTTTCTGACTCAATGCCCTCTCTAACATAGAGCGCAACCCCTCCACCAATTTGTTCAGCTCTATCATTACGATATAGTTTGTATCCAGGTATCACAGTGTCCCACTGGTTATCCTCCTTCCACCATGTCTCTGAGAGTGCAATCATATCTAACCTCTCATTTAATGCTATATATTCTAATTCTCCCATCTTATTGTTTAGACTTCTAGCATTGGCATACAAGCATTTTAGAGACTGCATTTTATTAATATTAATCTGGCTATTGGTAGGCATGGGTAATTGGGAATCTTTATGCTCTGTCTGCTCCTTACTCAAGGGCATTTGGGCTACTATACTCCCTTTTGGAACCTCACTGCTTTTGGTAGTATCCTTCAAGGATACCTTTGTCCGAACCGTGCGCTCCTGGGTGACTGTCGGCTTTCCCCTATTTTCTAGTTTAAAAGCTTCTCTATCTCTTTTTTAAAGGTTAATGCCAGCAGTCTGGTCCCATCCTGATTAAGGTGAAGCCCATCCCTTCGGAAGAGCCCCCCCTTTCCCCAGAATGTTCCCCAGTTCCTAACAAATCCAAAACCCTCATCCTTGCACCATTGTCTCATCCACGCATTGAGACTCCGGAGCTCTGCCTGTCTTTTGGGTCCTGCACGTGGAACAGGAAGCATTTCGGAGAACGCTATCCTGGAAGTTCTGGATTTCAACTTCCTACCTAAAAGCTTAAATTTAGCCTCCAGAACTTCCCTACCACATTTTCCTATGTCATTGGTACCAACATGTACCAAGACAGCAGACTCCCCCCCAGCACTATCTATGATCCTATCTAGGCGGTGCGTGAGATCTGCTACCTTCGCACCAGGCAGGCATGTTACCAGGCGATCCTCACGTCCACCAGCCACCCAGCTATCTACATTCCTAATGATTGAATCACCAACTATAACAGCTGTCCTGACCCTCCCCTCATGGGGACATGGCCCTGGAGAAACGTCCTCGGTGCGAGAGGGTTTTACATCACCTGGAGGACAGGTCCTAGTTACAGGATCACTTCCTGCCACACCAGGGTGATGCTCTCCTGTCACGTGACCTCTCTCCTCCATGGCAACAGGGATGCTGCCAGACTGGAGGTGGGACTTCAGGACTATATCCCTGTAGGTCTCGTCCATGTACTTCTCTGTCTTTCTTATGTCTTCCAGGTCTGCTACTCTAGCCTCTAGAGAACGGACTCGTTCCCTGAGAGCAAAGAGCTCCCTGCACTTAGTGCATATGTAGGACCTCTCACCAACTGGGAGATAATCATACATGTGACACTCGATGCAAAAGACTGGAGAACCCCCATCTCGTTGCTGGACCTCTGACTGCATCTTAGTTTAAAGCTTGTGTTTAGGTCTTTTAAATCGGTATATAATAAGGATTGGTGTAGATGCTTATACTAATAAAAGTGTATCTAATACCCCTAATACACCCTGTGTACCTGAAACTAATTAATCACAGGTCCTCTGTGTATGACTGATTTGGATTAAGAGCTGCACCTGAGAGCAGCCCCTTTCCTCTAAGATGTCCAAGTACCTATAAAACTACAATTTCCCCAGGGGTGGGTGGGTGCTGGGGAGGGAGGGGGGGAGATAAGTCCTATTAAAGAGGGCAGTTACAAGGTACCCTGTCCTGAACCCTCAGCAGGGGGATGGGGGTACCACACAAGGCCCAGTTAATTGAGAGAGGCAAGGTAAGTACAGCTGAGAAGGCTGAATTAGCACACCACTAAGACAAACACTAAATAATTAAACAAACAACAGTTAGACAAACAGCTAGAACTCACAGTAAGATGTCCCAGGAGGCAAAAATCCACTCACTAGCAGAGCTCTGTAAAAGTTCAGCCTTTCTCTGATCAGAGAAAAGCAAACTAAAACAGCCTATGCACACGTGGAGAAAACAGGAACAAGGTTACAGGATACCTCAGGGGGAGGGGGTCAGGGGGAGGAGTCACTCAGGCAGGCAAGGACAGGAAAAAGCTTAACAACAGCAGGCTCTGGGGAGAGAGATTAATTCAAAATGGCTACCACACACACAGGGGGAGGAGTCACTCAGGCAGGCAAGGACAGGAAAAGCTTAACAGCAGGCTCTGGGGAGAGAGATTAATTCAAAATGGCTACCACACAAGGCCCAGTTAATTGAGAGAGGCAAGGTAAGTACAGCTGAGAAGGCTGAATTAGCACACCACTAAGACAAACACCAAATAATTAAACAAACAACAGTTAGACAAACAGTAAATAATTAAATAAACAGCTAGAACTCACAGTAAGATGTCCCAGGAGGCAAAAATCCACTCACTAGCAGAGCTCTGTAAAAGTTCAGCCTTTCTCTGATCAGAGAAAAGCAAACTAAAACAGCCTATGCACACGTGGAGAAAACAGGAACAAGGTTACAGGATACCTCAGGGGGAGGGGGTCGGGGGGAGGAGTCACTCAGGCAGGCAAGGACAGGAAAAAGCTTAACAACAGCAGGCTCTGGGGAGAGAGATTAATTCAAAATGGCTACCACACACACAGGGGGAGGAGTCACTCAGGCAGGCAAGGACAGGAAAAGCTTAACAGCAGGCTCTGGGGAGAGAGATTAATTCAAAATGGCTACCACACAAGGCCCAGTTAATTGAGAGAGGCAAGGTAAGTACAGCTGAGAAGGCTGAATTAGCACACCACTAAGACAAACACTAAATAATTAAACAAACAACAGTTAGACAAACAGTAAATAATTAAATAAACAGCTAGAACTCACAGTAAGATGTCCCAGGAGGCAAAAATCCACTCACTAGCAGAGCTCTGTAAAAGTTCAGCCTTTCTCTGATCAGAGAAAAGCAAACTAAAACAGCCTATGCACACGTGGAGAAAACAGGAACAAGGTTACAGGATACCTCAGGGGGAGGGGGTCAGGGGGAGGAGTCACTCAGGCAGGCAAGGACAGGAAAAAGCTTAACAACAGCAGGCTCTGGGGAGAGAGATTAATTCAAAATGGCTACCACACACACAGGGGGAGGAGTCACTCAGGCAGGCAAGGACAGGAAAAGCTTAACAGCAGGCTCTGGGGAGAGAGATTAATTCAAAATGGCTACCACACAAGGCCCAGTTAATTGAGAGAGGCAAGGTAAGTACAGCTGAGAAGGCTGAATTAGCACACCACTAAGACAAACACTAAATAATTAAACAAACAACAGTTAGACAAACAGTAAATAATTAAATAAACAGCTAGAACTCACAGTAAGATGTCCCAGGAGGCAAAAATCCACTCACTAGCAGAGCTCTGTAAAAGTTCAGCCTTTCTCTGATCAGAGAAAAGCAAACTAAAACAGCCTATGCACACGTGGAGAAAACAGGAACAAGGTTACAGGATACCTCAGGGGGAGGGGGTCAGGGGGAGGAGTCACTCAGGCAGGCAAGGACAGGAAAAAGCTTAACAACAGCAGGCTCTGGGGAGAGAGATTAATTCAAAATGGCTACCACACACACAGGGGGAGGAGTCACTCAGGCAGGCAAGGACAGGAAAAGCTTAACAGCAGGCTCTGGGGAGAGAGATTAATTCAAAATGGCTACCACACAAGGCCCAGTTAATTGAGAGAGGCAAGGTAAGTACAGCTGAGAAGGCTGAATTAGCACACCACTAAGACAAACACTAAATAATTAAACAAACAACAGTTAGACAAACAGTAAATAATTAAATAAACAGCTAGAACTCACAGTAAGATGTCCCAGGAGGCAAAAATCCACTCACTAGCAGAGCTCTGTAAAAGTTCAGCCTTTCTCTGATCAGAGAAAAGCAAACTAAAAAAAAAAAAAAAAAAAAAAAATACCTCAAGGCTCTGCTCTACCTGCTCTCCTCTTTAACCTTTACCTACAGCCGATTTGCACCATATTCCAAAAATACAAGATAAACTATCATATATATGCGGACGACATTATGTTGTTCTCTCCAGTCAACATACTAGATCCCAGCTATGACAACTTAGCAACTTGCCTCATGGAAGCTGAACTATGGCTTCATTCAAACAATTTGAATATTAATTTAAAAAAAAACAGGAGTATTATTTACATCAAGAAACATGAATTTCACACCACCATCAGACATCAAACTCCTGAATTTTACTCTCCCAGTTAAAGAAGAGATTAAATATCTAGGTGTCATCCTCGACAGGACCCTTAGTTTCACCTCTCACATTAAGAAAATAACCAAAACAATCTTTTTCAAACTTCGATCTATTCAACAACTTAGACCACTTATAGAAAATGATGATTTCAGAACCATTACACAAGCCTTAATAATCCCCCATTTCGATTACTGTAATGGAATACTACAAGGCATAACAAAGAAGAATCTAAAAATCCTTCAAATGGCTCAGAACGTTACCGCACGAATAATCTCCAAAGCCAAGCTAACTGACCACATTACACCAATTCTATACTCACTACATTGGCTGCCCATTGCTAGCAGAATCCAATATAAAATCATATTGACAACTTTAAAATTAATTAACGAGGTTGCTCCATCATTCCTAGCCACACTAATCCATAGCCCTCCTGAAAACAGAATGAGAAGAAGAAGAAATCGTAATATCATCCTAGTGTCTGACTTAATAAGAAAGACAAAGCAAATAACAAGCAACAGCGCCTTCTTATATACAGCACCTACCTTATGGAATAACCTCCCAGATCAACTAAGAGAAATAAAAGATCTGCAAAAGTTCTGAAGAAAACTAAAAACATACCTGTTCACACAACACTACTGCAACATAGATTGTGACCTGGATATTTCCTCCCATCCTCCATAGCTAAATGTGAATACACCCCCACAATTGATTCACATACAACTATCATTACCCATAACTGTACCTTACGCTGATATTTCAAAATGCATTTATGTAAAATATAAATAGTCCTAAATATTTTATTATATCCTATCTGTATATAGTTGCATAATGTATTACTCCATGTATTGGTATATAGTTGCATTTTGTTCTATGTAATTTTGGCTTTGTTTTGACATTTTTTGTTTTTTTGTTCTATGTAATGTTAGCTTTGTTTGGCATTGTTAGATGTAAACCGCCACTGATCTTTGGAATTGGCGGTATATAAAAGTTTTACAAATAAATAAATAAATGTCCTAACTTTATGTGATTCTGCAGTTCGGATGGTGGCTAAATATTGCGGCTAACTGGATTGTAAAACAACAATCCAATGAAACCGGATATTCAGGGTCGGTCGCTAGATATGCCCTGACATTTAATTTTTTTAAAGTGCCATCAAGTCAGTGCTGACTCCTGGTAACCCAGCAGCCTCGGGGTTTTCTTGGCAGAAGTAGATTGCCAAGCCTTTTCTTCTGAGGCCATGGAGGGTTAAGTGACTTGCGCAAGGTCACAAGGAATGCTAGTGGGAATATCAAACCTAGATCTTTTGTGTACCACTAGGCCACTTCTCCACTATGATATTGAATATCCGGGTTTAATTTAAAGTGACGATGGCTTTGGTAGTGGGGGCCACTGTCACTGAAAATGCACCCCAGTATTCTATGTGGGAGGAGAGGAAATGCAGGGATAGGAAATCTACCTAAATTTTAGAACGTCGAGAATTATCTGATTCTACATCAAGGGGAGTAGAAGTTCTGTGAGTCGTTCTCCTGTTGGCAGAATCATGAGAAAAGTATTTATTTAGCTTGCACCTTTCCAGGGGGAGATCAAGGCAAGCTACATTCAGATACAGTATGTAATTCCTGGTCCCCAAAGAGCTCACTATCTAGGTTTCTACCTGATGCAATGGAAGGTTAAATGGCTTGCCCAAGGTCACAAGGAGTGCCAGGGAGATTTAAACCCTGGTTTTTCTGGCTCTGGGCTGCTGCCCTAACCACTAGGCCACTCCTCCACTCCAAGTAGCAACTAGTAAAAGATAAAGTAATGCAGACGTTTCTGAAGGATTCCTGGGTTTCCCTTTATCTTTTCCTTGCACTGAAACATCTTCTTGGACAGATGAATCTCTCACCTCAGGAGGAAAGCGCAGTTACTCACCTATAGCAGGTGTTTTCCATGGACAGCAGGAATAAGTTCTCACATATGGGTGACATCCCCGATGGAGCCCTGCACTAGTAACGCTCCCCAGCTTCCATTTGGAAGCTTCTGGGAGGCTTCACAGGGCATGCGTGCCTGTCTTCCCGCCTGCCACATTGCCATCTTCTCCAGTATAATAATGTAAATGCAATGTGTGCCTTTGCATCAGTTCTGGTGACCCAGAAGCTCCTGGGTTTTCTTGGCAGTGTTACCAGAAGTAGATTGCCAGGCCTTTTGTCTGAGGCAGTGAAGAGTTAAGTGACTTGCCCAAAGTCACAAGGAGTGCTGGTGGGAATTGAACCCTGGTTGCTTGGTTACCAAGCCAGTGTTATAACCACTAGGCTACTCCTCCACTCCATAATAATGTAGTGGTAGCCAAAAAGCAACTCCTGGGGGAGGTGGGAGAGTTGTGAGATCTTCTTCCTGACGTCCATGAAGAACACGTGCTACAGGTGCGTAACTATGCTTTCTCTGTGGACAAGCACCACAAGAGATACCACGCCACTGCAAGGGGCTTGAACAGAGGCTTAGAGTGGAGCAAGCCGCACATGAAGCGAACCACCATGTGCTGAGCAGAGATTGCCTTTCCCTCCGAGCCGCAATGGTAGGCCCCAATCATACTCAGATGGACACTGACAGAAATGGACTTGAAACCCAAGTCCGAAAGATGCAGGAGGTACTTCAGCAACTTGTTGACGGCACAGGAGAAGGGATCCAGAGCCCTGTCAGTGCATCAGGAGGAGAACCTCCACTACTGAAACGTAGAGGATCTGTGCATGAAATCCTTCAAGAGCCCAGCAGGACCTCTGTGACATTCTTGGGCAAATTGAGCTCAGAGAGAACTACCCGCTCAATTTGATGGAAGCAATTACACCACTCACCAAAGGAAGGTGGGCTACTTTCCCTCCAAAGACGCAGAATGGGCCCCTTCCCAACCAAGCAGGCCTTACGCACCAACAGTCTTTCCCCCTCCGCCACTGGGCAGGGGGGATCAAGCCGATCAAACACCACAAGGGCCCCAGTCCATCTCACACGTCGCTGTAGTACGCTATTCAGAAAGGTATTTATCCTTGTCCAGTAGAGGCGGATTGATCGACAACCCCACCACATATGGAAGAGAGTTGCCAAGGGTTCTGAACATTTCGGGCAAGTCCCGTCTGTGGTTAATCGACTACGTAATGCCCTCCGTGGGGAAAAGTACACCCTAGTTACACATTTAAATTGTGTCTCCCTCCAGCGGGCCTCCAGGGACAGCTTTACTATCCTTCGTAAGGCCTGATGCACAGTCCCGGGGGGCACTTCCTCCCCCGATTCCCTTTCCCAAGCTGCCTCAACTCCCCGATAGTCAAAGGCAAGACGAAGGCTAGCCAGACGCTTCTTAAAATCCGAGATCGTTGGGGGGCGCTCCTCCCCGAGACTAAAAAACTGCAGTATCTGCGCAGAGCGATCCACATGTAACGCAGCACAGGGAAGGGAAGACACATAGTGCGCAAGCTGCATATAAGCGAAGCAATGCCTAGAAGATAGCTCGTATTCTCTGCTTAGAGCCAAGAAGGATTTACACAGCCCAGAAGGCTCGACCACGTGCCCGACGTTCTGGATACCCCGGGCGGCCCACTCCCGGAAAACCGTCGTCTCCGAGCCTGGGAGAAAGGTAGTGTTGCCTTGCAAGGGGAGCCAGCTGGTAACCCTCCATGAGGTGTTCCAACGGAGGTTAAGGTGCTTCCAGGTTCGCAGAGCAGATCCAATCAGCTCACTACGCACGACATGGCGAGGAAGGGTATGGCAGGTCCCATGTAGAACCCCCAACAACGTCAAGGGCACCACAAACCACTCCAACAGAGCTCGCGGAGTATACACTTCTGTCCCACCCAGCCAATCGCCGAGGTGTCGAGCCTGACACGCCATAGCGTATCCCATAAGGTCCGGGAGACCCATCCCCCCTTCACGCCAAGGCCCCACCATTCGTGCCCACGAGATACGCGCCTTCCCTCCTTTCCAGAGGAACTGTCGAAGGGCGACCTCAAATCGCCGAATGTCGCGTCGGAGCACCCAAACGGGCAGCGTTTGAAACCAATACAACAATCGTGGTAAAATTACCATTTGAATCGCTGCTATCCTCCCCGATAGGGATAGCGGGAGTGGTTCCCACGCTTTCAATTGTTGTTGAAGCCTCTTTAGGGACCGCTCCAGGTTGCGCGAATAGAGCCTTTGAGGGTTGCGAGTCAGCACTATACCTAAGTAGATAAATTCCTCGCCCGCCCACCTAAGGAGGAAGTTGCCCGCCCAAGTCCCGCACAACTGCGCAGAGACATCCAATGCCTCTGATTTATCCCTATTGATGCGCAGCCCAGCGAGGCCACCGTAGCGCACAAACTCCTCTAAAAGTTGTGGCAGTGACTGTTCCGGGGAGAGCAGATGAACCAAGATATCATCCGCGAAGGCCGAGAGTTTAAACTCCTGTGATCCCATACGGATTCCCTGTATCCCTTGGGAAGCCTCTATAGTCCAAATCAAGGGGTCTAGTGACAAGACAAATAGTAGAGGGGATAGGGGGCATCCCTGTCTCGTGCCCCGTTCCAAAGGAAATTCTTCGGAGAGGATACCGTTGCACAGTACCCCCGCCGTAGGCCGCACATAGAGACTCCCTATCATCTTACAAAAGTTTTCCCCCAGCCCATATCGCGGGAGAATTTGACGGAGAAACTGCCAATCCACCCTATCAAAGGCTTTTTCTGCATCAAAACTTATAAGCAGTGAGGGCAGTCGATGAGCATGAACCCATTCTAACGACGCTAAGATCTTACGCAAATTACGAACCGCATGCCTCCCCTTTACAAACCCCACCTGGGAATCATGAACTAATTGGCCTATGACTGTTGCTAGCCGTGTTGCCAAGACCTTCGCGTTTAATTTGATATCGAAGTTAAGCAGGGATATAGGACGGTAGGACCCTACCAGCAACGGGTCCTTACCCGGCTTAGGGATCAGCGTTAGGTGGGCATGGTTATTTCCCCATCGGAAGGCTCCTCTCTCTGCCCTCCCATTAAAAACCTCCGCCAGCAGGGGGCTCACTGGTTCCTCGAGAAGTTTATAAAACTCCGCCCCCAGACCATCCGGTCCCGGTGACTTATTACCACTAACTGCAGTGATCGCGGTAGATATCTCTTGTGCGGTAATAGGTTGTTCCAAAAGTTCACTCTGTTCTGCAGTGAGCTGTGGGAGGCGCAATGATTTCAGATATTCATCAAGGTCTACCTTAGATGGGGGTTGCGCCCGATATAAATCTTGAAAAAAATCCCGAAAGGCCCCAGCAATGTCCACAGAGTCTTTCAACAGTCGTCCCTGCGCGTCCCGGATGGCCGTCACCAAGGGGGACCCCCGCTGCCCCTTCAGACAGCGCGCCAGTAGCTTCCCTGGCTTGTTCCCAAAGCAATGTAGCCGATATTTATAATAAAGGACAGATTTCTTGGCTCTTTGGTGTAATAATTCATTGAGATCCACCTGTGCTTCCCAAAGTCTCTTCTTATTCGCAGCTGTCGGGTGTCGAGCACACACCCTGCGCAGACGGGTAGCCAAACGCTCCAGGCCAATCACTTGCTCTGCTATCAGCCGTCGCTTTCGGGCAGCGAACCCAATGATGTCACCGCGTAGCACTACTTTTGCTGTTTCCCATACCAATTCCGGGTCCTCCTTATGGCACTGGTGGTCACTCAGAAACTCCCGCCAGCGCTGCTTCAAAAACTGCTGGAATTTAACATCCTGGCACAGCCCCAAAGGAAGTCTCCAAAGTCTTGTCCGGTTCTGTATTACCCCCCAGTGTAACTCCATCCCGACCAACGCGTGGTCTGAGATTTCCAATGGGCCGATCTGCACCTCCCCCACTTTAGCAAACATGGCTCCTGATACTAGAAAATAGTCAATTCGAGCGCTAGACCCGTGGGCCCGGGATTGGTGGGTAAAATCCCTCTCCGAGGGATGCAGCAAGCGCCATGGGTCCACTAGTCCGAGCCTATTGCGAAAGCGCTGTAACACCCGCGCCAACGGAGTCCTCTCTCTCGCTTCTCCCCCTCTAGAGGAGTCTAGGTCGACGTCGAGAACCCCATTAAAATCCCCCCCCAGGAGTAAAGGAAACTCCGGGAGCTGTTCAATTTGAGAGGCGAGACCGTTGTAAAAGCCAGGCTCCATCCTGTTAGGGTCATAAAGATTACCAAAGATCACCGGCTTCCCTTCCAGTCTACCAACCAACAGAAGAGAGCGCCCATCCGCTGAGGCCACTACCTTGTCCATAGCAAAACGCACTCGCTTGTGGATCAAAATTACTACGCCCCCCTTTTTCCCACATGCCGGGGATCCCCAAACCTGCCCCACCCAGCCCCGACAGAGTTTATTATGTTCCGCCTCAGATTGATGGGTTTCCTGCAGGAATGCCACATCGCAATGCTGTCTGGCCAAGGCCTGCAAGGTTTTATAGCGCTTGATGGGGGTCCCCAATCCGCAGACATTCCACGTAATAATCTTCAGTGGCATGGGGCAGTGTCAAAGTGTGTCCAGGAAGCAAAACCTAACCTCAACAACAAGGGAGCTCTCCCAGCCTGGAGTTCCCTCTTAATACACAGCTGAGCTGCATAGAGCTGTATCTCATAGAACAATAAAGTGTGTGCTTTCCCCTCCCTACGCCCCCCCCCTCCCGACCAACCCCCCCCCTCCCGGCCCGCCCCCCCCCTGCCCTCCCACTAATCGATTATCCGGTCCACCCAAGTTGGACGGCTTCTCTATGGGCATCGGGACTACCCCCCCAATCCCCCAAGTGTACAGTGAGCATAACTCCTTAAGAACAGCTACCACCCTTCCTAAGACCTATAAGTGGGTCAAAGCTGTGTCCCATACCCCTCTTCCTCGCTCCCCACAGGATTAACGCTATATTGACCCTGGGATTGTGCGGCGAAGTCCAACAGACAGGCAAGCCCAACAACAACAACAAAACAAACACAACACTCCTCCGCCCAAAATCGACCCCCCCCGCCCCCTTACCCATCCCTCACACCAATTATCGCCCTCAATTAGTGATGAGACTATCCCTCGTCACAACCCACATGGTAATGCAAAGATGGCAAGAATGACATTATAAAAACATTAAATTTCCACTCGGGTGGAGATTGTGGGGCCCCAGTGTTATATCTGACTCCGCCGGGTCTACTTACACGAGAACCGTCCTATCTCAGAGTTGGAATCAGCGCGCCACTACTTCCTACGTGTTCGCGGGGGCACTCCACTAGCCTACTTCCCGCCCCTCGGTCCCGAGTTTTAAGTAAAGGTAAAACAAACTTACACGCGGGGGCAGGGCCCGCACGTGACTCAGGGAACCCCCTCATACTCCCAGCCACAGGGGGATGAGCGAAGAGGCGGAGTCCCGAACTATATATAGGAAGGATACCATTCAACAATAAATAACAAATAACATAAAATAATAAACATAAAAAATAGAAAAGAAACCCTTCTCGCAGAATCAACCAATCATCCGCCCTCTTAGTCCTCCCTCCACTCAAATATCGCCCACAATTATCAATAAGATAACAGAGCTAGATCCTTCCCCATAGATCTTATCATATGAGAAAAAACCTCTCTCAGTACCAAACATATTGTGAATTAATAAGGGCCAGACCCTGAGTGGATTCAAAGTGTTGATATGTAAGTAAATCTTAACCCATATGTTCCCCCGATCTGTCAGAATTGTTTAGCTTTGAATGCCCTCCTCTCTGCCAACCCTCAGAAGCTGTCACCCTGTCCCAGCAGAGGGCAGAAGATTAGGGTTGTTAACTTTCTGAAAGAGAAAAAACCCACACCATCTGTTGCTGCCCTGCTCCACCCCTAACAGTAAACTCATAGGGTGTGGGGGGGGGGGGGGGTACAAGAGGTTGCAGTCTTCATCTCCCATTGAACTACAGTCCCTTTCTTAGTCACCCAACATGCATATGATCCCCCCATGTGGTGCTCAATTAAAACATATATTCTGCATCCACAGAACGCTCTTATTTATTTATTTATTTAACAGCACTTTTATACCACCATATCTACTAGTCACAGTGGTTTACATAGAACCGATAGGAACAATTCTTAGCAAAGTGAACTGATTCAATGAAACTACAAAATGTTTGACAAGGCAGCAGAGTAACAGTAGAAGGCAAACCTTGGAACCATATACTAAATAGGAGTGGAGGAGTGGCCTAGTGGTTGGGGCAAGGTACTTCAGGCCGGAAGGTCAGGGGTTCAAATCCCACTAGAGGACAGCAACCCTGGGCTGGAAGGACTGGGGTTTCTAGTCCCACAGGTGCTCCTTGTGGTCTTGGGGAAAGCCACTTAACCCTCCATAGCCCATGTTCCCTGTAAAATAGTTATCTCCAAGTTATAATGCCCTGTTCAATGTAAACCACACTGATGCAGAATAGCATGGTATATAAGAGAATGTAAATAAATAAATAAATAAGGACAGCAGGGAAAGGGCTGGGGGTTGCCCTGTGGACTATACTGATGATGTGCGTGACTAAATATCAGAGCCAAAGAATTCCAGGAAGAGGAGTGTAGTTAACTTTCTGCGAAAGTCTCCAATGTCTGAGAGGGAGCGAAGGTCTGGAGTAGTGAGTTCCAGGTGGTTCGAGTATAAAAGCGGAAAGCTCTGTTGGAGGTGGAGGCGTTGGTGTGGGTGATTGAGGTAGGTACTGCAAGGAGGGAGTGGTTTACTCTTCTGCACAGTCTCTAGCATTGAGTAATGTCAAGAAATGCCTGTAGGGAATCTGCAGAAAGATGAAGGGTTGTCAAGCAAAGACTGTTAGTGCGTCATTGTACCCAACTCTGTTGTGGATAGTGAGACAGTGTAGCTGCTTTAATATGAGTGATATGTGGTCATGATGGCTGCATCCTGTGAGAAGTCTGGCTGTTACATTTTGTGCGAGCTGCAGAGTTTGTCAGGAGGATTTTGGGAGTCCTTGATAGATCATTTTAGCAAAGTCAAAGATGGAGATGATGAGTACTTGGCAGACATTTCTGAAGTCTGCATGGTCAAGGAGTGGTCTAAGATTCCTTGGAGTTCTGATATGGTGGTATTTTGCTCCAGTGACGTTTTTGATGTGGGTACTGAAGTTCAGATTCTGATCTAGAGCTATGCCCAGGTATTTTACTTCCTGTTTTACTTGTAAAGTTAGATTTGCAAGGTTTATTGTAGTTGGAGGGGGAAGGCATGATGCCTGGTTATAAACAGAACTTCAGTCTTGTTGGGATTGATGTGTAGGTTGTGGAGGCCAAACCATCTTATGACTGCCTCTAGGCATCAGTTGATTGTGGAATAATGTGGGTTGATGATGGGAAATGGGGCATAGATGAGTATATCATCGGCGTAAAGGTGGAAAAAGATCTTGCATTCCTGTACGACCTTGTTGTATAAAAATGTTGAATAGCAGGGAGCAGAGCCCTGCAGCAATCTCTGGAGTTTGAAAAGAGTTGAAATCTATGATCCTATTCTGATCTGTTGAAAGTGGTCTGATAGATATGATTGGAACCATTGTAAGGTCCTTCCTCTTAGGCCAGTTTCATGTAGATGTGCTATGAACTAAGGGGGGGGGGGGGGTGACAAAGTCAAAGGCGGCGGCCAGATCCAGGAACACTAGGAAGAATCCTTGTGAGGTTTTCTTTGTGCCAATGATCAGTGTGTTGAGGAGGGATGCTAGTAGTGTTTCTGTGCTGTGGAAGGGCTTAAAGCTGTGTCACTGCTCATCCAGGGGGGAGTGAGAACCCACAAATTCCTGAGCTTGTAGTAGTACAGTCTTCTCAATGATCTTGGCAAGTGCTGGGATGCTTGAGATAGGTCTATATGAAGAGGGAAGAGCTGTGTTGAGAATGTGGGATTTTAGTAATGGTCTAACAGATGCTGAAATATGAGATTGCAGACCTGCTATTAGTAATCTGTGAACTATCATTAAAATCATCTCTAAAACCTGAAGATTGGAGGATCGCCAATGTAACACCAATTTTTAAAAAAGGGTTCCAGGGGTGATCTGGGAAACTACAGACCGGTGAGCCTCACGTCAGTACCGGGAAAAATGGTAGAAACCATCATAAAGAATAAAATTACTCAGCATGTAGATAGTCATGGCCTAATGGGAGACAGCCAACATGGCTTTAGACAAG
The DNA here is from genome assembly GCA_033557465.1 of Ichthyophis bannanicus. Lineage (NCBI taxonomy): Eukaryota > Metazoa > Chordata > Amphibia > Gymnophiona > Ichthyophiidae > Ichthyophis > Ichthyophis bannanicus. The sequence goes on from CM066031.1 coordinate 45,638,213, forward strand.
GAAGATCTTGTCTTACTAATCTGTTGTGTTTTTTTGAAAGTGTGAATAAACAGGTGGACAAAGGTGAGTCGGTTGATATAGTGTATTTGGACTTTCAGAAAGCCTTTGACAAGATCCCTCATCAGAGACTTTTGGCAAAACTAAAGAGTCATGGGATAGGAGGCAGTGTACTACTGTGGATCAAGAACTGGTTAAAAGATAGAAAGCAGAGGGTTGGGCTAAATGGCCAATTTTCCCAATGGAGAAAGGTGAATAGTGGTGTACCCCAGGGATCTGTGCTGGGTCCGCTGCTTTTTGACATATTCATAATGACCTGGAAAGTGGAATAACGAGTGAGGTTATCAAATTTGCAGACGACACAAAACTATTTAAAGTTGTTAAAACCCAAGAGGATTGTAGAAAATTGCAAAAGGATCTTGATAAATTAGAAGACTGGGCATCAAAATGGCAGATGAAATTTAATGTGGACAAGTGCAAAGTTATACCTAGGGAAGAACAACCCAAACTATGGTTACACAATGCAAGGTTCCACATTAGGAACCACCACCCAGGAAAAAGATTTAGGCGTCATTGTGGATAACATGTTAAAACCCTCGGCCCAGTGTGCATCGGCAGCCAAGAGAGCAAATAGAATGCTAGGTATCATAAGGAAAGGAATGGAAAATAAAACAAAAGATATTATAATGCCTCTATATCATTCCATGGTGAGACCGCACCTTGAATATTGTGTGCAATTCTGGTTGCCATATCTTAAAAAGGATATAGAGTTATTAGAAAAGGTTCAGAGAAGAGCCACCAAAATGGTAAAGGGGATGGAAGGAAGACCCCCATGAAGAAAGGCAAAAAAGGTTAGGGCTCTTTAACCTGGAAAAGAGACGGCTGAGGGGAGATAGAAGTCTATAAATTAATGAATGGAGTGGGTATGGGTAAATGTAGATTGATTGTTTACGTTATCAGAATATAGAAAGACTAGGGGAAATGCAATGAAGCTACAGGGTAAACTATTTAAGACTAATAAAAGAAAATATTTTTTCACTCAACGTGTAATCAAACTCTGGAATTTGTTACCGGAGGATGTAGTAAAGGCTGTTAGTGTAGCTGGGTTTAAAAAAGGTTTGGACAAGTTCCTGGAGGAAAGGTCCATAAACCATTATTAAGAAGGGACCCAGGATATCAATGCTTGACCCAGTACAAGCACTACGGAACCTGTGTCTTTTGGGGAAACTGCTGGGTACGTATGACCTAGATTGGCCACTGTTGGAAACAGGATACTGGACTTGATGGACTTTGGTCTGACCCAGTATGGCATATCTTATGTTCTTATGCTTGCTTCAATGTCGTAGGCATGTATCCGATGGCGAGCGATGACTGGACAATGTGCAGAATGAGTGGTATAAGCTCCTGTTTGGATATTTTAATCCATGTGAATGGGCAAGGGCCCAGCGTGGAGGTGGTCCTGTTCAGGTTGGAAATGATATTTTCCAGTTGCCGGATGGAGATTGTGCTGAAGGTTAACCTTATTTATTTAAACTTGTTTTTATTCCACCTTTCTACCATTCAAAGTGGTTTGCATTTAAAAGGGGTTTAGCAGGGCTGTGGTAGGCCTTAGTAGCTGTACGTAGAAGTAAACATTGTAATAATAGAACAAGGCAACATAGAACTAATCATAGTAATAGTAGAACACTATATAAACAGTATATATTGTTCTCAACTATTTACAGTACAATAAGACTGAATAATAGTATTTATAGTTCTTGGCTATTAACATTGTGATAGTTTGACATAATAGCATTGGGTGGCCTTCATGGTTCCAAATGTGTTTTGTATTCTTCTAGGAAGATGAGTGTCTTAAGATTATTTTTATTCTTTTGTTTCAGTGAATGCTCGTAGTGTTGATGGTAGAGAGTTCCAGAGTGTAGGTGCAAATAATGATAGTGCACGGTTGCATATAGATTGCTTACTCTTTAGCTTCTGAGGGGAGATTGCAAGTAGGTTGGTGGAATTATTTCTTCTGGACCTTTCGTTTAGAGGCTTTGAGAGCAGGGTCTGGAGGCTGTTGGCTGATTCGTTGTGTGGTGGCTAAGACCAGACTAGGCCATAAGCCTGAACCTGAAATATGACAGGCCTAAGAACCAAGCCTGGATTTCAGTAGTGCTGAGACATAAAATTAAAAGACAGAATTAAATGCTGTTTTAGAATGAAATGCTGCTATTGCAAAGTTTGCACAAAGTGAATACAATGCCTGCATGTTAAATCGTTACTCCAGAATTGTTACTTACACATTTTAGGAGCTAGAAATGACCTTGATCAAGTTTGAACCAAAAACCATTGTTCAGCTAGCTGGAGAAAGCAGAGCAAAGGGCATAGACCCTGATTGGTCAAATTCAGGGAAATATCAGACCAATAGAAAGTTTGTAGAAATTAGCATGAGACCAATAGAATGTTTTCATGTTTCAAGCTAGAAAAGTGGTATAAAAAGTTATGTCTTTATGGAGAGCTCCGCTCAGTTCCTTGAAAGCTTTGACTGACTGGGCCTGTGCACAAATAAACTGGTTTGGACCCTGTAAATTGACTCCTGGACTTGTTCATTGACTGCAGTTTGCCGCTACATTTCTTGGTGCGTTGTCGGGAAATGCGAGTGGTAAATGGTATTCAAGTGAATAAATCCACGTAATTCATCTTGAGGTTTGGTCCGGTTGGAACCATGTCTGTCCGACTGCAGGGGAACTTCTCAGGCGCCGCCGATCACTTTTGTGACGCGGGGGGCCGGGCGGAGTGTGCGCGCGCGTGTGCCAGCACCCCCTGGTGGCGGCGTAGTAGTTCCACCGAAGGGTGGGTTCCACGGGGCGCCGCCGCTCGCTGGTCCGCTGTCACCAAGAAGGTTAGATTGGGGTTGGCCAGGTGCGAGGGTCAAGGGTACCAGCCTTGTGCCGGCCTCGTTACCAAACTCCCAAAGAGAAAAAAATTATACTCTTGCACAAAGTGGAGGAAAAATGAAAAAGGCTTTTATTCCCCTTTTTGCACTAAGGGTTCAAATCATACGCACAACACACTGGTAAACGTAACAGAAAAAGTCTTTGCAACGGATTTTCCAAACAGGGCATGAATTAACCAAAAAGGGCTGTTAACTTCACAGTATCAAAAATGTTCAAACAGTAATGCTTCATTCACTGCCAGATCTATGGAATGATTCAATCTCATCCACAACACAATAGGTACATTCCATTGGGCTATCCAAATCCTCGGATTTAGATTCCACTTGCATGGCCTCCTCCTCTGACTGCTCTGGGGAAACCGAATAAGTGTCCTTCCCTGGAGTATGTTCTGGTGTTTCCCAGGGCTTAGCCAAATGTTTGGGCCTAGGCTTCTGCAAGGTGGAATACCACAGGGGCAGCTCTTTTTCTAAATGTTTAAAAACATTTTCTTGGTAAGGTTTTCCTCTGCCAGTTCTTTGCTTATAACAGCTGTCTTTTAACTTATACTTCTGTCCTTGTTTATGATAAGGAGAGTCACCTTCCCAGGATTCTTCTCTAGGCAAACTATAACAAATTTTAAAAGCTTTACCTCTTGCTTTTCTCCTGGTTCTTTGGGACAAAGCTGGAGGCCTACCTTGGCTACTGCCCTCCGTGTCAGTGCTCTCTGGTGTGTTCCTTCGGCTCTCCCACTCTTTTCTCCTTTGGCTTTTATGGCTGGTTTTCTTTCCGGCTTCAGAGCCTAATCTAGTCAGGCTTCGGCCTTCTCGGCCTATCCTCTGGGCTATAGGACTGGTTCTCCTTCCCCAGCCTGTTTTTCTGCTCAGGCTTGGCTTGGGCCTAGACCTTGGCTTTGGTCTCTCCTCTGCATAGCCTGTTCTTGGTCCTTCTCTGGAGCTGCTTCTAACTTGTTCTCTTCCAGGTGGCACACTTCCTGGTGAACCTTCTGAGCTCCCTTGCGAGACTGCTGACTCTTGCCTGCATCTCCTTAAATGTGTGGTGTTGGAGTATGACTCTTGCCCCCTGAGGCGTGGTTCTGGAGTCTCTGTCCTGCCTCTCCTGCTCCCCCTAGATGGATCCTTTGGAAATTGCAGGTCATTTCTTTTTTTCTCAGAATTTAAAACTTTTTTTCTTTCTAGAAAAGGGTCCGCTGCGTCACACATCCCCCTTCTTAAAATATTACGGGCTGGGGAAAACCCTTCCCCGCAGCACGTAATCCGCGACATTGCATCTGCGTTAAAATGCAGCTTCCCGGCACAATGTTCCACTCTAAAATCATAGGGCTGTAAAGCCATGTACCACCTGGTCAGCCTGTTATTTTCATTCCTCATGGTATGCAACCATTTTAGAGGGGCATGGTCCGTTATGAGGACAAATTTCCTCCCGGTGAGGTAGAATTTCAAGGCCTCGATAGCCCACTTTATTGCTAGACACTCCCGTTCAATCGTGGCATATTTCCGTTCAGCCAGTGATAACTTTCGACTGAGAAACATTATGGGGTGTTCCGCTCCTTCTTGTATCTGGGATAGGACAGCGCCCAGACGAGTCTCAGAGGCATCCGTTTGTAGCAGGAATGTTTGACTGAAATCTACCCCACGCAGTACCGGGGCTTGGCACAATTTTCCTTTTAGCTTCTGAAAAGCAGTTTCTGCTTCTGGCGTCCAGTGTATTATGGTTGGGGCGTTTTTCCTCAACATTTCTGTAAACACATTACTTTCTTCGGCAAAGTGCGGTATGAACCGTCAATAATAGCCGACCAGGCCCAAAAAGCTTCGTAATTGTTTCTTGTTCTGTGGAACAGGGAATTTCCTGATGCTGTCTATTTTATCCAGTAAGGGTCGTACAGTTCCACGCCCCACTAGATGACCTAAATATTTAACTTCTCTTGCCGCGAAAGTACATTTTTTTGGGTTTAGCGTGAGCCCCGCTCTCCGCATGGCTTCTAAGATGGTGCCTACTTGATAGAGATGTTCCGTCCATGTAGCACTGTGGATCACCACATCATCCATGTAGGCAGTGGCGAAATGTTGGTACGGTCGTAGGACGACATCCATTAAGCGTTGGCATGTAGCGGCTGCTCCATGTAGGCCGAACGGCATTCTCCTAAATTGGAATAGGCCCAAGGGTGTGCTGAAGGCAGTTTTTGGCTTGGCGTCCCGCGTCAAAGGAACCTGCCAATAGCCTTTCGTCATGTCCAACGTTGTCAGGAACTTGGCTTGCCCGAGCCGATCTAACAATTCCTCAAACCGCGGCATCGGGTAGGCATCGAAGGTAGATACCGCATTCACTTGTCGAAAGTCTATGCAGAAACACATAGACCCGTCTCGCTTAGGTACAAGTACTACTGGGCTGCACCACGGGCTATGCGACTCTTCGATAATATTCATCCGTAGCATCTCTTGTACCTGGCTGATGACTTCTTGTTTTTTCGCCTCCGGTAAGCGGTAGGGACGCTGTCGTATGATTTTACCTGGCGGGGTGAGTATCTCATGAGCTACCAAGGACGTTTCTCCAGGTATTGGAGTTAACACATCCTCGTATTTGCTTAATAGTTGAGCTAAATCCTCCTTTTGTTTCAAGGAGAGTTCCTCTCCGATCAGGGGCGTGGAAATCTCTTTACAGTCTTGCACCCGGGGTCCTAGATCCTCTTCTGGTGGATCACTCCCTACGGCCATTAAACCTTCAAGCTCCGCCTTTCCAGTAGAGCCAAAACCGCCTGTTCCCCGGCTTGTAGGAGTTAGCATTGCAACCTCTTCAAGGTCCGGAAATCCTACGCGCTCACATATTAGCTGCGCAATCCTGTCTCCCACCTGGACTTCAAAATCTTCCTGTGAGCAATTACACAAAAGCACCTTTAATATGCCCCTGTAATCGGGGTCCACCACTCCTGCAGCTACATCGATGCTGTATTTGGCGGCAAGACCCGATCGTGGTGCTATTCTCCCATAGCATCCTGGAGGTAGCTCGACTTGTAAATCTGTAGCAACCAATTTTCGCCCCTGCTTTGGGATGACCAGATCTTCTGCACTGTGGAGGTCATAGCCGGCCGCCTGTGCTGAGGCCCTTTGAGGACTACGTGCTCTCTCAGAGGTCTTACAATACTGCAGCACAAATTTTTTTGGTGGCTGTGGGCGTTCCCTTACAGGAGTCTTCTTGGGTTTTTCCCAAAGCGGGCCCAGGAGCATGGTACCCGCAGCGGCGGCAAAACTTTCCCGCTGTCCATTAGCAGCAGCGTTAGAGGTCCTGCAAGTGGAATCTGATTTCCCTACCGGCGATAAACCTCTTTTTAAGGTCTTCCTAAACTGTGGCCAATCACGGCCTAGGACCAATTCTTGTGGTAACCTAGGTACCACAGGGATCAGCATTTCCCTCATAATGCCTAAGCCCTTTACCCATAACTTGTATACTGGATATCGGGTAGCTGCACCATGCACGCACTTAATTTTCACTTGACCTACTGGAGCTTCTGGAACCGATAGGCCCTGAGCCTGAATTATTGACCATAACCGCTTAGAGACCATGGTCTGGTCGGCTCCAGAATCCAATAATGCTTTTACAGCTATGCCTTGTATTTTCACATCAAGGACAAAACCTTCCCGTACTGCACTAGGGGATTCTCCCACTAGGGCAGTGCGAGAATAACACTCATACTGGAGGTGTCCTCTTTTGCCACATGCAAAACACTTCTTTGTATTCTCCTTTACCATAGGTCTAACATTTTTCCCTTTGGTAAACGGAGGATGTGAAAGACTCTATCTTTTGGGCTTCAGCCCCTATTGCTATCCTGGGACTTATCCTAGGGTGGGCAACCTCTTCAGCTTCCAAGTATCCCTCTGTGAGATTTATTGCTTCAGCTGTAGTGCAGCAATTTTGTAGCACTAGGAAGTTCTGCACTTTACTGGGAAGAACATTCATATATTGTTCTAGGATGATAACATCCATGAGAGTGTCTATCGTTCTTTTTTCAGGCTTTAGCCATTTATGAGCCAGGCTGCGTACACGATGGCCTAGGGCCTTAGGTGTTTCGCCGGCCTTTAAGCAGGTAGCCCTAAACATTTTTTTATATGTGAAAGGAGTGAGGCCTAAGCGATCCCTAATCGCTAGCACTACTTCCTCATAGGAATCCGCTAAGATTGGGGGCATTGACCTATAGGCCGCTAGTGCCTCGCCCGTGAGCGATGCCGCTAGTCTCATTGCCCACTGCTCATTTGGCCATTTAGCCGAAGTAGCTATTCTGGTAAATGTGTCTAGAAAATCATCTATGTCATCATCTGCACATAGTTTCCCCACCACCAAGTCATTACAGTGCCATTGTCCATGGTCGGGATTCGCAGATCCAGCGCGTAACTGGGCCTCTGTCTTGCTCTTCGCTAGTTCCTCTTGCTGCTGGGCAAGCCATGTATTCATTGTCTGGATGACTGGTAGTTGCTGCTCTTGCATTGCTTTCAGCGCCTGTGTTTGGCTTAGCTGTGCCATCTCAGCCTGCTTATTGAACTGTTGCGCCATCCAAGCGCAAAGTTCCTTGGGCTCCATGATCCTGAAATGATAATAAACAGAAGAAAAGGAAACCCAAGTGCGGCACTTTCAAAGAAAAAAAATAAAAACTCTCCCTCGTTCTTTTTTTTTTTTTTTTTCACTTAACCTCGCTTAACCTCCGTTAAGCTCACTTCCCCCAATATCCAACACTAAACAGGTTTTATTACTTGTTACCTTGTTCAAGTGTTGCATCAGCCTTAGAGGAAGGTATGCTGCTATCCACGGCTTTGTCGTGCTTCTTGGACTGCCTCAGGATTGTCAGCTTACAGGTTCTTCTTTTCGAATCCGGTCCAGATTTCGGGAACTCCGTTTCAGGTTTTGGAACTCCAATCCAGTCGAGTTGTGTGTTCCGTTCCGGGTTTTTCCTTCCGGTCCAGTTTCTCTCTGGGCCAGTTCGGGTTTTACTTTTTTTTTTTCAAAAAACAAATTCTTGTCTTTTCAACTTTTACCGTTGCAGGCTTTTGTACGTCCTTGGGGTTGGCGTATATCCTGCCAACTACGCCACTTGTGACGCGGGGGGCCGGGCGGAGTGTGCGCGCGCGTGTGCCAGCACCCCCTGGTGGCGGCATAGTAGTTCCACCGAAGGGTGGGTTCCACGGGGCGCCGCCGCTCGCTGGTCCGCTGTCACCAAGAAGGTTAGATTGGGGTTGGCCAGGTGCGAGGGTCAAGGGTACCAGCCTTGTGCCGGCCTCGTTACCAAACTCCCAAAGAGAAAAAATTATACTCTTGCACAAAGTGGAGGAAAAATGAAAAAGGCTTTTATTCCCCTTTTTGCACTAAGGGTTCAAATCATACGCACAACACACTGGTAAACGTAACAGAAAAAGTCTTTGCAACGGATTTTCCAAACAGGGCATGAATTAACCAAAAAGGGCTGTTAACTTCACAGTATCAAAAATGTTCAAACAGTAATGCTTCATTCACTGCCAGATCTATGGAATGATTCAATCTCATCCACAACACAATAGGTACATTCCATTGGGCTATCCAAATCCTCGGATTTAGATTCCACTTGCATGGCCTCCTCCTCTGACTGCTCTGGGGAAACCGAATAAGTGTCCTTCCCTGGAGTATGTTCTGGTGTTTCCCAGGGCTTAGCCAAATGTTTGGGCCTAGGCTTCTGCAATGTGGAATACCACAGGGGCAGCTCTTTTTCTAAATGTTTAAAAACATTTTCTTGGTAAGGTTTTCCTCTGCCAGTTCTTTGCTTATAACAGCTGTCTTTTAACTTATACTTCTGTCCTTGTTTATGATAAGGAGAGTCACCTTCCCAGGATTCTTCTCTAGGCAAACTATAACAAATTTTAAAAGCTTTACCTCTTGCTTTTCTCCTGGTTCTTTGGGACAAAGCTGGAGGCCTACCTTGGCTACTGCCCTCCGTGTCAGTGCTCTCTGGTGTGTTCCTTCGGCTCTCTCACTCTTTTCTCCTTTGGCTTTTATGGCTGGTTTTCTTTCCGGCTTCAGAGCCTAATCTAGTCAGGCTTCGGCCTTCTCGGCCTATCCTCTGGGCTATAGGACTGGTTCTCCTTCCCCAGCCTGTTTTTCTGCTCAGGCTTGGCTTGGGCCTAGACCTTGGCTTTGGTCTCTCCTCTGCATAGCCTGTTCTTGGTCCTTCTCTGGAGCTGCTTCTAACTTGTTCTCTTCCAGGTGGCACACTTCCTGGTGAACCTTCTGAGCTCCCTTGCGAGACTGCTGACTCTTGCCTGCATCTCCTTAAATGTGTGGTGTTGGAGTATGACTCCTGCCCCCTGAGGCGTGGTTCTGGAGTCTCTGTCCTGCCTCTCCTGCTCCCCCTAGATGGATCCTTTGGAAATTGCAGGTCATTTCTTTTTTTTCTCAGAATTTAAAACTTTTTTTCTTTCTAGAAGAGGGTCCGCTGCGTCACACTTTGTATTGGAGAGGGTTCTGCCTGCCTCGGTGGGCCATTGGGTCCAGCTGGCCAACATCTCCGACCCGGGGGAGTCCAGGGTCCAACTCAGAAGCTGGTGTGGTATCGGGGACTGGATCCGGTGAGTAACTGTTTTTGTATTATTAAGTCAGACAGTACTGGAACCTGGAACCATATGGTAATGGGAAAAATGGTAAAAGGACACTGATCACGTCCGGAGCGGTCCGAGTACTCTTGCAAGGGCTATTAAGAGCGCAAGAAGAAACCACTGACTCCTTCTGGTAAAAAAATCATGATTAACGGTAATGGTAAAAATTTTGGTAAGCCTAGATAGTCAGGATTGGGCTTTTGGGAAATGCAATTGTGTTTGTGTGTGAGATTTGTGAGATTTGTGAGTGAGAGGTCTTGAAAAAAAAGGCCAAGCGAGAGTGGACTCCGGACTAGCGCAATTCCTAGCCGGGCGACCGCGTCTAGGTCGCGAAACGGAGGAAGCATTTGAGGGCATGTTTACTAAACATTCTTATCGTGCGGGGCCGCGGTAGTGTACCTGTGCCATATAAGGAGTGGGCGGATCAGGCTGCCAAAAGAAAAAAACCGGGAGTAAGCAACCGGACGTGTGCGCGTCACGGTAATGTGCGGGGTCGACATTAGCGCGCCAAAAGGCAAAGTGGCGCGCTGCCGGGTATAGAAAACACCCGAGCCGTAGTACAACGGTGAAGACACTGACCAATAGTGCAGGGGCCATGGGTTCAATCCCCCATTGTGCACAACGACAAAGGCCAGCTGAGACAGCAACTGTAATGATTAAAATTATTTTAGGAGGCAAATAAATTTTGAACGGCATAAGGCGGTGCACAGTTCTCTTTCAGCGGCATAAGGAAGCGCACAGTTCTTTTTGGGCGGCCTAAGGCGGCGCACAGGTCCTCTTGTGCGGCAGAAGGCGGCGCACCGGTCATCTTGGGCGGCAGAAGGCGTCGCGCTGATAGGCACAAAGCGGTGCGCCGATAGGCACAAGCACAGGAACGGAGCCACAGCACATTGGTTAAAACACTGACCAATGGTGCTGGGAGCAGGGGTTCAATCCCCCCCCCCCCCCGTGTACACTGAAGGCAGTTGTCGGTGTTTGTTTTCTATTGGAGTCACAGAAATTATGGCCGCCAGAGGTGCGTGCGCTGCTGTACGTAAAGCGGCGCACTAATGGTATTGGAGGCCTCTGATGACTGGGAGGCATAAGTCGCGCAATGATGGGAAAGCAGAGGAACCGAGCAACAGCATGATGGTCAGAACACTGACCAATGGTGTAAGGAGCAAGGCTGTGAACACCCGCAGTGCACACTAAAGACAGCTGGCTGAGGCATAGGGGGCTGTGGTGCTGGTCAGAAGGGTGTGTGGCAATGTTTTATGAGGAATAATAATTTGGGAGAGGTAAATGGTGTTGTGCTGATTTGCAAGCACCCAAACACAATCAGTGTACAATGGTGCAGGGATCAGGGGTGCAATCCCACACAATGGCAAATGAACATGTCTGGCAGAGACAGCACCTGTAAGGGGTAAGATAGCCCCATTAGGGTGTTATCGCATATCTGTGGAATAAGTGGTTTCCAGCAAATGTACTCTCAGAGCACTGTAACATAACGTGCCCTTGAAGTCACCCCACAGGACACATCTCCAAATGCAGTGTCCACCACGCCACCCAACAATGTTGGTGAAATAGTGGCCGAGGGGGCGCCACATAGGGTGCCCTATGAGGCGGGGAAAGGTCACAGCACTCTTTCTGCTGTTAGCACTGTGCATTGTAACGTATGGAAAACATAAGTAGTTGTGCTGACACAGTTCGTGCATATGTGATTTATCAGTGAGGGACTGCAGACAGCCCCTGGTGTCTGATATCCACAGGGTGTCAGAGTTAATCTCATATTGCAATCCTCAGCCTGGGCCTGTCTGCAGCCCTTTGCTCCGAGATCAGCAATGGCAGACCTGGGTCAGTCATTAGTTACACACCAAGGAGGGGCTGCAGACAGTCCCAAGTGACGCATATCAACACAGAATCAAAGTCAATATCATCCATTAAACTGCCCCATTACCTCTGGAGATGGAAATCCACAGAGTAACACAGCTCCATGACAGCCAAGGTCTGATGAAAAAACACACACGCCTATGTCATGTATGTAGAAAACTGGTGAATACAGCAATGATGTTGCAGGGGTCATGGTCTGCTCCAGTTAATTAATAAGGGTGGGTGAGGTATGTTCCCACTCTGTGATCAAGTGTACAGCAACCACTCCTGGCATAGTGAGACAATTACACCCTTGTGCCATATATTATTGCACCTTTTATGGTGCAGCAGATGTAACATCACAAACATACCCTGTCAGCAAAGGTGAACTGTAATCTATGTCCATAGGCCATGTTGAAAGGCTGTCCACTCCCAGGCCACTATCGTAGGTACATCATAAGCTGTGTCAATCAAAGGTGTGCCAGAAGATGCCATAAGGACGTATAGGTAAAAGCAGAAAGCTGAGCCAATAACAGTAACATCCCCCAAGCTGAATGCAAACAGAGGAATGTGCTAAACACACACATAACACAAACACTGCACAGAGCAGAGAAGACAGACAATATCAAATTAAATGAAGGACCTACATAAGTTGATGGGCTGCCGAAAGCAGCTGCAGGCCATGTGACACCCATAAAATGTGAAAAACATATCATGGGCAGCTATATCCATGCACAGATTGATGGTAATGTACCCTGCTACACTGACAGTGTGAGACAGAGGATGTGCAGATGTGTGTAGTAGGGGAGTCTGAAATGGAAGAATATGTGAAATATCAGGATGACGGTGGCGTACAAGTGCTAGGCAGAGCACACACAGGAGAGGCAAGCAGGTTGAGATGCAATGCACGAATGTGTGTTAGTCGATGACGTGGTTTAGCAGCATGCACATCAGGGTAGGATGGCACATAGCTGGCAGAGAAAGGATGGATGGAAGGATGTCGCACAACTCAGTTAATGGTACAATGTGGGCATGCCACTGATGTACACACATATGACTATCACACTAATGAAAAGCACATATGCAGGACAAGCAATAACATACAACACTGCAGACAGGAACCACACAAACGACCAGTACTACAAATGTAGACGCCTAAAATGGTAACACACACCGCCCATGTGAGGCACAACAAAGTCTACATAACCAAAATAACGCATGCCAGTACACAAAACGCCTGCTGGCTGCCATGACAAACAAACACAAAAACAACTAATCTGTAGTAAATGCACATGCAGATACACCATGTACAGAAAGAATTTGCACTCTGTATCTTGCAACAACAACACCTGCACAAACACAATGAAACGTCCTGCACTGAATACAGCATGCAAAACAGGGATATAATTAAACACAACGCCATCAGAGGATGTTCCCTGGATCAGGTGAATAATCAGGAGAAGAACAGGAGACAGCTCAACATGCAATAAGGTGTAGCACACCAAACACCTGAATCTCATCAAAAAGAAAGGGCCACATGCAACAGGATGTAAAGACCCTAAAGTGTGAGGTCGTTATTACACAACAAATGTCATGGCTAGGCAACACACAGGATGCACCCTTTTCTACAGTGAAGACAGTAAAGGGTGTGTGTAGAGCTGAGGAACCTGTTGGTACCTCATGGCCGAGTGAGGCCATTAGAGATGTTAAAAACAAAACATGTGCGGAAAAAACATGCATACAGCACACGTCAAACACATGACCATAGCCAATAACAAAAAGCAATCAATGAGCACACTCTAACACAAAGATCCCAAAGGGCGTGTGTGGATGTCAAGCGTACATAGACAGTGATGTGCCATGTGGCTGTCACTAACACAGCTGGCACTGTACAAGGATGTGAGCATAGGTGACCCATGTACATGTCCAGCAAACAAACACATAAAGGGGATGTATGTGCAAATACCGGAGGACTAACATAGTGAAGTGAAACATGGCTTGCACACCAAACAAACAGTGAACAAGTCACAGAAGCACCCCATGTGGCCCATGGCAGGTCATGTAACCCACCATCACCTAGCAACAACAAAAACATCATCTACACCCTGTGACATTGAAAGGAAAATGATGGATCCATGGGCTCACAAGGAGTCATGACTGATACAAAGTCACACATTGAGCATGATGACAGACCTGAAATGCAAACACCACACGAAACACATATTGGGTAAATACAGAACTTTATTTGGTTTGCACATCACAAATAGTGTAGACAGTGCCATCATAATATCAGGGCTGGCCGCATCACCTCGGAAAGTGCTCAAAACCTTTAGCATGTCACAAAGCCACCTCCTACAGAAAGGTAACTTGGTTGACAACAAATTATCCACACCAGATATAATGTGCATCAGGTGCATACTCTGCACCTGACACCAGACCCCAAGCGCCCCCTTGCTGCTGCATGTCGCAAATGTGTCACCCACATATGAGTGCATGTACAGATGAGATGATGCATGCTGAAGACCCAATACACCTCATCTGTCCTTCAGAAAATACCCAACTGTCAAAACAGGGGTCAGACTAACTCCAAAAAGATATTTGGTGCAAAGGACTTTAATGTTCAAAAACATGACAGAAAAGTAATGATGATACTCACATCCCAATGCCCGATATGGGAGTACAAGCTACACCACTATGGACACAAACAATCATGTAAATCACAATAAGCATCTGCTAACAAATACCACATGCACATGACCACAGACATAATACCAACTCAACAACCAGCAGAAATATGCACATATTACACCATCAAGGAGGTCAACATGCAGTGTTGGTGTGGGGAAACAGTGCATCGTCACATATACCAGGATACATGGAATTTCCCAGTAAACAAGTAGTATTGACACCCACACTGCCACACTGCAAACATAATGTGGCAATGTGAGTGTCGCTAACACAAGCCATAGTCATGACCGTGAAGACGGGAAATGCAAGGTGTGTACAGACATGCAGACTGTCATGTATGCACAGTACGCAAACACACGAAGCAGCATATAAATAAGGAAATAATGGACAAACATATCACCTAAATCCACACAGAAGCCATAGGTCCACATGTGGTGTCACAGAAACATAGTCAGTGAGATGCACAAGCACCAGCCACATGGCAACATGATACAGTGATGCCACACATGCATGTAAACACCCATGGGTCACTGAAAACATCATCCCAAGATGGTCTTGTGTTTGAAAACATTGTGGAGTTTAAATGGGGATCATGTCCAGGTGGCAAATAGGTTGATGTAGACAATAGGAGCACTCCATCGTTGGCCACATGACAAATACATGGGCTGTATGCTTGTGTTGTAAGAAAAACATTAGAATATCATCGGTGCCATGTCACAGCCATGGTACAAAACATGAGACACCCAACTGTGACAAAATGTAACACCTACAATGTCCATGTCAGTTGCTGCTGCACAAGGGGGGATCATCGTAAAACGTCAGAATTGTATCTAAAATCCAAACACTCATGTTAAAAGTGTCTTTGAGGCTCAAGACATGCATAGTCAGGGGTCTGTGATCAATATACCATAGTCCTTCGAAGTCCATGTGTGTCCCCCACAATGAGGAGCACGTCCTGCCAATCAATTGCATCAGCAGTGCTATCGACACCTCTGTCAGGGTGAAAGCAGTAGTCAAAAATCAATAATGTCTATCCCAGTCATGTGTTGCACTCTCAGAGGTAAAACATCCAATGGCAAAATGTCATAGTAAAGAGTTGCATGGTGGTCTGTCCTCAAACAGGTGGGTGTTGTTGACAACAGTTGCAGTGTAAGAGATGTGCCCGGTATGTCCACTGTCCTGTGTCAGGAGAGGAGAGGTATGTAATCGTCAGACACCTTTGAAAAGAAACACAAATGTCATAACGTCACAGCTGTGCAAATGCTGAAGAAAGGAATGCAAAGTCAAACAGGACATGATAGCAATATGAAACATAACCATGTGGCCAACATCATTATGCCTCAACACAGACATGGTTGTCACATGGATATGTTAATGTCCATGCGCCTGTCACACAGGTGTGTTGCAGCTACACACCATATGCAGCTGTTCATGTGAGTCTAGAGAAAATGTTACATGCCCATCAGAACAACATTATATCATCAACAGTGAAAGACAGATGTAATGAACCCCAAAAGAAACCAATACACATACCGTGTGTGTGCATCAGGTGTAGCTCATCAATCGCTTGAGCCACTACACAACAATATCAGGAACACCTGAAGGTAGACAATGTCAGCAAAAGCTCGAGATTCACCATGGCAAGCCAACGTTGATGACGGTCCAGATTATGTGCATATCTGTAAACACAAATGAAAACAGACCAGTGCTTAATGACAACAAAAGAAACATGTTTTCTCAATGCACACAACACATGTCCATAATGTTGACAACGTTTACACCACTATGTAAGAGGTAGCATAGTCACAACAGACACCCAGAGGCACACACCCCTAACAGCACATGATAATGTATGATGTCGGAGCAATGCAACATCACACAGGCAAACGACAAATACACACACCCACAGTATGGAAATGTCTAATTGACATCTGTAACACATGGCCTGCATGTGCACAGGTGTAGATCTGTAGATATAACGGCCCAGTGACCATGCAATGATATCATGGTGTTGTCTGAGAGTACATTGTTTGGGGACAGAAAACGTGCAGCCAAACATCACAATACAACAACCTACACACACATGCAGGTCTGTTTCACATGTCACAGTGAAAGTGTGGTAGAGGACATGCTTAACCAAGACACAAGGGAATATGAGTGACACCAGCAAGAGATGGTTTACTGATGCTAAACGTAGAATATTGGAAAACAAATCATCTGTGCAATATGACAGATCAATAGGAACATATGATTTCAATTAGTGCGGTCACACACAATGTCTATGTACAACCACCTACCAAAACAAAATGATTAATTGCTGATGTAGAGACACATGGCAAAGCACCAGACCAACACCATCCAAACCACGTATGTCCTCTGCACATGGAGACACAAGATAAGCAAACAAATGTCATGTTATAGCCATGAATCACACACTGCACCGTCATGTCCCCAGCTATCACACCCCACAAGAGCCCTCAATTAATGACTGCTCCCTATCACAATGTACAGATCACATACATGTCAGAGGCATCACGGAGATGTCTAACGAGATCCTGAGGTGTGTGTAGTGTGTCCGACCCCTCCCTTACCTCGCTGTCCGTGTACACACAGAGCAATTCAGGGGTATGCGCACACCATTCTGTTGTCTCAGTCGCAGAGTGCACTATAAACCTTTTATCACCATATTGTGACAAAAGACTCCTCTACCTGTTTAATGTTGTGCCAAAGTTGTATGTTAATCCACTTACAATAGGGAAAAGCATTGGATATCTGCGCTCCCACCTCATGTATTCCCGTATCATAAACATATCCTGGTTTGTACATCTCATACCGTCTGTAATATTAACAGTTATGTTCTGATGATGTGCACAAATAACATGCATAATGTGTTGCATGTGTTAAAATGGACCACCCCATGTCTGCATGTGACAAACCCCTGAGGGCTGCATGCCATCCCAATGTGTGTTAGTCTGAACGTTGAAACATGCATACCCTACATGTGCACCTCTGATAAATAGCTGGCACCTATGTCTGTGTATGTAAGTCAACATAATCATGCCTTGCTTGTGTCTGCAAGATATTTGCTCATATGGTCTGTGTTCACGTGACCTACACACATACACAGCCTGTAGCTAACGCATGATGGATGATGTTGCAAGAGCATCAGCAAGATATGCCATCCAATCCATTAAATACCTGCTATAACACAAGCAACACCCACATGCTGTGATCCAACTGGCTATTGTAAAACACCCTTTGCTGTATCTGGCTGATACATCTCACCATGTGTGTAGATACCCATCACTGCAGTGAAGGTAGACTCACCAAGTTAAAAGTGTTTTATCACAACCCCCTGGCTGCATAATGCAGAAGGTCCCCATCCCTAACCACATCCATGTCATGGCTACCTGATCAACAATACATTTTGACACACGTCATGTTTGACATCCACATACCACCCAAACTGTTAATATCATCTCCCCATACTAGCATCAACTATGTTTATTGTGCTTTATGTGACATGTTGCTACACACATGAAGAGCACACAAACATAGGTATGTCACAGGAGCCTAATACCAACATAAACATCACAAATGTGTCTAATCGTAGCGCTCCACAATGGACAACAGTCAACAAACAGGGAGTGACCGTCCAACATGAACATATCAACATATGGCTGACACTGTGTGGCACACATATCATGTAAGATAACACCTTCTGGTCTGACAACAGCTGTTTATATCAGAAGCATACACTACCTGTGAATTGCACCCTCCAAACAAACCACACAGATACCAACAAACCCCCACATCATCTGCCACCAACTGCTGTTGTGCAAATCCCACATTATTTGTGGCACACCCATGGACATATGTGATGTTGGCATTCAGAGTCAACTGGTACTGCAGTGTGTCATCCAGATTCCATGTTAACATTAACACATAACACAATAAACATTACACACATTGTATAGCACATGTGTGTCGTAAGCGACTTAATACGTACATGTGAACAGCTCTGCAATCAACCTCCGCCTGAACGCTGAGCCCTCCCGTGTGTCACCACTGGCACGTACAGGGGGGCACAATGGATCCTCCTCAAGATCCTCATTAATTTCTGCAGGGATATCGTGCCTGAGAGCAATGTTGTGCAGGATGCAACAGGCTATGATTATCTCGGCAACAGTGCGTGGCTCATATTGTAAGGCCCCGCCTGTCCTATCCAGACACCTGAAGCGACTCTTCAAAACGCCAAAGGTGCGCTCTATGACAGAGCGGCTGGAGGCATGGGCCTCATTGTACCTCTGCTCTGCACGTGTCCGTGGCTGACGAACAGGAGTCAGCAGCCAGGGGCGACAACCATATCCTGCATCACCTGCAGAAAGAAATGTTGCATGTAAATGTAGGGGTCCATGTGACACAGTCCTGACAGCTGTGTCGACATGAGAAAGAAACCAACAAGACAGTGTGACAACAATATACAGCTGCAAACTATGCAGCTCTATCAGATATACATATGATGACATACAAGCTAAACATGGCTTATCCAGCCCGTAAACACATATCAAATATCACAAACGACCATAGTCACCCTTAAATAATGTGTGTGTGTGTGTGTGCTACATGCATATGGTGATGCAGTTACTGTCCACATCTGCAAACCCACAATGGTGACACCACAATAGCAATCCAATGCTCCCATAATCACAGGGTATGTCTCATCAATAACCAAGGGAAAACACACAGCCATTTGCGTGTGGCACACATACACACCATGTATGCCATGGTGGTAGGTAAGAATGAAAAGCATATCACCTGTAGACATCCTGTTTATGAATGGCAACATATGATGTTTATTTTGTCAGGCAAAATAAACTGTGTATTGTTGCGCGCCAATGCCTGTCATAGCCATAGTCTTCCCAGTCCCCATCCTGTACACATCCCTCTGAAGGTGCGGTCGTCCAACATGCACACTGTGCCCGTCATTAGTTTGCCCCCAAAACATATGCATAGGCACATAACCGTCCGCTGTAGCTGGTTCCCATACCGCTGTGTATGCACCCACGTAGTCCCCTTGCTGTAACTGTACATTTTACACAATGTGATGTGAAATGAGAATGGCCAGACAAGATGGCACAAACGTACCCTCAACTACAGTGTCAGAGGCTACTGTAAGCACTACATATTGTTGCAAGTCTGCTGTGACATAGGCAATATGTCTGGCCAAATATATGCACACGTGTTTTCCCTGCTGGAAACCTCAACATCATCTATCAGATATTAATATACACCTACTCATGTCAGATATTGAGCCCTGGGTGACAACTCCATCACAGAGTGCGTGTGTCAAACTGACACACACATGACATGTGTGTACTATTAGGGTTATCCAGAACCAGACATGTTAAATGACGGAGAAACATTATCCAGCAATTAAACATCATCACAGGTGTATGTTGTGGACAAAACCACCCCACCAACCACCCCATGTTTGCATATGCTACCAACATGCACTATGAGGTCATCATCAACAACATAGATGTCTGCACTGAGGTGGCAGCACATGTACAACATGTGCATATAACGGTCATAGACTGTGAGGATAATCATGATGTAGGGTTAATGTTTCTAGTCGTACCAGACGTACAAAAACATGTAATAATGTATACCAACACCAGTCCTGTGACTAACATCAATCATATGCAAAGTGCATGTGTCAAACTATATAAAACCTCTACTGTGATCACAAATAGAAACATGTATAATGACATACAGAAATAAAAGACCCTGACATACTCACCCAGCAAGATACATTCGCCAAAACGTCCCTCCTCAAATTGTGTGAATATTGCCGAGTGATGCAGGATATAGGAGTCATGGGTGGACCCTGCAAACCTAGGGACCACATTCAGAATATGCTGATTTGCATCACATACAACCTGAACATTCAGGGAATGGTAGTGTTTGCGGTTGCGGTACGCTACCTCCCTGTCTCTAGGCGGGACCAGGGCAACATGTGTGCAATCAATAGCTCCCATCACGTGTGGTATCCCGGCTAATGCCTCAAAGGCCTGGTTCAGGGTCCACCATTGTTGCCTAGTGTGGGGTATGGCTATGTAATCCCCCATCCGGCTGACCATGGCACGCAGTACCTGGTGGAGACATCGTGAGAAGGTGGGCCGGCTCATGCCACCCACTGCGGCCACAGATGTCTGAAAACAGCCGGAGGCAAAGAAATGTAAGGCAGCAAGGAGCTTGACTAAACCAGGTATGGCATTGGACCGATCAGTCAGGGGCTCGAGGTCAGGTCTAAGATCCTCATAGAGACCCCTAATAGCCCTTGTGCTCAGTCGGTAAAGGGAGATGACCTGGTCCTCTCGCATGTCATAGAGCTGGGGACGGGGCCTGTAGAGGCGTGGCTGCCGAGCCTGCACCTCGGCACACCTCCTGCGCCGTGCACGAACAACACAGGCTTGGACCGCCACCACAGCTGCAGGTCTGAGTTGCTGCGGGACTATACCCATGCCCTGTGCCCCAGCCCCATCGACACCATCTCCCGTGTTCGGCAACCCAAGCATCTGCCCACTGCACAGGACACATGCAGCAGCATAGACATGCGCCATAAACTCCTCCCACCAAACTAAGAAACAAATAACTATGTCACACACAATAAACTATCTAAGCACTGTACAAACTACAAGACACACCAGACCATACACACACAAGACAATACAATCCTCAATACAAACACCAGCCAAACAATCTACACATACACCTGTTCGGACTCCCTTACTGTCTCTCACCAAACACACTTCTACTCTTCTCCGCCTACAACCCTCAACGTCGACAAGCTGTTCTCCCTCACCTATATTTCCTTTTCCTTGCCGTGACGTCCAATGCGCATGCGCATCTGCTCACAGACGAAGGTCTAGAGTCACGCGCATGCGCGACTCTACGCATGGGTGTCGGCATGTGCGTGGTGACACGCAGATGCGCATCGCCTTGCGCATGCGGAAAAAAGCACCCAGACGCCCATGCGGGACTCCACGTAATGCGTATGCGTGACCATACACATACGTAGCACTATTTCCCTCGGCGCATGTGTGTGTTGACGCCTGCAAACGCCCATGCGTATGACGTCACACTCACGGCGCACGAGCGCGACGCACGAGCGTGTCCCACCAAATACACGCCTGCACAAATGCGCATGTGCAGAAATCAAACGTGCAAATACCGTATAAATAGGCCTCAACACGTGGCACACGGTGAGGGATGTTAGAGGAGTTTCACAAACAGACACAGAGGTAAAGAGTGAGCCAGAGCCAGAGGATAGGTTAGAGGTAGTCCAGAGGAAGGTGTGAGACATAAAGGTACAGTGTGCAATAGGGAGTGAGGCTGTGGTGGCAAGACGTCAGAGGAAGGCGGGATATAGAGATTGAAGCAGAGTCTGAGAGAGAGAGGCTGAGGTAGGGGTACGGCACAGGATAGAGGGAGAGGATAAATTAAAAAATCACTGTAGTATCTGTGTACATGTGCTCATTTACTTGACACAGCACCTGTGTTACAGTGTACTGTATTGTGTCCTCTATTGTAGTGTTATTGTTATCTGTTGTGTGTGCTGTGTCCTGCTGTGTGTTGGTGAACGGGGGTTGTTTGAGAGGTGCCTGTGTTCAAGGTGTAGATGGAGAGGGACAGTGACAGAGAGGGCCAGTGTGTGAGGAGGCGGAGGATGTGGGGCAGCCAGTTGGTGATGAGTCACACAGGGCACAGACTGCACAGCCTAGCCACGAACAGGCAGGGCCATCTGCTGAGCGACAGCCGTCACATTACAGCCAAATGGCCAAAAGAAAAAGGGTCCCTGTGCCAGCAACACAAAGGAGGAGAGCTGTAAAGTTCAGTGACAGTGAAAACCATATATTACTCTCCCATGTCCTTGACAACTACGATGTATTATTTGGCAGAATGAGCACACGCACATCTGTTGCAAACAGAATGGCAGTGTGGGAGGATCTGCGTACTGCACTGTGTGGGGCAGGGGGCCCCACACGTGATGTAGACAGCTTAAAAAAGAGGTTTTCTGACATCAAGAGAGGTGTCCGTCAGCACATGGTTGCTGTAAGACAACATGCTATGGGCACAGGTGGCGGACCCCCCCTCACACCCACACTCTCGCCCCTGGAACAAGAACTTGCAGCACGGCTGGGAGACATCTACCTTCGTGGACTGCCAGAGGCCCTGGATAGCGCACATCCACATGCAGGTATGTACACTAACTAATCATTTCTTTCTCATGTACAATCTCCATATTCCGTACAGGGCGGTCCTATGCAAATACACTCCCATATGTGTCCACAAACCCACATCATGTTGCCATCCTGTTGTGATATGTGTGTGCAATATCCTTACCTCACCATTTCTGTTGACATGTCTGGGGTTCACATCCAAACCTACCTCCTCAACCCATCCCACGAGAATATGGCATAATGAAGCACACACACACATGAGTCACCAGACACAAAACAACTGTGATTTCCATACAATGCATGACTGTGTTGGTCATTTCAAAGGCATGTTTGTATGACATGACAGCAATACAGTGCTGCATGTGCACCCCAGTGGGCCAAAGGTGATGCCTAGTTGCCATACGCTGCACTATGGGTCACTGCGAGTCACATGTAGCACTGAGACAATCATATCACATACAAATATGACCCATACTCACAAACCAACACACACATGCAGTGATTTGCATAAAGCAGGTGTTAGGGTGGGGGCAGTAACACGCATGTGCGGAAATATGTTACATAACAGAGGAATGGGATGCTATGGGCAAACATGTGCAATGTGACCATGAACAGGAGAAGGGGCGATCTGCCACCTGTGCATGGGCACAGCACACACATGTGTCCCTTACCCAGACACATGGTGGTGACACACACGTATGGGAGTGTGTCCGGTGTCTGGTATGCAGCACACATGAACGGATGCAAAACATCCTGTCTGTGTGTTATGTATCACACATGTATACATATGTGGTTTGCTGAAACATATGTGTGCTCTCTCTGATTCCTCCCAATGCAGGTGACTACAGTCAAATGGGTGCGGAGGAAGAGGAGGAGGAGGGGGCAGAGGAGGAGCAGGAGCAGGATGAGGCGGCGGTGGTGGAAGAGGAGGAGGGGGAGGTCTACATTGCAGCCCCTATGAGTCTGATGGAGGCAGAGGCTGCTGTCTCTGGGGGCAGCACAAGTGCTGGCGATGAGTCCCTGGAGCCACACGTGCGCGCCATGACACCATTGCGTGAAGCAGCAATAGAGACCAGCCAACCACCCATGCCAGCAGAACCAACACCTACACCTCTCCCGGAGTTGATGATGGCAGAGATGAGGGCCTATGGTGCATCATCACACCGTGATGCTGAAGGTGGGTGACAATAGACTGTCACAACCACAACACACACACCAGTAGTCCACAGTTGGTGTGTGTGTGGTGGCTGTTCAAACATTACCTCCACACGTTACATGTTCTTGTTGATTACCTTAGATGTGTGATACCCAAAGGTTGTAGGGTACCTGAAATGATAGCATTCTACCCCCAATAGAATAGTGTATGTTCAGGTTGATACACATGGATGCAGACATATGAGGAATGTGTCTGACGGCCCAGCACTCTATGACAACATAAATTGATACAGACATTGGGAAAGCTACATCCTGCCGCTCTGCAGATACCCAAATGTCTTGTACACAGCAGGATGACAACTTAGCCATAGTCTGCTGTGTTAATGAGCATATGTTAAGCTATATGACCATTCCTCAATGTCTGCATTTGCGGGTAGCGGGAAACATAGCCATGTCTTTGTAGAGCTCTGATGTCCCCCCCTGGTGCTTCCCCTGCTGTGTCCAAACAGAAAAGCGTGTAAATGTACTACACAAAGGGCAATTTGCTTATCGGCCCCACTTATATGGAACTCTCTCCCTCCCGATGTGCGATCCCTGGATGATTTAAAGGAGTTCAGAAAACAACTGACATTTGTACTCTTCACTGAGTACTATGGCACAGACATCTAACAGTCTCTATTATTATAGCCTGCATGTAACGTGTTTTACTGTAACAGTTCCTTGATGTTGTGTCACCCAATTTTACCTTCACTGTTACGTTTAGTCAGTGTATGCCCCCCTGTCTCTGTTCTCCCCTCTTGTGTCTTGGTAACCGCTGTGATTAAAGGAAACGGCGGTATAGAAAACATGTAAAATACATAAATAACTATATAACTACACATTTGTTACATGGCCTACATTATCTGGACCAAGGACCCTCCTCTGTGTTACAGTGAGGGTGCACATGTATCACTCAGGAGTCACATATGTGCAGCAGAGGTGCACATGTACAGGTAAGGTGTGTCATCCCTGTGCCTACCAGACATCCCATTGCTTCATTAACATACACATGTCCCTGTCAGAGAATGTATTTTTCCCTCCACATGTGTCATCAATTGTGATGTCATATCTCGACCTTCCGAGTTTCATCCCCGTTGGTGTCCAGCTGATGTAGTTGTGGCTCGTGCATGCGCAAGCTCCCCTACACGATGGTTATGTGAGAGCTGTCATTGGCCAATCCTGTTGCCACAGCTGTAGTATATGGGTGTTTCACCACAGCCTGTAAATCGTTGTGAGGGCATACCACATCTACGTCGTGTGATGTGCCCTGTGGGTTTGTCTGCCTGCCATATACTACTGTGGACATTATGTATATTGGCCCTCTCCATCTCTGTGATTGAGTCTGCCCTATCACATCACCAATCGTGTGGCATGTACATTAAATGTTTGTGTATGGCGTTGGAGTAGTGGAGATGTATGGAATATAACACGCTGTATCCCATGCACAGGCAGTCGACGTGTTCTGGAGCGGATACGCCTTGCAGTGGAGCAAAACACAAGGCAGGTGTGTGGTGAGATCCATCAATTACATGAGGCGGTCCAAACATGCCCGTCACCCGGATATGTGAGGCCCTTGAGGGCATGCTGGATGTCATGCGCCGACTTGCTCCTGCACCACCACCAGCACGGGTTCGAGAAGAGGGTCGTGGCCGGGGGAGGGGGGAGGGTGCCCGACGTGTCAGGCGTGGCCGACCACGTCGCCAACAATGAAACATGATATATGCAATAACATGGTATAATCCTAGTTTTTGTTGATCTTACAATGCTCAGTTAGAGCAATTATGTATCCAGTACAACATGTTTTGAGGTGTTTGTTATGTGTGTCATGTCAATAGCTTACATATGCAGATCATATGTTGTGTGGGTGTCAGGTAACACTTTAATTTGTAACGCACACACATTAGAATATCCATGTGTATATGGAAAGCTAATTATGAGACTTACTCTGTGACAATAAACAGCTGTATTACTATACATACAGTGTGTGTGTCCAATGAGTGTCCATGTTGTCCCATGTGTATCAGGGAGGCGGGGGGTGTTTGTGAAAACCCTAAATGAGCTGCGCCCAGGTCATCTAGTGATGGGTACAGTAGATGACCCACACACAGGTTCCCTGCTGCAAATACCTCAACAGAGTCAGCTACGATTGTCATGCTGCACAGACATGTGATGTGTCACGTGCACCTTGTTTCCCAACATCCTTGGGGATGCAGCGGCACAGTGTGCACAGACATCCATGTGGTCACAGGGGGACTATGTTCCCAATGGCGTGTTTACGTCACATACTCATCGCCGTGTGAAACCCATCATAGAACACTCATTGGTGGCATATATGTGGCTTTTTCCCTTGACCACATCAATAATCTCCTGCCTCCCAACACACCATAGGTACGTCTGTGAGAGAGGCAGATATGGGTGGTCTGCCTATGTTTGGGACTCAGATATGTGAAGACCTTTGTTCCACATAGGACCATTCCTGTGCCATGTACATCAGTGAGACAGCTGCTACGTTGCAATGGTTACTGTAGACCCCTAATTATGAACATCTACACCTTATTTGGGGGGTGCTGTTGGTTTCACACACATGTTTGCACCACAGAAACATATGTGCACCCACACATATCACATGCTGACATCCGCACACTTTGCCTAGGTCAAAAACACGTGAGCAATACAGGTTTTACAAAACTATATTTTATGATGGGAAACAGAACTGGGATAAACTTTACAGACGTGGGAAGGGGGAAAATACCATCACCCTCCCCCCCTCCCCAAACATCCTCCCCTCCCCGCAAACGCCCACACGCAAATATAAAACACACACACACATAAAACAGACACACAGGTGACACCCACCCTCCCCCAGCATGCCCACTGATGGAAGACAGGGCAGCACAGGGCACATGTGGTGACGGCACTAGCACAATCACTGACGCCAGTGACGCCATTGAGGGGGTGCTTGCCGACATGGCAGACGTACCACCTCGGCAACCACCCTCTCAATCACTCCCGCCAGCCACTGCTGAGAGTGACACATCTCCTGTATGCGTTGCTCCATCCCATCCAAGGCCACAGACAGGTGGTCCACGCATATGCCACCACACACACACATTGTCAATGCTGTCTGTGTGGTGGCATCTGCATAGGGCCTGTCTGTGGCCCTGGATGGTGGAGGCAACTGCAGTGGCTGGGGGGAGGCCACAGTGCCCTGTGATGCCCTGTCTTCAACATCACTTTCCCAAACCCCTTCTGGGAAATCCTCCACCCCTGATCCCTCCCGAACATCCCCCCCCGCCACATCCCCCGCAGCAACCCACAAACCATCCACCCCCACAGACACCCCATCAGAATGTCCGTATTTGCCCTCCGGTGTCCTTTATTCAGGTGCTGCAGGTGTTTTCGCCTCCACCACCACCACCTCATCATCCTCGTCCACCTCCTCCTCCTCCTCCTCCTCCCCCTCTGTGGTGTCCAGGACCACCACCTCTGCATCATGTGGTGTTGGTGTCCTTCTGAAGAGGTGTGCAGAGGTGGTGGCCTCATCCTCGGTGCCATCACCATCTGTGGAACATGACAGCCATCAGCACGTTTCTCTGTCAGAAATATAGCACATCTACATAGGCAGGTAACACAAAGGCATCTCTGATAATGGGACATAAGTTACAAATACGTGACATTCTCTGTATTATACATCTCACCCTTTTTTGTGAGTTCTCACCCTGGAGGCGCTGAAGGTATGCAGCATGGTGGAGGCGCAGCTCCCTGCCCTTCTTCCGGAGATCCTCGATCTGTGGATATGCAAAGGAAAGGTGAGGGCATTAGTGACTGGTCACCTTCTGCTGGTTTGCCCACACACACACACACACACACACATCACTGTGCACAGGGTCTTGCTGCTTCAGCGACAGTGCTGTGTGTGTGTGTGTCATGTACTGCATAGTTTGTCACCTGTCAGCAGGCAGTTCCATGGGCAACACGCATATGTCATGCCATGGGTTCTCCGCTGGTGACAAGGGAGCCTGTGTGTCACAGCGGACCCTCATCCCTTGTGACGGTGTGTGTCAGCATCCCACAGTGTGAATGCACTTCCCCTCCCCTGTCCAACATGTCTCTCTCAGGTGAGGTATACAGCTTACACAGGGATCAACATTGAGAAAAACGTGTGAGAGTGACACGGACATGGATTGGGCCCCCCCCCCGGGGATTGGGGGGGCTGTTATGTCCTCATGCTGCTGTTACGCCAGGTAAACTCTGACAGGGGTTTGGCTATGCTGTCACCAGATACACACATAACATGGTCTATCACCTGGCTGCAAAGTATATGTACATGCTAGTTTGTTTTCACAGGTGTGCTGATGGACTGTGGCTGCCTTCTTATTCCCCACCTCTTTCTATAGCATCCTGTGTGAGTGTCAGATAAAAGTGGGTGACATCATTTGGGTGTGGCCCAGGGCAGTCAGCCCAACCGGCCATGCCTGGAAGGGCCTTCAGGGAAGCTTACATGGTTCGTGGGGG
This sequence comes from Ichthyophis bannanicus, assembly GCA_033557465.1. Lineage (NCBI taxonomy): Eukaryota > Metazoa > Chordata > Amphibia > Gymnophiona > Ichthyophiidae > Ichthyophis > Ichthyophis bannanicus. Next base: position 45,666,248 of record CM066031.1, read on the forward strand.
GTGGCCAGCAAGGCGTCTTATGTATTCATATTTCATTACTGCCTATTGGCAAACGGGGGGAACCCTACAAAGTGACATACTCCTGTTATCTCATCGCACCCGTGTGTGCGGGGCGTCATGGAACCTCCATTTGTGTACATTGTGACATAGAGGTCAGATGACACACAAACTAAACATACACTGCCACACGTGTTTCACTACAATAACTAGTGTCATGCAATGACAGACACAGTGACCTGCTTGAATGTTTGGCAATCCATGACCTAGGAATAGCCATATGCACGGCCAACATCACAACACACATACACATTAGTTTGCTTATGATGTCATTGAAAATGGACACTGGGGTGTGTGCTCATGCATCCTGGGGTTTCATCAATATAGATACACATGGAAGGCCTACCTCCTGTTGTTCACAGAACATTCGGGGGTCACAGTACCACCTGCATTAGTTGCTTTGTCTGTGCACATGTGTGCAGTGACACCTGTGGCCAGTGTACATGGCTCCCTCAGCACATCCTGTACATACCCTATCGCACCCTTGCATGACCTTGTAGCAACATTGCACAGTTTGGTGCCAATGATGTTGTCCATGCTAGTCACAGTTACACTGCATGTGCTGTGTTACACACATCTATGTTGAGATTCTCTTTAGACATCCTGGTACTCAACCCCACTGGCAAACTGATATGCAACCAATCATTGGCGGAGTGTGGTGAGAGGAGTCATTGTGTGGGTTGCCCTATTGACTGTGACAGGGGACACTAACATAAACATTCACCTTTGACAGGGCCCAACAATCATCAATGCTTGCACCACTGGCTGCATTGTGGGAGGTGTGTCATATGGGCAAGCTGCTGGGCTATGTGGAAGATCGATCTAAGTGAAAACAGTTGCACACAGTTGATGTCCAGCGTAATGTAGGGGTAGGGGTGGGTATTGTTCCCTTGTAATGGCGCTAGGTTATGTTGTTATGTTCATATTCCACTGGTTCAGCTGGTGCTGACAGAAGGTGTTTTGTTCCGGATCGCAATATCGACAGGGGCCAATACCAACATAACGGCTCTTTGCACCAGTGCTCATGTGTGGGTTTTATGTATGTGTTATCCGCAGCAACATCAGTTGCATGTGTCACTGAAACACCATCAAGTGATGTCCATGTGTCTGATGTTGTTGGATCTATACTTAGGTGTTAAGGTTTTGGACCACATTCTGGCATGGTGGTATGGGGACAATGGTCTCTGCTACAGGTTTCTGATAACACAGATAATGGCTAAGGGGGATGGGGTGCCTGTTGTACCAACATTAACCTCCTGCAGCTAGCATCATCATCTGGAGAATCACAGACATGTTGTGATGAGATATTCACTTCACAAACTATGGTATAGGTCCAACCTACCTGCCATGAAACCATACACATAATCTTACTGACATACCCCACCATAGCTATTGATGGATCTGTCCCCCTGTGGACTGGTGGTCCTACCACAATCAATCCAGCTGCACACACTTAGCAAAAGGGTTGACTAAACACGACGATTGCGCGGCCAGCTCAACAGGAATCACTGGGGATAGGGAGAAGAGAAGGAAATTAACCTGTTAGGCACACCCAAACAAGCATATCCCCATGGTGCCCAGATTAGGACACTGGGATGGTTTGCCTGGCTCCAGGGGATAGGGCGCTAGAGAAAACTGTTTTAGAGCACACGACAAGCTATATCCATGGTGCCAGATGAGGCCCACGGGTAGGGCATATCATGGCATCCAGGGCATAGGGGCAGCCTAGAGCATTAAACTGTTAGGCACACAACAACCATATCTACATGGTGCGCAGATGAGCCACTGGTAGGTTGCATAACGGCCTCCAGGGGATAGGGAGCATTAGAGCAAACACTGGTAGAGCACACCACAAACCATCTCTCCATGGTGCCAGAGGAGCCACGGTAGTGGCATACCTGGCCTCCAGGGCATAATAGGCGAGCATTAGAGCAAAACTGTTAGTGCACCACACAACCATATCCATTGGTGCCAGATGAGCAACTTTAGTGGCATACCTGGCCTCCAGGGGATAGGGAGCCATTTACACAGCAAAACTGGGTTAGAGCACACACAACACATATCTCCATGGTGCCAGATGAGCCACTGTAGTGCATAACATGGCTCTTCCAGGGCATAGGGAGCATAGAGCCAAAAACTGTTAGTGAACACACAACCATATCTCCATGGTTGCCAGATGAGCCACTGTAGTGGCATACCTGGCCTCCAGGGGATAGGGTACGCATACAAGCAAAAACTGTTAGAGCACAAACAAACCAGATCTCCATGGTGCCAGATGAGCCACTGTAGTGGCACATTAACCTGGCCTCCAGGGGCATAGGGGAAGCCTCGAGCAAAACTGTTAGTGCACACACAAACCATATTATCCATGGTGCCAGATGAGCCACTGTAGTGGGAACATACCTGGCATCCAGGGGATAGGGGAGCATACAGCAAAACTGGTAGAGCACACACCAAGACTATCTCCATGGTGCCAGATGAGCCACTGTAGTGGCTAACTGGCCTCCAGGGCATATGGAGCATAGCAGCGAAAAATGTTAGTGACACAACACACCCATATCTCCATGGTGCCAGATGAGCCACTGTAGTGGCATTACCTGGCCTCCAGGGGGATAGGGAGCATACAGCAAAACCTGTTAGTGCACCACACAACAATAATCTACATGGTATGCCAGATGAGCCACCATGTAGTGGCATTAACTGGCCTCCAGGGGATAGGGAGCATACAGACACAACTGTTTAGTCACACACAAGCATAATCTCCATGGTCGAAAGATGAGCCCTTGACGATTGTCCACCTGGAATCCAGGGCGATAGGGTGTAGGTGTTAACCTGCCCATGCACAGACAAGCATATTCCATGGGTTTCGTAGAGCATACTGGGATGAGCCTCTATGGACCTCTGCAGTTAGTGGAAGTGTTTGGGGCTAAGAAAGCACACAGACAAATATCACAGGGCTGACAGCAAACACACTTGTGGCTGGCTCTCTGTCATCCTTGTGATGAGGGGGGCTGCCTGAAATTGGATGGGCACGAACACGAATTTCTCCAGGGTGAGTGCTAGCCCACTGTGATGGGCGCTGTGGACCCATGCACGATAGGCGTTGTGTATTGAACAACATGGCCAACATTGCCCATCTCATCTGGGTGTGTGACATACCATCAATGCTACGTTTCACTTATACGTGTGCTTGTCCCAGGGTGCTTTGTTACAGGTATGATCCCCATATCCATATGTTGTTGTTTCTATTTAC